>CM034150.1:642765089-643162381 GCA_019776745.2 Taxus chinensis | reverse complement strand
AAGCTACGGAAAAGGAATTAACGAGTCTGGTGTAATCCAAGAATAGTGTAGATTTGTTTGTAGTTGTTGTTGATCTAGTCAAGGAGAAGGGTCCATTAACTTGAATTAAAAAATTATCTATGTTTACTATTGATTTATTCATTTTGATTGTGCCAAATAATAAGTTAAAGATTATGTTAATGAGAATTTTTTTTCTTTTTATTATGAGATTTCATGTGAAATGGTTAATTGTCCTTTAGTGAAACATTTGAATAATCATACACATGGATAATTTATAATTTGCTTCAGATATTTTTTTATTATTCCTAATAATCACTTGTTATACACATATATGGATTATAATATTCATATTTTTGCAAACAAATTGGTGCTTGTGAATTGTTGCTGTGATATTGAATTTTAAATTGGAAATTGTAAAATCATTACTTTATGTAAATTGGTTATTGTTGATCTATTTATTTCTGTCATGTGGGTTTTGGTTGAATGAACACTCTAGTCATTTATTTATCAAGCTCTTCAGTATTAGAATAGTACACATTGATTATGGAATCTAGATTTACACTGTTCAATTTAGTTCAAAAATGTATGAGCTCAATAAATAAAACTGTGTCTTGAAAGTTACATGTGCATGTTTTGTCTATCTTTATAATAGTCAATTCATTCTTGAATCTTGATTCTTGATTCATCCTGTAAATATATCTCCAATAATGATGGATCAAGTGATGTATCAATTAGAATGGCATGTTCTTTAATTAATCCTAATAATCACAATGTTGTTACTTGTATATCATTTATGTATTATAATTTATAAGATATTTACCAACAATTTGTGCCCATGGATTTTAAAGTGAGAAATAATCTAATGAACATACTTTATTAGTAATGAACTATAATTATATTACATCATCTAATTTTCATATAGCAAAAATATGAATTGTCTACCCATTAGTTATTGTAACCATTATAACGTATAAAAGGTATCAGAAAATTTCCAAAAGTTATGTCTAATATATGTGAATGAAAAAATATCAAGTAACAATTTATATTTTAGAAAATGAATACAATCAAATGTCTCGTAATTCAAACAACCCTATCCTAAATAGTTCTTCATCCCTTCTTATATATGGTGTAGTTTTCTGTCTAGTAGATCCAAGTAAATTTCACCACTATTAGAGACTTCCTTGTTCACTATTGATTAACATCTCTGTAGTCTGCAAGAGATGTCCAGGGTAGCTAGTGCTCTTCATACGGAAATATGTCCACCCCTATATCTTGAAACATAGATTCTCAAACAAGTTTCCAAATTCGTGTCTTATTCTATTGTGAAGTTTTGATTTGAAAAATGAAAGTGCACTAAATACCCCTTTTCATCTTCAACCTACCCAAGAATCATTAAACTATATTAGTTCATATACTTTGAATATTCACTATTAGTTCTCTAAAAATGTTACTCTATAATACATCCTTCTCCACAATAGCGTGAAGATCATATTTCTGTTGGGGTTAGAAATAAGCTTATATTGATCAGACATTGTAAATCCAAAATGTTGTGACTGGGATATGATAATTGTCTATCCATTATACCATTTTATTCCCCTACAATCAATTATGAATATTTGCAAAACATGTTCCATATGTGCAGCCATGGATTTCCCGAAGTTGTATTTCTTGTTCTTCATCAATCATCAGGTTCCAGAAAATGGGATTTATAAATCCCATCACCTCTAGCAGATCATTTTTTTTAAACGCTCGGTGATCTTAGAAGATAATGTTTCATATATTTTCATCAATTTGTAAGTACATCAGAAACTGTAGCATCAAAAAGACATCTCATGATAGGTACTTCATCAAGTTCAAAACCCTGCTTCATAAGGATCTTTTATAAAGTGTGAATTTTAATATTTTTCCATCAATATAAATACAATATAACTACTGATATTGAACTTTAAATAGTTGTTTTGGATCTTTGGTGTTTGTCAAAACCTTAAAGTTGCTAAAAAACTAGCTTCTGAATACGATCCTGGGTGATATACAAGGTATCTAAAATGATACTACTTTTCTCTTTAATTTTATAAAATCAACAATTGTATATAGATCTTTCCTGAGTATGTTTCACCTAGATGTTTATTTCCTCCAGCATTGGAAAAATACCACATATAGTAATAATGTCTTTATATCAGTCAAGCGATAGAATAGATCTTTAGGCTTGTCCACTTGTCTTCGATGCTTGAACATATACCCTGTTAAGAACTTGTATTCCTCAAAAATCATGCAAGTTGGTTTATACAATGATATCCATCTCATGTCCAACATATTTAGCAACTTTTAATATTTTTTATTCCAAAAGAAAATATTTGAAACTTTAGAAATATTTTAGGATTGCTTGACATATATGAATGCAAGTCTCGTATGGAATCCTCCACCTTAGATTTTTTTAAAAATTACTTACAATCTTATAAGTTAAATTCATTCAGTGATCATATAGTGAATATGTAACATGTATAGGGATAATATTATTTTTTAAATGGATACAAAGTCAAGATTTTTGACCTTGCACGTCAAAAGTGCCATCCTTCTCTCGTACAACAAATCAAATTTTTAGAGATGTAATGATCATCCATACCCATCTATTTCCTTCATATTTTTAATAACAAGTTTACAGATGTTCTCAACATTGTAGCTTGCTATCATATTGTGCATATTTAGTAGATGATTTCCCTGAAAATGGTTTCTGAAAATAAAAGTGTAGAAATCCATGCATGCACAATATGTATTATCTCTTGTTTGAATTCATCAATCGAAAAAGTAATAAATTTGCATTTTTTACCTTCTCTCTCAAATCAGTGATTTCCATTTCTTCCAAACACTTTTCCATATCCCATTGCATTAGTATCTGACTAGTGTGTTATTGGTATTTTTTGAAATCCATTAGATTGATACAATGGGCTTATAATCAATCAAATTTGAAATTGATCTCCCATTTCTTAAAATGTGAAATATTGTTCTGAATTAAATGATTTTTTCCTAAAGACTTACGTCAATAGATTTTTCAAATCTATCCTTTATAGTTCAACTTTTTTCAACAAGTTCTTGAATATGTTAATGATGATTATCATATTCCACAACATATGTCATCTGCAAACAATCTTCCTCATTTTCTATGTAGTTGTTTTTATAACTGTTCCATCGTATTTCTTTTGTAGACTTGTATCTCTTCCCACAATGATTCTCTACTATATCCAAATTCAATTGCATTTTGTGTACTCTCCCAAGTTTCCAAATAAAGATGAGTACATCTAAATTCTATAGGATTATCAATATTGTTCTCAGGTTCAACAGGTTCAATTAATGGATATTTTGCTTGACCATTCAAACATATAAGGTCTTTTGTATAGTTCACTTCCCACTATTATGTTTCTGATATGAGTTATGGAATGTTTATTAGAATTTTGATTTTGATGGAAAATGGGAATATCAATACTGTCAATTTGAATAGAATTACTTTGGTGATTGGAAATTTTCCATCTGGAGTCAGGTCACTGCTCGGGTTTTCTTACAACTTCCCTAGGTAAATAAAAAAATATTAAAGTAACATATCATAACAGAAATTGGTTTTTCTTCACTCTTGCCACTGGGTTTACTTTTGGATGATTGAAATATTTTGAAATTTCCATACTACATTTTATTTTTTTCCTTGAAGTTGAGTTATTTTCTCATTGTACAAGGGCATCGAATAGATGATTTTTAACTCTGCACATCGTGACAAAAGCATCGAACTTTCAAATATTGACAGAAACAAATCTTTACCTAGACACAAGCCAACACAACTTAAGAATGACATATGACAACACAACTGAGAACTCAACGGAAAAGGAATATGCAGGAGGAAGGATGCAAACACTATAGTTATTGATGGAAATACAATAACATTTAAAGGTCAGTAATACATATATCTCTTACCATATGAAAACACATATTCATCTGTTACTGACATGTAACATGTATATTTGATTACATGGTTGCACAACATAGGGTACCAACCAATAAACATATTACTATTCCGGTCATAAACACATATATCTATAAGTAGTCAGAAAAAAATATATCAATTACCTGTCAGCAACACATATATCTATTACTAGCCGTAACATGTATATCTATTACCGGCCATAAACACATATATCTATTACCAGCTAGCAACAAATATATCAATTACCTGTCAGCAACACGTATATCTGTTACCGGCCTGTAACATGTATATTTTACCAGTTGGTAACATGTATATTTGTTACTGATCATAACAGATATATATGTTACCGGTTGGTTTAGCTCTTATATCAGTTACCGGTCGACAACAAATATCTCTATTTCCATTTGGTAACACATATATCTTTTATCGACATGTAACATTGATACATGTTACCCGACCGTAACAATTGCACATTTGACTTATTGTTCGTGAAGGCTCGTCATAGAATTTATCGTCAAGTGGTAACACAAATAATGGTTACCGTTCGTCTACAAAATATAACCTTGTCAATCTATAGAAAAAGTTATCTTTTTCTCTTACCTCTTGAGTCTCTCTCTTTTTCCTGAATCCTTCAGATCGTGGTCTTATACTTTTAATTATTCACACTCTTATAATGAAAAAAATAGGACTATACTATGGCAAATTAATCATATATATTAGAATGTTATAACATGAAGGAAAATTACCAACTTCAGTCGGCCCTTGGCGGAAATACGTAGGTGAAATTATATTCAATTTTTTTAGGTCCCATAAAATTTTGGCGAATATGCTACCATATGTTAGTATAAAATTTTCCAGATTCAAAATCCAAAATCCCTTATATTCGGCTTTTCACGAATATTCACCTCTAAAATTTACCCTACTCTTTAGGTTGTTTCAAGGTTGATCAAATGTATGCTCCCTGAGTTAGAACTTGAATTTGGTATTTTGAGTCTAGAAAAATCAAAACCCTAATGTCTATTACTCTGATTTTTTATATTGAACTCTATCCTGTCATCATATGACTAAGATGACTGAATAAAGAATCCTAGAAACATTTGAAGTTGAATAAGACATACATTTGAAGAATGAGTAACACTACCAAAATGTAATCACAACATGATAGAAACCTACAAATCTTAAAATAAAATTGAAATGGGGTTTCTTTACTTCATCTGTGTTTGGGACTATAAGTAGTCTCCTTTGTCTTTAAATAGAAGTATTGTCTTATCTTCATCTATGAGAGTGAAAATCCCTTTGGTATATTTCAAATATCCTGAAGCGTAAAGTCATAAATAGAAGTTTCTCAAGATCTGAGTATGGTGTGATTGCAATAAGAACAATATTTTATATGTTTCTTGAATTGATCAAAGTAAAGCATCCCTATGGAAGTACTCTAAGGTAGGAAAATTCATCCCTATAAGGAGAAGGAAAAATAGCTCTAAATATAGAAGCCATTCTCTATATTTCTCAAGGAATCAATGCATGAATTCTAAGGATGCTTGGTATGTCTACACAAAGTGTCACAACTTGAAGAGTGAATAAAACATGCAACTAGCTCAAAATTCTGTAAGAGGTAAGGAAAACTACATTAAATAAGATGTAAATTCTGAAGGTAAATGGTCATCCTCAAATGCATAGTATCTTAGATCCCTTAGAAGATGTAGAGTTTCTCTTGAAACTTGTGTCAAAAGTAGCCAAAGTTATTCTTCTCGCAAAGGAAAGGTAATTGGACAAAACTTTAACAGTTACAAGCCTGCAAATGAAAATTTATGCATATAGTTTTACTATTAGATTTTTTTATATAACTAATACAAGGAGTGACAAGGAGGGTCTATGAAGTGCCACATGTCCTCTTGATCATCCTTTAAATCTCATGAGAATCTTGAATAAATAACAATATGTCATGAGATCAACATATCCTTATGACCAAATGAATGGAGTTCAATTGAAAAATAATGATGATGAACCTTATCTTGCTCGAGATAAAAGGTGTTGTGAAGATGAAAATTATTGCCTTGAGTGAAGTAAAAAGGTTGAAGAAGAGTCAAAAATTAACAATAAAAGAAGACACATAGCAGTCATTTGATGTTGTTTAACTAATGAGTAGTCAATTATTCATGATGAAAACATATATACTATATTGAAAGGAGTTACAAAACTAGTGAAATTTGTTGCTTTCTCAGACATATATAGTGAATTATTCTGATTTTGATAGATATTAAAAAGAATATGAAAATTCAGAGAGTGATAAAAGGAACCTAAATTGAAGTGTGAAATAAGGTTGTTGTTTGTGTGTAAGAGACAAAGTTAGGAGTACAAGTCACGAATGGTACATTTAATATGTTTTTTGGTTTGTTGAAGGATTTTTGGATGTGTGCATAGGTGTAAACATGAATGGATATTTCAAAACCAATTATGAAGTGTCCTAAGAATGATTGAGGTCTTTTAGCTTTCCTTTGAAAACTTTGAATGCAGAACTCTTCCTCTGATTACTATGTGACAGAAGATCATCATGTTATCAAATGAGAAGTATGTTGACTAGGAAAATACAACTCCTATAGTGATTGAGGTAATCCATCAACATAATAAGTAGTCACAAGCCCAACCAACATTAATATCTGTCAAAACCTAAAAGGGAATATTCAAGCTCAATGTTAGACTGTTGTTTGATGTTCGAAGTGAAGGAAAATGTATAAGGATCTATCACAAAGCCAATGCAATTTTTAAATTTTCAATTCCATTATGATTTGAGAAAGATTTTTAAAAAATTAGTGCTCTCGGGCATTCCATAATGTTCAAACCCTAATTCTAGGGTTTATCAAATAATTTCCTTCGAATATCTTAAAGTAAGCGTTAAAAAATTCTTTTTTTTGGTAAAATATTTATGGGGAAGACTCAAAATTTTTGCAAAAATAGTTTCTTGGTTTCATCGAGTTTGTAGAGAGATTGGTTTGACAAAAAAATTTAATCTATGAAGGTATTGGGCAGAATTCTTTTTGGTCTTCTCAACAGCAATTTTTCACTGTGCTTCCTTCTAAAACCATATGTAACTCCTTAAATGAATTGGACGTGGTATCTTAACTGAGATATGATCTTTAATTGGTTTGATTACTTTGGGAAGTCTAACACGAGTGTCAAGGACCTTTATGGTGTCACATAATGAGTTGAAGTCTACGCCAAAGGTTTATATCCCATTCTTTTGAATCAATTAAGTTTGATACACCATCTTGAAGAAGTCAAAAGTCAGGTTCATTTACAAATGTTGTAGCATGATCTTCAAAGCTAAACATGGGATGTGGAAACAAAATTTTTGTCATGTTCATATAATGGAAAAGTCGTTTGTACTTTCAATGTGATCAGAAGAGTCATACTCTTTTTTTTTTTTTAATAAAATCGAATAAAAGGAAGTTGAAAAGGTGAGAAATCAAAGGAACAGACTCAAATTATTTGGCATAATAGAAGTATGTGTTTTCATATACAAAGTGGTTGTGTGAAAAACAAGTTTTTAGACAAGATAATACCATAGAATTATAATCTTTAACAAGGAAGAGTGTTGATGAGATACAAGTTTATAAGTTGAAATAAGATGGTGAGAGATGAAAAGTCATAAAAAAAGGTATGACAATTACTGATGCCATGTTTTTCAAGACAAAGAAAGAGAAACAAATTTTAAGTGGTGTATGAAATGTATTCAAGTGTGAGAATGTTAATAAAATAGATAATAGTTGTTGACTGATGACTTGTCCTATCTCATCTTGTTACAATAATTTTATTCACAAATCCATAAAAGAAAAAAGTTACAATGGAATGTGGAGTAATAAGGAATATGAAAAGAAGATTTTGAATTGAAATAGTTAGTGATCTTTGTGGAAGGAGTAGTGAATGAGGGTGAATGCAAGGTGTATTGAACTATGATGAGTAAAATGTTATGAATGAACTAGTGGAAGAATTGTACTTATGCCAATACAGTGAGAATAGTTGAAGAATTGTGTGAAGAACATACATACTACCGTGTGTGTGAAAACATTTTTGAAGCAAAACAAAGATATAGTGAGTGAAAGTAACAAATGGAGAGATTTGACAAATATTAAAAGAACCAGAAAAAAAAATTTAATAGGAGTTGAAGAGATTCGAGCCTTGTTTCTCATTATAATTGAGAAGGTGAAGTTGTGATCTTTGCTCTCTTATAAGTGAAATTTAGAACTATGCAAATATATGCTCAGGAAGACTATAATAGAGGAGATACTACAAGGGTACAGAGGTGCAATGGAACATTATTTGTGTCTTGATTGAAGAGATAATGATGGAATGTGATAAATCATTGCTCCCATACAAAATTCACTTAGTATTCTACAAAAACTCAGGTGTTGGTAGAATTTTGTAGAGTAGTCTTACATACTTAAGGTGTATATCTGTCATGTGAACTTTTTTGAATGTGTCTCAAGTTCTTGAAAGTATCACTATACAATCCAAATGAGTATGTTTTAAAAAGGTCAATCTTGGGATTATAAAGAAATACTAAGGAAAAGCTTCTACAGGTCTATGTGGGCTCATAAATTCAAATTTGGAAAAATCACCATCAAAGGGGGAACTATGTTCATGTAAGTTGTCTTTCTCATGTCTTAATGGGCTCGGTTGTCATTAATAGTCTTTAATTTCCATATAAATTCCATGCATACCTTTTTCATAGATGTCAATGGGGGAGAATTGTGTCAAAAAACATGCAAATGAGGTCATCTAAGTGTGTTTTCATTCATGTTTGCCATCAATGTTTCTATGATGGTTGTCATAAATGAAAAGGGGGATTTTGTTGGAAGTGTGTATCACTTGTGTTATCATTAATGTCAATTCCTCTGATATTACAATGGTCTAGGTGATCTAGGAATGTTGGCTAGGTGATATAGGAGTATGGATAGGTGATCTAGGTACATTGGTTAGGTGATCTAGGGGTCTCAAAAGGTGCATATGTGTGGCTTGAGTCTCTCTAAGGTGGTATGAAGGTAAAATAAGGTCCAAGAGGTGAGTTAGATGTGTTAATGAGTTTGTAACATGTCCACATGGTTCAGTGTAGAGATTTATGGGTCAAGTCAAATCATTATAGACCTTAGCCTAGTCTAAATATATGGTGTAAATCAAGAAAACATGAGAATTCACTAAAAAAAGGTGAAAGAAATATTGGAGAACTATGAGGTGGCACAAAAGGTGTAGAGATAGCTACAAGGGAAAAGCCAAGTGCATGAGACTAAAACAAGTCACTATATAGCTTTCTTAAGCCAATCCACAAGCAAGAAAGGTGTGAAATGTTGACCCAAGGTGTGATTATGCAAACAAAACATGGAGTGAGAATGAAATGATGATTTATTATGTGTACAAGGACTTATAGCTATTTATTTATGTGTTTCAGGAACTTCTACAGGTCAACATAGTTCGACTGTTGAGAATTAGAGACCAACAGGCACCTAGATGAGATGAGATGGAAATATGAAAAATGAACCATAGAAAAATATAACTTGGAGGTGTTATATGGATATTTCCTTGAGGTTATAGAAAAAAATTCAGAAGCTGAGGATGGATATTTAATAAGTTGTGTAAGTTTTCCCAAAACCGGGTTGTTCAAAATATGCAAATTAAGCACCAAACGTCTTAGCAGCCAAGAAAAATTATGGACCCTCCTTCATAAAAATTATAAGATAAAAAAAATGGATTGAACTGGGATAAAATTATGGTGCAAAATTTATTTCATTGATTGGTTGAGTAATTTATAAGTCCCAACCATTTTTGTGAGGATGTTTATAACCCTCTAAACCCCATTTTGGACCAGTTTTGGAAAATTGAGTTCTGTAGGTGTCTTAACTCAATTTGTTTTCTTGGAAACATATTTGAACATGTAGATTACTTCTCAAGGAACATTTTCATGATTTTTTTATTTTATGATGTTTGGAGGGCCCCATCGAAAAATAGGTGTTTTCTGAAGAGTTTAGTGTAGAGGAGAAACTTGCAAAGGAAACCCTCCTAAAATAGGAGGTGGATGATTTTGGTAAAAAAAAATCAACTTTATGAAGTATATATGGTTACTCATTTGGATAAAATTGGAGTGATGGCTACATATTTGAGCTTACCGGCAAAAGGAGCGTGTCTTGAGAAGCTAGTGAAGAAGAATGAAGGTAACCATGTCAAATTGAATTTAACCAATGTCATTTATTACTTTGGTAATCTTGGTAATGTCCCATATGATGTGTTAGGATGTTTATTTCAGCTAGGAAAGATGTATTCTTTCTTGAAGATGAATGAGCCAACTCTGTTAATTAGTCTTATTGAGAAGAATGTCTAAATGAGCGTGAAGGTGAAACTTTCTCAATTTTACCTATGGGTATGAATGCTTGAACATTTGTATACATCCTAATTGAATTTTTATAGGTTACAGTAATCTCCAAAAAAAAAAATTGGAGGTGGTTGACCACATTGTGTGGAAGACTTGTTTGTTTCTATCTTCATGACTAGCCAGACAATTTGCGAAGATCCAAGTTTTTAGAAGCCTTATTCCATGAATTGGAGAATTATGATAAGTGGACGAGATAGTAGGATTCATCATATTTCCATTTATTAATTACTTGTATCATTATCAAGAGATTTGAGGTATGAATCAACTCAATTCTTGAAGACCTAATTTAGAGATGTTGAAACCAGTCAGGAAAGTTTTGCAAAGTGGTGTTTATTAATGTATTAAGTCTTGAGTTGGATCTTATTGGTAAATTTTAATGAAATTATACTTCCTAAGATTATTTTTTATATATTAGTTGGGTCATGAAGATGAGTGTAAGTGGTCTACATAGATTGTTTTCATAGTTGTGTTAGTAGAGGAATATTTGAGTAGACCTAAGTGCCTAAATGAATGTCTTGGATAATGTGGAAAGTTTCTAAGAATACAAGAAAATTATTTTGTTTGGTGAGACCATCTAAAACGTGAATGCGATTCTTTAATCCTCGGGGACAAGTTTTATATGTAGAAGACAAAATATGAGCTCACTTGGAGGAGAAGACAAAATCTGATTGGCCGTTACAAAATACAAGTCAAAATTGTGAGTTCATGTTGCAAGAGGAATATTTCATATGTGTAGATGAAATATTAATTTGATAATTCCTTCTTATGATTTCATTCAATTCCCCATTTTAATTCAAGGGTAGGGAGTTAAACGGTCAACTAGAAAGTGAAGTGTAATGGTCATATTCATGAAGGTTTTGTTCTTTAAAAGGGTATTCTGGGTTTAGGTGTGTTAATTTTGGAAAAACATCCTTTTCTCTTCTATTTAAGAAAACATTTACTACAAATAAAAAACCCCTGGAAGTCTCATCTAGGTTAGTACCTAGTTAGAGTTTCATGAGGAGGATGTGAATGAAGTAAAAATGGTGAAGTCTCTGTTGGCTGTAATCTAATTTGAATACCAATAAAGTAGGTTTCTGAGTATATCTTGTGTTCTTTATTTGTATGCATTTCATGATGAAATATATATAATTTTGATCAAGCATTAGTGTATTTGATTTATGAGAATGTATGTTTGATGTTTGAAATAGAAAAGTGAAAGGTTTTATTATAGTTCTTGTCAAGAAGAATGATATCTAGGTAGACTTGGAAGTTACTCTCCATAAGTTTTACATTCATGTTGATGGAGGTTATGTAAATTCTCCCTTGGTATATCCCTTTCACAGTTGACCATATACATAGAGAAATGACAAAAAGAAGTGTACATGTTTAGTTGCCCTATGATGTCTTAAGAAACGATGAACTCAGAACTAAAAATCTCTTCATTTCATGTAAACATTGCTTTAGTTGGTGATTTAAATAAGTGTAATAGGGTCCATTGACAAAGCTCTTCTCAAAAAATTTCTCAACATGTAATTTCAGTGAGTTCTTCTCTAGTGGGCAATATTTGGCTTGAAATGTTTTTTGCTCTATAGTAACAGTCAATATTATGAGCATCACTGTCCACAAATCATGAAATTCTTCTATCCTTAAATGCAAAATAATGCCTAAGAGTGTTAAGGGAATCCCAAAGGAAGGTATTACTAACTTGTCTTGGCTCAGAAAGAAAGAACAATGTGTGGAAAGCTTCAAAACATAGAACTAGGGTTTGTGTCTAGAAACCCTGACTGAGTAGGGTATTGAAATCAAACACGGTACAATGCATGTTTTTCATAGGTATTTTTGTTCATTGGCACACTCCATGAGGAAGGCAAGGATGCTATGTCTCCTCTTAACTGTAAAGATTTTCTTGATGGCTTCATGTCATGTTGAAACCCTGATAATCCTGTGAATTCCTCAAATTTTTATTGTCCTAGCCTAGGCACTGAAGGTTGTGAAGAAATTTTTTTATAAGCTTATTTATATCCTATCTCAATATGTATTTTATGATGCAATTTATGCCCTTTGAATTTGAAGATGACCTATAATCCTTAAACTTGCTCACTCATGCTTGACATAACATGTAAACCTGATGTGTGCAAGTAATTAACACAATCTTGAATGAGAACGAAGAAATTCATCTCTATACATGCAAATAGTGATGTGGTTGAAGAGAATCTTAAAACTGATATATGTGGAATTCAAGGCATTACTAATGTGAAGAACCATGTTATTCGGGACAGATAAGTGATTGGCAATCTGTATCTTCAAATTCTCTTACAAAACTCTTAGCTTAGGACTGTGAACTTTTGTTCAAGTCTCTATTGCAGTCATAAGTGATTAAATACAACATGAAGATCATGTTGTGAGTTATGAAGAGATTTAAATGGATTCAAAACATCTCAGAATAAGGTATAACTATTGGGCATGCTAATGAAACCTGGTCAATTGTCCTAAAGTTGCCACAGTCTATTTCGCTTGCCAAATCTTATCTTAGTTATGATTTGACAGTTACATAAGAAAATTTGTAGGGGTTAGGGGATTGTTTTCATTTGCTAGATGAGGTTGAAGTTCTCTTTGACCATTAGTTAAGGTAAGTGAAGTTCAATAGACCTAATAAGTTTGCATTAGTAACTGAAACTGATCCATACTGATTCCTTAAGGAAAATTTTTTGTGTCATAAAGGTCCTTTCATTTTCTTGCGCAAATTGACAAGAGTGTAACTTGAAGAGTCTAGGTATCTAAAGATCAAAGGTCATGTTAGTAAGCCTTTATATTGATAAAAAGCTCATTTTTGTCTTTTGTGTTTGTTGTTAAAGATTGAAGAGAGATGTGTGCAGGTTTGTGAAAGTGAAAAGAGTGCAAATATATTGAAACTATGTCAAATTAGGTGATGATATAATAGAGCATATGTGCAAATTTAGGATCACAATCTGTTGTCTTAACAACCTGATGAAGTGAGTGGTCAAAAATTGATGTAAAATCTGAGTTGTAGCTCAACAAATCTTGAAAGTAGGAACTTTCTTGCAAGTTGTAGCTTGCAAACCATCAAGTAGTAGGTTGAATATTGAAGTCGGTGCTTCATGTTGAATTGTAGCTCAACTAATTTGTAACCTTTATAAGGATAGTTCATTGGTTCAATGGGTTTTCTCCCAGTTTTGGTTTCCCACTTAAATAATCTTTGTCTCTCTCTTTGTGTGTGATTCTTGTTACATGTGAATTGTGTTGTTAAAATCTCGTATTAAGGCTAAATAATCTGATTGGAGCTGAATTAACATACAAAGGTTGAATTGACACTGATTCACTCGGCCCCCTCTGATTGTCCTAATTTCTAACACCAATATCTGTAGTAAGTAGATTAACATATAAATATCTTCCATTACTTGCTTGATTAGCGGACATGCATGATGATTTGAAATATTCTTGCATTACCGCTTTATTCTTAATTCCCCACCAAAAACAATTATTTTTATTATTCTACCATGAATTCACAGGAAGCGACAAATTTAAGAATAAGAATAAGAATGACAAGTAAATTTATATTAATGCGGTGGTAATTTTGAGTTTAAGAATAAGAATAGAACGTGCAATATCGATTGTTATCGTAACGGTGAAGATTGAAGAAATTATACGTTGTATGGTGAAGTGCGGGAATCCGGGAAATGTCGTACGGATCTGATGTGTGTGGCAACAAAACTATATAAACGAAACAAGCCTCTACCTTTTTGCATTGTAAGTTTTTGTGGTTTGATCATTTCTGTGATCTCTACTGCTTGTGAACTCAGCGTTATGGAATGCGAGATTGCAGCTCAAGATCCGTGGGTTATTGAAATTCGGAAGATCTTGGAAGAAGTAGAAGAAGAAGAAAGAAGGGAGATTTCCATATGCGTGTTCAACATTCCCAAGCAATTGTTGGCAGCGAAGGCCGAAGCAGAGAATCGAGTTGAAAGAAATGGAGAGATACAAAGTCGATGCTGCCCGAAGATTCCAGAAGAGGATCATCCTCCGAGGTCAGTACAGGTTCGAATCTGTGGTGGAAGAGGTGATGAAGTACGAGTGGGAAACTCGGTGCCACTATCACAAACACCTCGACTACAGCAAGGAGAAGCCGGCATGGCTCATGGCTTTCGAAGCCGCCTTTGTTCTCGAGAGCCTGCAATTCTACGGCAGACATTCTTTGGAAGCGAAGCAAGTGGGGAAAGATCTTGATCCATCTCGCGGAAGTGCTACCCACAATGCTGTTATGAGAGATCTCATGATGCTTGAAAACCAGATTCCTCTGTTTCTTGTACGGAAACTGTTTGAGACGGAGTTGGGTTCTGATGTGAAAGCTGAGGAGAGGTTATAAGAGAATTATCTCCAATATTTATATTGAACGGTATGGGTAAATGCGTCAAATTGACCAAAGTTGACAACGGGATGGCGTTATAAGAGAGGTTAATAAGTACTACAAGAGGACATGGAGCGGCGCCCCGGTGGAATATGTTAAGGAATACGTATTTGGTTCCTGGAAATTCCCCTCTCTCTCGGCTACGTTCATACTTTTGCTTCTCGCTTGCTTGGAGGCCTTCTGCTCTGTGTATCGCTGTAAGCAGTGGTTTGAGAACACCAATGTCATGGAGGAGTTAGGACTACGTATCCGTGCTAGATAAATGAACAATAATTCTGCCTAGTACGTTGGTAGGTTTTTGTACGAGGGAAAAGCATGGTCATAAATAAATTCTCTTAAAAATGATTATAATCTATTCATTTCTTATTTCTTTTTGTTCACCCTCTTTTTATTTTGTTCCGGGAACATGAGTTATATAGATATTGACATCTTTGTTCATGTTACAAGAATATATAGCTGATTACAATTTAATGAGTAAGCACACACCTATTTGAAAGGCTTCATTTTGTTTCCGAATCCTGAAATATGTGTGTGTGTGTGTGCGCGCGCGCATGCATGCGTGTGCTTATGTCGACATTGTTCCCCATGTTACAGAGAACATATAACTTATTACAATGTGATGAGTAAGCATACACATATATCATAGCTATCATTTAGCTAAACAACCACGATTGGAGAAAATCTAATATGTCAAAGCCATTCATGGAATACCCTAGTGGATGGCTATGTAACACTTTTTACACAATTATCCTCACCAGTTGGACTACAACTCTTTTAGTATATTTTTTTTATTTTCATATTTTTGAAGAAAGTGGAGTTCAAAATTTAAATGTCTTTAAATAACACATATATCTTTAATGTATTTTAATTTTGAAATGCATGTGTTGGATTAATGTAATATGTTTTTCAGTCCTGTCGATCATTCTTGGCCTCTTGTAGATACTAACATCTAAATTAACATTAATAAATAAATTAAATCTAAATTTCTTACCCACATAAAAAATAATAATAAATGCGAAATGAAAAACTCTCATGTGATAGTTAAATGAATATGAAATTTAAAATCAACAATTTTAATTAACATCTCACACTACTACGATATGTAAATGTCGAAAGTGGGTTTTTCCTAATAATTTTAGTTACACTAACTACAACACATTGTGCTTCATATCTCACCAATTTTAATGAAATAAACCAATAAAACCAAAAATATTTTAACATTACTAAAAAGTGCAAAGAAAATATTTTTAGAAAAGTACTTCATTTTATCATCCTCAAGAAAATCAAAGAAACAAAGGAAATCATGTTAATGTAGCAAGATGAATGAAACTAACTAAAAAGTGAAAAGAAAGGATTTTTAGAAGAGTGCTCAATTTTATCATCCTCAAGAAAATCAAAGAAACAAAGGAAAACATGTTATTGTAGCAAGATAAATGGAACTGATTTATTGTAAGTGCATCGAGAACCCTTTTACAAGAGCAAAACATGTACTCTACTTAATTGGCACAAGTAGGTATAATTTTTTCTAACAAAATGGCACCTACTTGTAACTAGTGAAGCAAAGGAAAACCTTACTTATCTTCTCTTATCTAATCTCTAATCTAACATCAAAACTCTTCAAAAGGATAAATAATAGGGGTTTTGATAAAGGGGCGTGTATTACTTCAAGTTTTATTGAGGAAAAATTCATGAAGCACTTCAATGTACCCAAGTGTCCCAACTCTTATCTTTTCAAATGGATATAAGTATTAAATATTAGAAATATTTATTAGTCACTAAATTCTTATTTTTTGATAGGGGTTGTTTCATTAATAGATAAATTATTTATCTTACAACACCAATACAATTCACTCATGATCTTTTTTTGTCCCTAAATTCACTAATGCACCTATTTATTTATATACTTTTTGAATTCGAATTAGGACCCTATTGGTGTGGATACATACACATAACAAGAAGGAACAACAATAAAGACAATAATTTGAGGAACCTGAGCCATTGCTTGAAAGAAGACACAATGAAAATGACTAGTTAGGTGCATACACAATTACAAAAATCCTAAAATAACATGATATTGTGTGTGGAGATTATGGGAGCCCTGAGTGTCAACATTAAAATGATTTTATAATTATGTTTTTGGAATTTTTACGTTGGTTGGTGATACTTTCATGGGTCCTTGATAAACAAAATATGAGGTTTTCATGTTGAGTAAGGGGGAGAGAGAAATTGTCAGAAATGGATGTATACAAGGTCAAATAAAGAATAACAAAGTGAGGAACAATGCAAGATAGAGTTGCAATGAATATTGCATCTAGTAAACAAATTTTAAAATCATAGAAAAACACACAAGGGGGCATGTGTAAATTTCTAATATGAGGAACACATGCCAACAAGAGCCTAATTTTTACCCATAACTAATAAAAACACAAGTAAGCTAATAGACAACAATTACGTAGTCATGTAATGAAATTAGGTGTCCACATAATGCATGAATTTGATGTGATATATATGCATATATGTGAGTGTGTATATTCACACATATAAATGTTTTAAAAAAAAAAAAAAAACTTACCTAATAATGTTTTTTTCATAGTTGTCTCAAAATTTGCTTAGAGTTCCCAATTTTAATAAGAGAATAATATCCAATTGTTAGTCCAAAAGGAAAGAGATATCACTTAATCTAAATATTACAGAAGTGAGAATAATTTGGGGCTAACATCTATACTCTTAAACCTAAAAACATGTATTAATATAAACATATAGATACACATGCAAGTGAATCCATGTCTATATATAAAAACTTGTGATCAAAGAAATACTAAAACATAAGAAAGAAAAGATAATACTAAAAAATACACCAAGTTGTGTTGAATAGTATGAATATTCAAATTTGAAATCATGTGCTAAAATATATGTTGAAATTGATTAGAATGTGTAGGGGAGAAACCTACGCTAGTGGGATACAATTGATTTCATTCTTATCTCATAACCATACTTCCATATTTTTGGGATAACTCAATGATAGTGTGCACATCCTTCTTGTGCAATCTTATATCATTATTACTCCATCTTCATTATAAATTAGTACAATATCTTCTAACCCTAACCTATACTTTATTTATCTCAAATTAGATTGCGTGTTTTCCATATTTATGAAGACAAGATTTAGGGTCTTATTGTTTCTTGTATTACTATATTTCTTATTCCTAATTCATTTTTACAAAAAGTAATTAGTCTCAATTATATTAATCCAATTTTTGGTATTCAATGTTGGTGAGTGAATTTATTTAGTAGCATACACAACCTTTGGCAGCATGCCTTATCAATGAGGTTTAAGATTTCATCTTCTAGGCCTTGGTTTATAAATTCTAAAATTATTATTTATCTATATTTTTCTTCCTAAATCTATTTTTTTGTCTTTTCTCTAGGGTGTCATGCTTCGTACTACTATTAGGTTCTCCTTTCAAGGTAATTTTTTGCTATAACACACTTCACATCGTATATCAAGCACAATGAACCTATTTTAAAAAAATCTTGCATTATTTGTTCATTTATTCAAAATAAACAAAAACCTTCGCTTGATTTCATCATTCCTCATGAAATTTTTGGAATTCAAGTATCTTTATTTTCATTGAAAGGGACTTAACATGATATATATATATATATATATAAACCTTGGGAAGTTTTTGTTTGTTACATCGAGTTATTTACAAAAATGTAGTATTTTTTCTTAATTTATCACCAATTTCTAAAATGGAAATTCTATTCATTTGATATTTTAAAATTATTTTAACACCTTGATGGAAAATCAATTTTTTTAACGATCTTACCATTCTTTATATTAAGGTTTTTTCTATCACATGTTATGCTACCAAACATATATTACCTAAATAATTGGGTACCCCACATGTGGTTTTTTTATATGATAAAATCATGAAGGAAACATATCCAAATTACAAATCCTTTCATAGTAAACAATTATATGAGTAGTTCCCACCTATTATAGTGGATGACGCTCTCGAATATTATAATGATCCTTGCACTTGGGATGAAATGGTAATTGATGAAATCCCTCTTAACAAATAGATCATATCATTGAATTCTTGAAATTAAAATGGCATTACTAATGATGCATACATGGATATAAATGTACATTAATGATGTCTCTTGTAAACACCCTTAAAATATCCATTACACATTCCAATGTCTAACAATCATATTTAGTTCATTATCCACCCATATCTCAGTAATAGAATTAATTTAATTAATTCTATTACACTCATTATACACCACTTTGGATAATTTATTTAGTTATTCAAATAAATAAAAAAATCAATTTTCTACTAACCATCCACTCATATCCACTTCATTATCCAACACACTCAAGTTGAACTTGTCACTCCACTCAAGTTTTAGAATTCTACAAACATGCAAAAAAATATTCAAACAAAACAAATCAACCATTCTAAATAAGGATATTGAAGGGTCAAAGTATATAAGTGTGTCCCACTTGGTGGCCAAAAATATTTTAAAGTTTGACTAGTAAATAAATATTTAAAAATATTATATATTTTTTTAAAAATCATGTAAATTTTGGATTCCCTACACCTTGGTATTTATAAGATCTTAAAAATACATTTTTTTTTTTCCTTTCATATGTGTTTCGTCATGTTTTGGTTGTCATACATTTTGTTGAAAGTACAAAAACTGCAAAACAGTGGGATACCGTTATATGCTTTGACCCTGAAATAAAACGAATTACAACTCAACCAATTCATTCTTCCTTAACCCATGACTTCTTTTGCATCTATAAATAAGAACCTTCATTCCTCTCAATTCATCATTGGAAGCTTGGATAATTTATAGGTTTACTCTACTAAAATATTATTTGAAATCATTTGAGAAAACCCTTATAATGTCCAATTGATCACTCATTCATTATTCAATCATCATCCATTTCTCATAGTGTAAAGTAATTCCATTTGGAGCATTCTTGTAGCATGCACATAGAAAAGAAGCATTTTCAACTTAATCAAGGATGCAACAAGAGTATTCTTTAGATGGTATAATTATCCAAGGTTAAAAGGAGCTTGTTGAGAATGTTATTTATTTCTTATTGTTTTTATATTCTCATTCATGCAATTTATCTTATACACATTTTGGCATGTCTTGTGGGACCCACACACTTTCTTATTCATTTTTTCATTCAAATATCATCTTTATGCTTCTAGGAGTGTTTAAAGGTCATTGGATGATTTGCATGTCATTTAATAAGATGAGTTTAGGGTAATTTGAGAAAAACTAGATGTTTTGGCCATATTCTAACATTTTTGTTAGGTTTATGTGATTTGTGCTTCTGTCCTTATATTTACGGTAGCGTAGCTCATGATCTATGCTAGCATTTTTCTATTTTTTATTTTTTGTTGTAGGTTTGAGCTACCCTCAAGGACACAACCTTTTCATTAAACAATCTATGCTACTGTGAAAGATCCTATGTTTTTGTCAAGTTGTTTGTGCTAGCATGCATCTATGTCTGTGTTCTTTTCTTACATTTTTTTTTTTCATATGTGCCTACTTTTAATTTCCTGCATTAGCATTGCACTAGTTGTGCTAGTTTATAAATATTTTTCATTAGCATTATAGTGTGTTTTCTATTGATAAGGATATATTTGCACCTTCGTTAAAGACCCTTCATCTCTGTTGAACAGTGTGTGCTACAAAGGTGCATCTTTATAGTTTTTAGGTTTTTTTAATAATTATGTATGCATTTCTATAATTATTGTCTGTGTTAGCGTTTTGTATAAAATTTTAATTTTTTTACAGATTTCAAGAATTCTAACAGTGTATTTTCTTGTTCTCTAATTTTTTGTAGGTTTTGTACATAATATAGAATATTAAAACATTTAATTATTTTTTCTAACTAGAATACATCATTTACATTATCCCATCTTTCATTTTTTTTATGTTTTACTTTTAAATCAACATTGTGTATTCTCTTATCTTGCGCCCTTGAGGAGATCTTGTGAATCAAAAGCGATTGTGATTTACCTCATTATTTAATTTTTTTTATTATCAGATTTTAATCTAATTCATCTCATTACTAGGTTTTTTTTAATATTTTCACAACCAAACTATGTATGCTCTTCTCTCACACCCTTTGGGTGAACTTGATAATAAAAGATTATTCAAGTTACTTTTCTTTTATTTTGCTAACTTGATTTTGTACGATTGGTAGAACTTGAAAAAAGACAAGAAAAAATCAAGAAAAAAGTACTAACTCATTTGCATGCAGGTTTCCTTTGCCAAAAAAATTGAAAAAATTCAAGTATATCATTTACTTTTAATTTTAATTTTCACATTTATTTTCATCAAATTAAAACTATTATGATGTGTTACTTCCAAAATATGCCTACTGTAGATGTAACAAATAAGTCTGTTGGATCATCCCTATAAATTCTTTGGGGAGAAATAAGGACACCATAGACACATTCATTCATACATTGTATTTGCACGTAACAACATGGGTTTCATCACCACTTAACTACACTAGTGATGTGGATTCCACCAACACACACCAATTTATTTTTCATTTCATTGCACTCGAGAATTAGTCTTAAAAAATCATTTAGTGCTTTCCTAAACTTTTTCCCTTGCTTACAAGTAAAACTATTATGATGGGTTACTGCCGGCATATGCCTACTATAGATGTAACAAATAAGTCTATTGGATCATACCTGTAAATTATTTGGGGAGAAATAAGGACACCATAGACATATTCATTCCCTCATTACCCTACGACTTATTCAAGAAAAACCATCAAATTGGAGTGGAGATTCACTCCTATAAAAGGGACATTGTTGATTAGATGAGTCTCTTTCAATATTCTAAGGGTTCCTCTACAAAGGTTGTGCCCGTAATATATTTGGTATATCAAGACTAGGATATATCTAAAGATACATCTATTTGGAGTGATAAGATCCTTGCATCAATTATTCAACTACATTCTATATATTGCATTAAACATTACACTTCTCAAGGGTATTGTACCTCTTAAGCCAAAATACATAAAAATATTACTTTTTGTTTTTATACATTCTAGTTTTTTTTAATCAACTTGTGTAGATCAAAACTTGTGTTCTACAAACACCATCAAAATTACATCCAATCCAATCAAAATTAAGAATCTAATTTAGCCCATCCAAAACAGAATTTTGTTCCTTTCATAAACACTCTTTTGATCAAACTACAACTTGATTCCTTAAACTCATCTACGAGTAAACACCAAGCAAACAAAAATTCCAATCCTATCCTATTCAAGTAACCACTTATCCAACTTTTGAGATTGCTTAGGTTCTTACCAATTAGCAACATGGTGGTTACTCACAATAAGATTCACAATATTTATGATAACCTTGGTAGATTTTATCCTCTTAGAAATGATAGTTTGGATGAAGAGAATGAGGTAAGACAACGTGAACTCAATGATAAAGAATGAGAACAAGTCGACAAATTATAAAGAAAAAAACCATTATCTTCTTCACATCATAAAAATAGGAGAAAAGCTACCTTATGATTTTGGTGAATAAAACTTGATTCACCTTGTTGAAAAGTTTGAATCAAGTAAAAAAAATCACACATCTAACAATTCCATAAAAACATCCAATGAATCTTTGTTAGAAAATATTCATGAAATGAAATAACAACTCCCTCACAAGGATTTTAAGGTTGTCAAAAACTCTAATGATGATGAGAAAGAGTAACCTAGTCACAAAATCAATTACGTTACAAATACCCCTCCACAAAAATATCCATTCGTATAAGAATGGAAATACATGGAACTGTAGATACCTATACTTTGATCAAAGCAATATTATTATTAATATTGCACTAACTATACAACTCCCTACAAATTGACAATAGCTTATCAACTAGGCCTATCTAACTCTCCTTTTACAACATCCTTTTAGTCGTATTCCACTTAAAATTAACTAATCAGGCTAATGTAGCCTCTTATTAGCTAAACCCTCTTCTAACCTTCTTCTAAACAACTTCTACTAGCTTCCTAGATTATCAATCCATTTCATTGGGTTGAGTAACTCTATCACAACTCTCTCAGGCTCCTAATTCCTCACTAATCATGATTAACTAGCCTAAACCAAGATTAACTAGCCTAAGGCATCTTTAACCCCTTCTAAGCAATAAAGTGTTTTTTGGACTTTTACATTTGTCCCACATGCACTAGGATTTAAATATTTCCCAAACCAAAATCTATAAATAGAAGGGTCACTTCTCTTTTTCAGCTTGAAACCTTGTTTACATAAAAAAATATTTCAAGCACTTTGGAAAGGTGCTAGACATAATTTTTGATAGCTTTAACCTATTGAACATTTGGATCTTGACAATACTCCATTGTTAAGACCTCCTCCATCTTGCATCTGTCATAGGGTTAGTAATGGAATATGTTAAACTTGGCCTTGTAGCCATTTAGTAATATTCATTCACCTTCATGGAGTAAACAATGCACAATTTGATTGCTTACAATCTAATTAGGTTCAATTTAACTAAGCTTTCTACAGAGTATATTAAACATAGTATGTTGCTTGTTCGGTTCATAATACATTTTTTTGAAGTTTATTTGCTTATCTCTTATCATGATGATTATTGAGTAATTTAGTGTAGAATTTAGGCTATTAGGTGTTAGTCTACTTCTCATAGTTTTCCAAGTTTTCTTTAATACATTTGGCATGCCCAGTGGGAATCTTAGTCCATACTCCATTAATGGAGATCTTTCAATATTTTCATTTCCACTTTTAACCATTTTCACGCCTTTTGGGGTTAAATAGCTTGCTTTCTAATAGTTTACTAATTTAAGTGGGCTAAATCTCCCTTTTGCATGAATATTTAATGGGTTCAAATTAGAAATAGATTTAAATGATGAAAAAATAACTTATTAAAATTTTTTATATTTTTCAACTTCCGTGGGTTTTTATGATTTTTCAAGGCCATGCACATGTGTTCTGGGATAAGCAACCACAAGTCATTCTCAACATGCACACATCATTTTGGATGTGCATGTGTAACCTGTATTGTATTTTTACATAGAAGTGCACACATGTTACAAAGGGGCGCACACATGTCATTCTGGGTATGCATGTGTTGAACTGTGTTCATTACCTATCTTTTGGAGACCATAACATGTTCTCTCCCAAACTCAAAACAAATCCATGTTTTTTGTGTTGGAAAGGTATTGAAGTGAACTATAAAATGGAAACATAAAACTAGGTTTTTTACTTACAAAAAAATTTTTGGTTTACTTTACTAGATAACTAGTCATTTTCTAACATGTCTTAAAGTTTTTAAAATTGTTTTCTTGGTTATTCTAAACAGTTTCAAAGGTCTTTTTCGAACTAAATAGTGGTTTGTATGTTTCTTTTCCATCATATTTTTCATACTAACTTAGTTAAAGTGTTTGCATTTTTTATTTTTAGAGGTATTTTGAAGTGTGTATGTTCTTCCCTCACACCTTCTAGGTGATCTTGGGAATTAAAAAAGTTTCAAAAACCTTCTTCTTGCTTTCCAAACAATTCTAATTTTCTTTTCTACAAGATTAACTTTTAAAGTTGGTTAAAAGGAATTTATTTTTTGCAATTTACTTAAGTATTCTCCATTTCTTGCAAATTTTGAGTGAGATAACTTATTGTGTATGCTCTTTCCTTATGTCTTAGGATGATCTGGGAAATCAAAAGCAACATCTTATCTCCGTTATATGATGTTATTGGAAAATTACTAATCTTGGTGTAGGACCAAAATCTATTGTCAAAGAATTCGAAGTTAAAAAAATCCTAACATGTTTGATATAGGTTGTCAAAATGTGTGCTACGCAAAACCACATTAATTCTAAAAAGATTAGAAAAAACACACCATATTCATCACATTATATATGCAGGTCAAGAAAAGGGTACGTCCTGTATCCGCTAACCTAGAACGTAACCCCTTTTGCATAACTCCTTAAGCTACAATAATGGGGGTGGTTCTAAGAATCCCAAAGTAGTCCACCGCTGAGTAACCTCATGGACGAAATGGGAAGTGCTCCGCACTTACCTACTTAAGTAGTTATACATTTTGTGAGTTAGAGTCAAAGTTTCCCATATCAGCGGCCCTAGTGACAATAAAACTGAACACACTAGTTAGGATCATTGTATTAGAAGGGGGTAAAACAAAGATTAGAGATACTATTTGGGAAACCTTGGAAACATCAAGCTCATCATTAGAAAGTAACGAGATTAGTAAGTGTCACCTAGTTACAATAGATGGACTACATAGGAAAGCCATATCTTCTTGGAGCCCACTTTTCTAGTCCAAAACCATCGTGTCTTGTCAAGTTCTCAAGAAGTGACGAATTAATTGAACTCAAAACCTTGTTTTTAGAATAAGTTGAAGCTAAGTGTCACTCATCAAAAGATTTACGACGCACTGCTTATCTTAGTTTCTTTCTCACCTTAGGATGAGGTGAAACTCTACCCAAGTAATGGTTAGTTCATTTCAACCCCATTTGATTTATACCTTTGCATTCTTGTTGCCCATTTGGGACAAAGGAAGGCATGTTTTGTGAGTGTTATAAATAAATTGTATTCACCACTTTTATATCCATTTACGCTCATTCATGTTTGTCGGCTGGGTTGTAAAAAATTTAAAGTGTTTGGGTACATTTTTACATCTTGATAACCACTTAATCTTGATTTCAAGATTATCTTACATAGTTAGGTTTGACCTCATCATTGATTATCCTTTGAGTTGTTATGTTGCCCATATTATATCCATACAATTACGACACTTACATCTTGTTTTCATTTGTGAGAACTTGGTATAAGTTTCCATATTGTATTGTTACACTTCTCACACAGTTTATAACTTCTTTTTATACTTTTACTTAGTTTTGATTCCAACATCGTCTTAGGATTTTCAGAGTGTTGATATTACATTGTTTGTACCGCGATAACATCATCTTGATACTAATACCTTTCTTATTCCAAGATTGGTTAACATGTCAAGGTATTGTTGTTACATTATTTACATTTGTAACTTCCATCATAAAAAACTTATAGTTTTTTGTATCTGAACTAGTCGTAGTATATCTTGTGGAGAGATCGTGTCAACACAACCTTAGTACTTAGGTATTTATTTGTATTAAACTCAACCTAGGTGGTTATATTGTGTTGTCACTATCTACGTTATATCTATCTTTAGAACGTTAGCTTAAATTGTAGACACTTGGATCAATTGATTGGTTTACCCATGGACTTGCATGATTTTTCCTTGTGTGTTAGCAAACTCGTATACTTATTCTAAGAAAATCTTGTTGGATTATCAAAATAATGTCATTACGATGTATATTTTCCTTATATCTTTTATGGGGAATCACACAAACATCCCCATATCTACCAAGTGTTAGTTGAATGTCATTATGCTTCCCTGAAATGACATGGAATTTCCTTCCCTTTAAAGGAAGTTCCATCATGCTATCTAGGTCTATCATTTGTACTTAAAAGGTGCCAACAATGATTGAATATTGTGCAGTTCCTCACACTTATAACAATACAGAACCCTGGTTTAGGAATTCATATCAAAACATGCCCATCAACACTAGACCTCAGTTTGGTTCTTTGTGCTAAAGACTCATCCGGGTTACCCCATTCCCCACCTTCAGCTCATAGTCAGTGGTATGGTTTAGACACTTTTGATCCATGATTATTATTCAGATTCCTCTCCATAATTATTATTCAGAATCTACTTCTAATTCAGATCTAAATTATTCTTCTGAATCCTCTCCATAATTATTCCCCCCACTCTACTTCTAATTTGGAGATCTAAATTATTCTTCAGACTCCTCTCCATATTCCTATGAGCTCTGATCCAAACTGAAGAGCACTTATTCTAATTCCTATAAATCAACTCCTAAATCATGGTCCTCCCGTGAGCTTCTTCACAGGACCTCCTTCATCAATTATCGCCTCAACGATCTCTTCCTCTATGAAATATTCATGTGAATCCAATTTCTCCTCAAAAAACATCTAATGTGATTCTTGAATGGTGGTCGGTCCCCATTCTTCGCAGGACCTCCTTATTATTCAAAAATTCACCCCTCAAGGTAAATTTTGATAACATGTAGCAAATCACTTCTAGTCCTGAGCAAGTATATTGATTCAATACCCAAAATCATGTTTTGGGGTTTCCCCTTGGTTTCTCTCTAACTCCCCATCCAAGGAAAAAATCCAAAAAGTTAGCAAAAATTTGAAAAAATCCAAAAAATGAAGTCGCAGGGCTTGTTTTAATGCATTGCGGGTCTGGAGGTTGCGGGTCATACCAAGGTTCATCGTACCAAGTTTGGGGCCGATGAATACAAAGGAATGGGGCTAAATCAGACCCATTTTTATCCTGACATAGTCCGTAGGATCAATTGGGATCATCTCTGGGACACGTTTAGGGTGCGCAAAGCCGAAATGGCTGCAAGGTAATGAAAATCAGCAAAACCCGTAGAAGTTTTTGGTCTACTTTGCTCTCTCCAGGATAGTTGGGAAAAAAGACGCACGGGCCGCATTTTCCGGTGAAAAAGCCGTAAAAGGGAACTATACGATTCGTGGTGAATGTCAGAGGTCAACGTCCCTGAGCATCCCAGTCAACAGTGGACTTGCAAATATTATGATCAAGGAATCCTGAATTCTTCGCGATACGGATGAAAGTGTCTGGGATATTCAGGACACGTGGGCCTTCATTTTGCCAAAATAGCCACAATAAAGAGAAAAGTCAACGTTTGACCTCCCGAACTTCAAACGGCCATAACATTTTGACATTTGAGCTCTGATTTTCATAAAATTCTGGGACTTTTTAGAATGAGCACAACGTCCTCAGTTCCAGTCAATCAATGCATCATTCCCGCTCAAATGACAGAAAATGCTTGGCAAACCCAAAATAGCTGCTCGCACTCAGAAGGCAATAACTTTTACATTTCTCAATGAAATCACACAAAATTGGTACCATTGGAATCATGAATCCTGTGAGCCCAATGCATAACAATCAAGAAAGTTTGGATTTTATGAGAAATGTATCGATATTTTTTATAATCACGCAGGCCATGTTCATGGACAGTGTTTTATTTGGTAGTTGGGAGTGCAATTAAGAGGCATGGTCATCATTCTTTCTCTGTTGCAGCACTCTGGGACAGTATGGGGAGCCTTTTGCAAGTAACATACAATCATTTCACTCCATTTAATGCATCTTACAAGTGGTTAAAGGACATCCATTTTGGGATTTCCATTTTCCCCTTCTCTCTCTCTTCTCATTCTTCTATAAATTGGAGTGTTGGGCTCAGGCTGTAAAAGGGAGGTAGTGTTTTTTTGTAGCAAAGCTCTGTCAAAATTACTTTGTGAAGCCAATGTACTTACATTCCCTTGTAAGTGGAATCCTTGCATGGTGATCGAGGCTCTTACCTTGTAATAGATTGAATTGTGCATATCATGAAGAAATAAAATACAAGTTTGTGGATGCATCTCCCCCTGCACCTGTGTCTAGTTTGCACTCTTCTTTCCCTTTCAACCTTCATTACAAGAACATTGTGTCTATCTTTATGCTCTTGCAAGGATTCATTATTCGTTTGTGCATGTATGAAATATTGTTGTGAATGCATTTGCTAGATTGTGGAGAACTGTTATCACTCCTAATATGCATTTTACTTCTATTTTTTCACACATTGGAATTACTACTCTCACACCCCTCCTTTTTTGGTGTATCACCGCTTTAGTGTAGGATTTCATTTCCATTCATTCTCTCTCCTTGGTCCCTTGAAAAGTTAGATTAGTAAAGATAGTTTTTCCTGCATTAGAGTAGATTGTGGAAGGTAGTTTTAGGAGCAAAAACTAGCTTTCTCTGGAGGTCTACCTTAAGTAGCAAGTCCCACAACTTACTTTTGAAGATAGTAACCATGTTATCCAATCAAACCATGAGCTCAAGTATATGCACTTGTGTACATTTAAGGGTGTTGTGATTCGTGATAACAATCCTTCATTAGTCGCTTTTACAAAGTCTTCCTCCTTCAAAGATTCATGAAACTCAAATTTCTTCTATTCAATCTTCCAAGTCGACTCCTAGGTCACAATCTACATTGACACTTTTAGATAGGAAATCCTCTTATTATTCCTCCAGAACATCACCTTATAAGGAAACATATACCAACTAATTCTAAATCCACATCTTTTTCCATTCATGAGACACCTTCCTCCAAATCTAATTCATCTCTTAAGTCATCTTCTGCTATCAATCCAACTTAAATCCCTCTTTGGCTCTTGAGCCATTTCAACCATATCATACCATTTCAACATCCATCTTCTAAAGATCAATGTTTACGAGAACAAAGAACAATTAATAAGAAATAATGTGCTAAGATATATTTATGATGCACTATCCAAATCCTTTATGAACATGATAAGGTCAAGTCTTCCCCTCATCTACATCATCACACATCTTCTAAAACTTCCATGCTTGTTGGAACTATTTCTTCTAGTCAACCTCCTATGGTCCGAAGAACAAAAACTTCTATTGATTGATTTCTCTCGGAATGAAGAAATAATTAGAATACATGAAGATATCTCTCTAGAGGATTACAAACAAGGATTATTTCCGAAACTCAATACACTTGCATATTGGGGAGAAGAAATTAATCCCTTTTGTTAGAACATAGAGGAAGAGCCTAAGGTCATGGAACTGTATTCTTAGATTCTATTATCCCATCCTCACATTCCTCTGAGCATGATGACACTCTAGATTTTAGCAGTGATCCATGTCCTTTCTTCTCATTACCTAATCATCCTTTATCTATCGTGATTCCTCAATCACAATCACACCTTGGGACAGTTCTAGGTAGTCCCTTACCTTCTATTCTTGGGTCACATCCTAGTGTCCCCTCCATTCTCTTCCATCTATGGCACACCTCTAGGAAACCCATCATCTTTTATTCTTTGGCCACATCCTAGTATCCCTTCATCCTCTTCTATCTATGGGAAATATCTAAGTAGTCACTTTTATTCCATCTTCAGGCCACATCCTAGTATCCCTTCTTCATCTTCTAGTCATAGCTCACTTCCTGGTAGCCCATCCTCTTCAATCCTTGGAAAATATTACGTTTTTCCATCATATCATTCTAAACATCCATTTTCTCCTCCCACTTTTTGGGATCAGACAAGTCACATGTTAGCTTATAAGAAGCCCAAAAAATTTCTTCAGCAAGATTAGGTCAAAACTTCCAAGAGCTCCAAATCTCCCAATAAGGAAAACAACCACAAGGTTCAAAATCAAACATAATTCAAGAATGCACACCACCATAACCCATCAAGTATGATGCAAAGTGCATAAACATATGGATAGGTAACTCAATCTCCCGCATATAAAATTAATGTTTCAAGATAAAACACAGTCATTTTTTGAGTATGAAATCACCACAATCATCGAGATTGGGATAACATGACTCTTGGAAAATAAACATGCTTAATCTCCCTTATCAAGGAAATCACAAACATTGTTATTAGTTCCTATCACATAGAGTGACGTTGTTGGTCCCACCATTTCTAAAAAATATCAAAAATCTTAAAATCATCAAAACAATTCAAAAATACAAAAAAAAAAGGAAAAACATTAAAAATATCAAAAGGTAGAAAGATCAAAAATTGCAATTAGGTATTGCATACACATGGATGTTATTTCTTCACCTTCTTTTTATTCCTCTGCAAGGAATCTACCATTTTCATCCCTTTGGTGATATTTTGGTTAGCCTATTCACACACATTTTTTGACAGTTATCTCTATGGTATCTATTTGACCTTGCTCTTTCATCACCTTGATAAATTAAAGAATGTCTGACCTCTTAGAGATCCTGTCACATTCAACATCTAATAAAGTTGTTATGAAGAACTTCTTGGATGTATTTGTTAAAAATAGCCAATGTTTGTCATCGTAATCACTTCCATATCCTTCCATCAAGCCATCAGTGGTTCTTAACCCCTTGACAAAACAAGAAAGAGAGCTGAAATAAGTTTTTAGAAAGAAAAAGAATCAAAATCAATCAAAACACCCAAAGCTACATGCAAAAGAAAATTGATATATAACTCTCTCTTGGGGTATTTCCAATAAAATTTACCAGGGCTATGGATGCCTAACTAGAAGTAGATAAATGTGGTGATTAAAATCAAATACACCTCCATCTAGGTTACAAATGCTAGGCTGGGAGCGAAGCAATGTACATCTCTCCTTCCACCCTTCAGTCACAAATCAACTTTGAAAATAAATCATTCTTACACATTGGCTAGTTTGTCCTCATTTGTTGCCTATTAAATCTTCCCTTCAAGAGGCAATTAATATCCATGTGCAAATACTAGATCTTGATGAGTGAATAGGACTAATATGTTACCAAGTGTCTTTTTTTGGACCTTGTTCATACTCTTTCTTTAGTCCATATCTTGTCTCACGATTTTTGCCTTTGGTTAATCACTTTTTCTTTGTGAGTATCCTAGCTACATTTTCCATATCCATATATAACATCCATATTGTTCCTCTAATTCTTTTAGAACATTTTTATGTATAAGATATCCTTTTTATAGTGTTTAAGTGAAATTGTGCCTTGTTTCAGAAACAATCTTCTACTTCTTTTATATCCATGTGTTTCTTGGCCAACGTATGCTGGGGGAATCCTTGATCCTTCCTAGCATGTCATTGATTTAGTTTCATCATCATGATTGAACCCATCCATATTGGCCTTGATCCATCCTCTACGTGTGAAGGGTTTGCCTTTGAATACTCCCACCTAACGCTGGGGCATTTTCGCATCTTCAATTTATTGCTCATAATCATGGCATTTTGCCCTTGTCCATCCCATATATTGCTAGAGGAATCCACACTTATTTTTCTTCCTATACATAGCTTAAGAAAAATTTCAAAATACCAAAAAAAATCACATATGTTAGAAAAATCAAAACATTCAAATATGTTTTAGAAAACTTCTAAAAATAAAAAATCATCCTAAAAAACATTGTGTTAGCCCAATTTTGCCCCCTTGGGTAAAATTGGTCAACCACAACCCCCACACAGAAGAAAACAAAGAAATCACGTTCAAATCCTACAATCAGGAAACATAGGGACTCTACAATGGACTAGCAAGTTTCTTGTTACAAGTTTCAGTGTGCAAAGACTTCAAGATGACCCATAGAACGAGTCGTGCTTCAAATCCAAAAACAAGTTACAGGTGGGTTCCAAAATGGAATAACAAGGTCGAGGATAAATCAAACAGTGTCAAAGAACCAGAGGCTCAAAGGAAAAGAAATTGGTGAAGGCTCAAAGTCTTTGGGCTCTGCAAATGACCCAGAACGAGACTGAAATTGGCTAAGTATAGAGAGTCAGCGGAGGCTGCCAAGTGTCTAAATGGTGCACATTCAAAGGTAGGATTCTGGGTGGAGACTCAAACTTACGCCACCCCTCCACATGGCCAATGGTAAATTAGAGGTCAAAAAGGAGAGCGGGCCTAAAAGGACTAAATATAGAGTGCAGGAGGAAGGCACCACATGTCTTAACGATGCTCCTTCAATAGGTAAAGTCTTGAGTGGGTTTTCAAATGAGCTGTGGGCTCATCACGTGTCCTATGTCCAAAAGGGACAGAATCGAGGGGTTGAATAGTAAAAGTAGAAGTAGGCTCGTGGAAGCCACCATGTGTCAGTCCGATGTTATTTCAAAAGTAAAATTTGGGGTGGGTTTCTAAACAAGCACCAAGCCTCTACGTGTCTAGGGTTAGACTTTTGGCCCCACCGAGCAAAGAAACTCAGGAAAAATACAAAGGAACACCATGGAGCCCACGAAAGCCACCACATGTTAGCCTAGCGCTATTTCAAAAGAAAAAGGAAGGATCCATATCTCCAAGATGTGTGAGGCCACCATGTGGACCATGTATGGAAAGACTCTTTAAATATTGTGCTCCCACGACCTAAAACTTCAAATGGCCATATCTTTTGACTAGAAACTCATTATTTTGGAGGGAGAAGACTTTTTCGAAATGTTTCAACACCCTCTATGCCATGAAAACATAAAAAATCATTCTTAATAGGATTTAGTACATGAAAATGGGAAAATTTCTTCGAGGCCATTAATATAGAATCTGATTTCTTCAACTACCAAATTTGATTCAATTCGATCCTTTGTTTTCTTTCTTCAACACGCTGAGAAGACATAGGGGACTAGAATCTAATGATTGTAGGTGGATTTAAGAGGAGGAATTGATTCATGGTGGCTGGAATTTCAATTCATGATTCAATGTATATCTCAAGGTGGTTGAAGCTAGATTCAAATTCTTCCCTTCTCTCTCTCATTCTTCATACATATTGATAATGAAGGGGCATATGCAAAGGGTTGATCTTTTCTCTCCTACCCCCCCTTCTCTTTCTTCCTTAGGGTATAATGTGGAGTCTAAGCCTCCTCCCATGGCTATGTAATGGCATTTTCTTACCTTTTACTCACTAATGATGTACCGTGTAACTTTTGGAGAAATAAAATCTATTTCGTGATATATCTTTCCATCCTTGGATCATTTTATTATCTCTTCTTACCTCTCATTGTCATAGGGTATAGTTTGCATATTATGATGTGTGTTGTAAATTTTGGGGGCTTTGCATAATGGGTTTTGAAGTGTTACTCTATGTGAAAACTATCTCTAGTCTGTGGCACATTCTCTCTGTTGCTACCCAAATTGATTCTACCTCAGAAGCTGAGCAACATCACAGGTTTGGCAGGAAGCTTAGAGATAAGTAGAGCATGTAGTGTGTCATTTTGTAGCCGGGGATGAAATGCAACTTATTCTTTGTCACTTAGATGTGGAGAAATGGGTAGCACCCTCAAGAGGATTTGACCTATCCTCACTACTTTATGGTTGTGCCTTTTAACTAGGGTGAGAGGACCCCTTTTGTAGCCTATTGTTTGTAGAGGAGATGGAGATATCCTTCCTTGTGAAATTATTAAGAAGACCTTGAAGAAAATATGATCAATGCAACAAAACCTAACTCTCACGAGTTGTCACTCTAGATAATGGAGATATTTTCTAAGCAAGGTTATGGCCACTAAAGACAATGAAAACCTGATTGTTTTGCATTTTTTTGTAGTAAAAATTATGCATTTGTATACACACATGACAAACAGGGGTAGTATGGGTAAGATTGGTTTTTTTAAATGAATTTTGGTGGGAGGTGAGGCAAGAATGAACTTAATTCACCGGATCCTTGAGAAATTTTACAAAAATGGAGAGCTTGAACAATAGAATGCCTCGGGATAGTTAGGATATTCCTTTAACCAGAAATATGTGCTTCAATGGAGGCCCAGATCAACACTTTTCACACAAACTTCAAGGATCCAAAATGAAGGCTCAAATTGGAAACTTAACTAAACATTGTCAACCTCTGTTTCATCATGCCTAAGATACCCTCAAAGGCTAACAAACAATCTTATAGTCATGCTAGGAGTCACAGTGATTTTAAATTTGTTTATTTCACTATCAAATGAAACCTCTTCTGATAAATGAAATTGAAAATGCCACCAAACTATCACAAGGATAAGATCTTGTGTGATTCACAAAGATTTCAATGTATGATTGCAACATGAACAAGAAAACTACTTGCAGGCATTCAGAAATGAAGCAAACACAAATTTTGCCCAAAAATAATGCAAGATTAACTCAAGTTTGATTAAATTTATCAGCAAGGGAAATTTCTAGAACAATCTCAGAGCTTGTCAATGGCTGTACACTCACAACCACCTTAACATGATCAAATTTAACACAAAAGGAGATAAATAGGTTTCTTCAGATGATTTTCTCAAAAGGACGGGTTCTATCAAGCTTTTCTCTTAGAAAAATTAGTCTCGACCTCTAACACTCCAACTATTTGCACAATAAATTCATGCAATTTATAATACTTCATTTTCAACAGAAATTTGGTCCAAAACTAGGGACATTCAAAGCACCATTATGTGTTAAGACTCCCAGAATCAAATTTGTGAAAAGGTTGTCAGGTGTGCAAAGGGTAAATATCTCCAAATATTTCAAGCATTCAATTCTTCACTTGGTAGGTTGTTCTTCATCTCGCACGCCAACTACTTCTTCCTCCAATGTAGTCAAATCTGGTTCTTTGCATTCCAAGGAAAGAAAAACTGCCTAAAAATCAGATTAAAGCCCCCATGATCAAATCACATTTTGATTGCAAAAGACATCTTCAGATTTTTCCCTTCCTAACCAGGATACCAAATTAATGTTCCTCTTCATTTAATGTGCAGGAGACTCCAAGAAATGATAAAAACCATAAAAATTCACATCCCTAGGAGCTTAGGAGTAGAAATGGTAGAAAATTAGATATAGACGCACAACTATTGTTGATCTCCTTTTTACATATGGACCGTCCATGTGGAAGATCCAAGTCAAGATGGGCCTGGGGGTTCCTTTTTTCCTTTTACAATGTTTTGGAAAAAATGTATAATTTTCACATTTTGCTCTGCCCCTCCACCTTTGAAAAATGGGCCTGAGACACGTGTTGTCATCACCAATCCGGCACTATGATAATTCTTCACTGGGAACTCCTCGTGCTATGATTATTTACTAATGCACAGCCTTTAGTTTGGTGGATGTAATCTGGAAACAAAACAACAACCGAACACAAGAATACCATCGACTATGATAAGACGGAATGATGAAAAATCTGAAATATCAAAGTAAATTATAATATTAACATGAAATTGTTACAATCTCACCCATGAGGTACTTCAACAAGACTATGGGAGAAACTTTACAATTACACCTCTTGATGGCTTCTTCAACACACCTTTAGCTGATGGCTTCCTTTGCACACTTCCTACAATATTTCTCACTACTTCTTTCTATGCTAAATGAGGGGGGTGGCCTCTCTATTTATAGAACTTTCAGGCTTATCCATCCTATCTCTAAGATAGGATAAGAAATCCGCTCTGACGAATCATATTCCATACCTTAACTCTTATCTGTACATGTAAGCTTATCTCTTAAGATAAGATAAACCTTATCATTTTACATGGGTTCCACATTTTTAGACTTTTTACAAATAAAATACACAAAATATTTATGACCTCACTCCTTGTCCTTATTACCAATATAATATTTCTAATTCCTAATCATGTAGACCCTACTTCTCTAATTACCCAAACTTTGACATTTTAACATTACCGGACCACTTACGACAAATATTTACTTTTTACAACATTCCTATTGTACTTTGACTATTACCGTACTCCACATTATTGGCGACACCGTACTGATGGTGCCATTATCTTCTATTAGACGCTACTACTAATTATACTTAACAACATCCTATTCCTAATACATACATTAATGAAATAGAAATTATGGAGGAAAATTTTAGTGTCAACATCTTCCCCCTTCCTAGTTTCTACTCCGTCCTCGGAGTAGACTATTCTGGTGCTTGGAAAATATTCAACTTGTCGTGGTTGACCCATTTTGTAATGGGAGTGCCATCCAATTCCTCCAGTCGATACGTACCATTTTCATGCACAGTTGCTATTTTGTAGGGCCCCATCCATTTTGGAAGAAATTTTCTCTGTCTTCTTTTTTTGTATCTGGAATCATATACTAGGACCAAGTCATTCACATGAAATGGAGACCACCGGATCTTTTGATCAAAGTATTCCTTCTGCTTCATTTTCTTCTTATGGCTTGTATCCTTTGCTATTTCCCTCGTTTCCTCTAGCAAATGAAGATGTACCAACCTTTCTTTTACTGAATCACTTTCATCCATCCTTTCATTTTTCATAACTCTCACAGTGGGAATATCAAACTCAATAGGAAGAACTGGATCAATGCCATAGGCCAACTGAAATGGGGAGTATCCTGTTGCTGACTTTGATGTTGCCCTATATGCCCACAATGCTGCATGAATCCTTTTATCCCATTTATGTACCTGCAAGGCTGCATCTTTTGCTAGAATTTGACACAACACAAAATTTGTTCGTTTCACCTGTCCATTTGTGCTTGGCTTGTATGTTGTTGCCTTCCTGTGCTTAATAGAAAACTTATTGACTAGGGCTTCTACCACCTCATTAATGAAGTGGCTTCCTTGATCTGTTACAATTTCTAATGGACAACCAAATCTGGTGACAATGCGTTCATATATGAACCTTGCCACTTCATCCATGGAAGTTGTTTTCAATGGCCTGGCTTCAACCCACTTGGTTAAATAATCTGTGGCAACTACAATATAATTATTTTAGCGTGATGTAGTTGGAAGTGGACCTACAATGTCTATTCCCCACTTTTCAAAGGGACCAAGTGGAAGAATAGGACATAATGGAGCTGATGAAGTCTTACGGTTACCATGTGTTTGACAAATATCACATGTCTTACAATAATTATAACCATATTTAAAAAGAGTGGGCCAGTGATAACCTGCATCCAAGATCCTTCTTGTTGTAAGTTGTCCAGAGAAGTTCCCTCCACATGTACCATTGTGGAATTCTTCTAGCAGCTCCTTTCCTTGATCACGTCCAACTGCCCTCTTGTACTGTCCATCAGGTCCTATTCGAAATAATGCTCCATGCATAATAGAATATGGACGACTGGCTTGAGTAATCTTTCTCTTGGTCTTTGTATTGGCACCATCAGGAAACTTGAATTCATTCAGATAATTCCAAATATCTATGTATTCACTAGGGATTGTGTCAAGGGAGAACAATGTTGCATCAGGAAAATCATCATCATCACAAGATGATCCTAAACCATCATAGGCTCAAGAGAGTGCATCTGCATTGACATGCTTCTTTCCTGGCCTATCTATAATATCAAATTCAAATTCTTGTAGCAAAATTATCCATCTTGCTATCCTCCCTGATGGGTTAGGCTTATTGACAATATATTTCAGAGCCTGATGATCTGTTACAACTATAAATTTCTGCCCTAGCAAGTAATTTCTAAACTTCTTTACAGCAAAAATGATAGCCAGAGCCTCTTTTTCAGTTACAGTATAGTTTACCTCAGCACTGCTCATTTGTCTGCTCCCAAAGTAAATTGGATGTTCATTCCCATTTTCATCCTTTTGGCTCAAAGTACTTCCTAGTGCTGCATCTGAGGCATCAGTGTACACAATGAATGGCTTACTCCAATCTGGATTCTTCAAAACAGGTGAAGACACCAGGGCTTCCTTCAGTTGTCCAAAAGCTTCATGCGCCTTATTTCCTGGTTCATAAGTAACATCCTTCTTCAAGAACTGGGTTAGTGGTTGTGCAATCTTTGAGAAATTCTTGATGAACCTTCTATAGTAACCCACATGGCCTAAAAATGATCTCATCTTACTTCTATTCATAGGAAATGGTAAATCTTTGATTTTTGAAACTTTATCAGGATCAGTACCAATACCATCTCTAGATACAACATGCCCTAACAAAACACCTTTAGAACATCCAAAGACACACTTTGTAGGGTTTAGTGAGGCTTGTGCTTCATCTAACCTTTGAAATGTTGTCTCCATATGGTGCAGGTGGTCCAACTTGCTCCCATAGATGCAAAAATCATCCAGAAATACTCTGATGAAGGTCCCAATGTAGGGTTCGAACACCCTATTCATCAAACGCTGGAATGTTGCCGGAGCATTACACAACCCAAAAGGCATAACTCTATAAGAAAATGTTCCCCAAGGAGTGGTGAACGTGGTCTTCAGCTGATCTTTCTCTGCTATACGAACTTGGTTGTAGCCGCTATATCCATCAGCAAAACTATAGCACTCCTGGCCAGCTACTTCGTCCAAGATCTGATCTGAAAATGGAAGAGGGTAATGATCCTTCTTTGTTGCCTTATTGAGCTTCCTGTAGTCAACACAAATGCGTAGCTTCCCATTCTTTTTAATTGAGATCACAATGGGAGAAACCCATTCTGAATTCTCCACAGCAAATATGAATCCTGCATCAAGCAAATTATCTATTTCTTCTTTTACAGTCTTGGAAAAATTAGGATTCATTCTATATGGCATTTGCTTTATGGGATTAGCACCATCTACCAGCTCAATAGAATGTTCTACCCAACTTACTTGACGGAGTTCCTTGTAATCAAAAGTGAATAGGTGTATGTACCTTCGAAAGAGCTGGAGGTAGGATTCCTTCTCACTCTCCATCACAGCATCACCAATCTTTATTTGTTGGAGATGATCATCAACTTCTTATTCAGATAATTTTATGGGGCCATGAGTTGGTGTGACTGGAAGGATATCCATGACTGAAACATCCACCTCACTTTCTTCATCTTCAGTGTCCACTTCACTGGTACTAGAGTAATCAGAGGATGTCCAATCATCAGTTTCATCACTTGAATCCACAGGTTCTACCTTATGATGTCGAGGGATCACATTTATCTTCACCCTCTCTCTACCACGTCCAAGTGTCATGAAGCCTTCATTCCAGTAGTTTCTTGCATGAACTCTCCTTAGCCATGGTCTTCCCAGCAACATTGGATACGCAACAGTACCATTTTTCATCACCTGAAAGTCTACCACACATACAACACCCATAACAGATATTGCCACATTTGAAACTACACCTTCTGGTTTAGTTTTTCCCTTATTTAATGACTTTAACATAAGTGTTGAAGGGCGATCAATTTTTAACCCCAACATATTCATTACAGACTCGGTCATTACATTAACTGCAGAACCTCCATCAACTAAGACATCATGAATTGAAATACCATTACATAATACCTCAGCTTGTGGAGCATAGGGATCTTCCTCTGCCTCCAAAACAGGGACCTCAACCTCCTTCCTTCGTCGAGCATTGAGTCCACCTCGCAACTCCCGCCTCTTCTCAGAAGACATAGCCAAGAGTTGACCATATGTAATATTTGCAGGCCTTTTCGACAGATCTTCCAAGATGGAGTATGGTCCTTGCCCCTGTGAAATCAGAAAATCCTGCACACCCAACTTTTTTCTCCTATGTTTCTTACTAGTTTCTTCTTTCATCTTCTTAGGATCATTTCCATCTTGATTATCTTTTTCTTTCTTTCTTTTTGTTACAAACACATCTACTTCATTATTTCTGGTCTTATTTACTACATCAAAAGAATTCACAGGTACTTTTCCTTTATCATTATCTCCTTTACCAGATGTAGAAGATCTATCTGGACAATTATACTTATAATGACCCTTTTTATAACAACCATAACAAACAACTTCAGAAATATTTCTTTTTGGACCTCTATCTCCTCCCTGAGAACTAAATTCCTTTCCTTGAAGAAGATTAATAGTTAACTGACCCATCTTTTTGAGCAGATCTTCATACTTAGTAGATGTACTAGGAGAAATATTTGTGCTCACCGAGAGTGGTTGTGGATTCTGGACCAAAGGTGTTGGTGTAGGCTCTACTTTAGCAACAATTTCTTTGGGCTCCTCTTCCATGCTTTCTTCTTGCCTTCTTGCAATCTCCTTTGCTTGTTCAATGGTAGCTGGGCGGTCATACTTCACTCGTTTTCTGATCTCTGGATTCATCCCAAGAATGAAGTGCTTACATAGGAGATTATCCACGCCATTCATCAACCCATCCGCTAGTCCTTCCTTCCGGATCTGGGCATCGAGCTTCCTCCTTAGCTCTAGAACATGAGCATGATAATTCCTTATCTTCTTCTTCTCTCCTTGGGATAGCTTTGTGATCTCGATCATGAGATCTGCATATTTCTGTTGTTCACCAAATTCTTCAAGAAAACTTTCAGTTAATAAATCCCATGATTTTTTCACATTATCACCTAGTGTTTCAAACCACCTAAGTGCAGAACCATCCAAAAAGGTAGGAAAAAATTCAGTCCATTGTTCCCTTCTTATAAGGCCATTACAAATACAAGATCGCTTAAACTCTTGAATGAAAGAAGAAGCATCTTCATTAGATTGAGCTAAAAAAATAGGAATCTTTCCCATTTTCAAAAGTAACCACCGTGAAATACCAACCCACAAGTATAATCAACAAGACTTATGTGCATAAATAATTGGAATTACTATAGAAATGACCACGGTAAACTATGGTAAAACTTGACTTACTGCAGTAAAAAATGATTTTACTGTGGTAAACACTATTCACAGTAAAAAGTGAAGTTACTGCGGTAAATACTATTCACGGTAAAAAGTGACTTTACTGTGATAAATACTATTCACAGCAAAAATGACTTTATCATGGTAACTACTATTCATGGTAAAAAATGACTTTACCATGGTAACTACTATGCACAGTAAAAACAAGGTTATCCTCCAATTGATTTTTGAATAAGTGGGAATATCTCTCTAGAAAATCCACCAACGAGGAATGGTCCCAGCAACGGAACCAAAATGTCATCACCAATCCGGCACTATGATAATTCTTCACCGGGAACTCCTCGTGCTATGATTATTTACTAATGCACAACCTTTAGTTTGGTGGATGTAATTTGGAAACAAAACAACAACCTAACACAAGAATACCATCGACTATGATAAGACGAAATGATGACAAATCTGAAATATCAAAGTAAATTATAATATTAACATGAAATTGTTACAATCTCACCCATGAGGTACTTCAACAAGACTATGGGAGAAACTTTACAATTACACCTCTTGATGGCTTCTTCAGCACACCTTTAAACTGATGGCTTCCTTTGCACACTTCCTACAATATTTCTCACTACTTCCTTCTATGCTAAATGAGGGGGGTGGCCTCTCTATTTATAGAACTTCCAGGCTTATCCATCCTATCTCTAAGATAGGATAAGAAATCCACTCTGACGAATCATATTCCATACCTTAACTCTTATTTGTACATGTAAGCTTATCTCTTAAGATAAGATAAACCTTATCATTTTACATGGGTTCCACATTTTTAGACTTTTTACAAATAAAATAAAAAATATATTTATGACCTCACTCCTTGTCCTTATTACCAATATAATATTTCTAATTCCTAATCATGTAGACCCTACTTCTCTAATTACCCAAACTTTGACATTTTAACATTACTGGACCACTTACGACAAATATTTACTTTTTACAACATTCCTATTGTACTTTGACTATTACCATACTCCACATTATTGGCGACACCGTACTGACGGCGCTGTTATCTTCTATCAGACGCTACTACTAATTATACTTAACAACATCCTATTCCTAATACATACATTAATGAAATAGAAATTATGGAGGAAAATTTTAGTGTCGACAGTCTACTTCCCCGCCCCTTTAACTTTTCAAACTACTACGTGTGTCACAATGGCACATCTTGAGATGTTCCCCAAAATTTGAGACCTTGGATGAGCATGGGCTTGCCATGTGTCTCAGACCCTTTAAGAAATTGTTGAAAATTTTAAGGAAAGAAGACCCGACGGAGACCTCCACATGTCATTATGGCACAACTTCAAAAACCTTAAGGCTTGAAAATGATTTGGCGGGGGCACACTTCCATTTTATAATTTTACCCCATTTTTCCAAAAGGGAAAAACTTCCAACTTACTTCTAAAGGCCCGCATCTCCGCTATCAGCTTTGCCACGTGTCCTCCTGTAGGGTCAAAGTGAGACTTTTTCCCTGCCACTTTAAAATTTTCTTTAATCAAAGCCTAGCGGGGCCACAGGGCAGTTTCAAACCTTTTACCAAAGTAGCCAAAATAACAAGTTGAAAAAAAAACCCGTCACGCCCCATCCAATTATAAGAAGCCATGCAAGCACCAAAAGAACCAATCAGATTTGAGTGGGGCTATGGGACCAAATTTGCCGTTTTGCCAAAAAATCAAAATGTGATAAGTTAAATCATTTACCTGTCATCCCCTAACCAACTAGAAGAAGCCACGTGACCTCCAAACTCTAAGGAATAACTTTGATAGGAAAAAGACACCCGTCAGACCGTCAAAATATAGAAGATCACCATTCACACCTAGAACCAGATTTTTCGCTAAGAATGAAAATTCTTTTGAAACAGAAACAATTGAATCATGGTTCCGAGCATTTCTTTCGACCATAGATTTGGATTTTCAAAGGCATACAAATATAAATCAACCATTCTCGAGCTTCCATGCTTGAGGGAAAATAGGAAAAAATGGCAGAGCCCGCGGATTTTAAAGAAATTAGGGAAAAACAGGGAAAACTCAGAGACTTCTTCAAGGAGGGACATCACAATGGATTTTGCAAACAAATCAAAGCATTTCTAATTGATTTAGAAGCTTTAGAAGATCCACATCGAGAGATTAAATGATTCAGAACATGCAGTTTAGATGAAAATAGTGGTAAATGGGGCGAAACAAATCTGAGCACCAACATCGACTCCGACTCAAGGATGGGCACTCCCTGTGAGTACCACAAGAACAAAGGTAGACTAAGTGCCAAAATATCCATTGGGAAATGGAGTCAGCTTTCAGAATGAAGAAACAAAGCCATCTCCCAAAAACGAAAAAAAGAAACCAACAAACATAGGTCACCAGGGACTAGAACGAGCAAAAACACTAAAAACAGGAAACAAACAAGCAGTTATACACTGTACAAAAGATGCTTACCCTGATTTAGAGAAAAAAATCAAGGAAAAATTTCAAGCACCTGCCATCCTAGATATGACTATGCCAAGAGGTTCTTATATGTTTTCATCAACTGGAAATATACCTCTTTTTCTTCTCTGTTCAGTTTTTAAACCATTCATTTTCTCTAAAGCTCCTCTATTGTGTTTAAGTCAAATTCTTTAACATTTTTCAAGGCTAAATCGTAGAAAAAATTCCCAAAAAAAATATCATACTCAAGAGCTCTATTTTCAACACTTTCATACTCCTTGAAATCTACAAAACTCACAAAGTTGTTAAGATCGGCATCTGCTTGCAAAACTTCATAAGATGCATTGTTTGGGTCTTCAATCAAGTACAACATCTTCTTCTCTCCATATAATTTAACCAAGTTTCCTTCAATGGGGATAGTGGCATAAGACATGTCCATTTTCACAATACCACCAACACTTGCTGCCCACTTTCTTGACAACAACATCCCCCACTTGGCAGGGCAGTCAACAATCGCCACATCAATTTTTAAGATCCTTCCAGGATAAGATGCAAGTTTCACAACCAGATCTTTGACACATCCCACCACTGGCACCTCTCTAGAGTCCATGGCAGTGCACTTCCCATATGTTGTTGTTACTTTTATACCTAATTCATTCATGACCTCAAGAGGCATGACATTACATGAAGCTCTAGAATCAAACATACAGTTATGTAACAACTTGTCTTTGATAACCACGGTAGTGAAGAATGGATCCACATTCAGCTGGGATTTAACGAAAGAAGTTCGTAAATAAACCTATAGTTGTTCCCCTATCTCTTCCAACACTTGTGGTTTTTCCAATACAGCAACAGTAAGGGGAATCCCAACCTTGTTTACATCTCTGTCATGTGTGATCTCTTCCTCTTTGAATCCTAAGTATTCAAAATCCCTCTTCTTGTGCTCAGGGATTCTGAGTAGCTCAAAAACTGGGACAGGAATTTTGATTTGACTAAAAACTTGGGCAATGTCATATGGAACAAATTTGGGTAAAGCAACACTAGGAGAAAGATTGGTGAATTCATCAGATGGAATGGGATTCCTTTCAGTTTGGGCATGGGGAGGAACACAAGTTTTTCTTAGGGAAACAAACTCTCTACCAGATGCATTTTTCTTTGGGTTTTATTCGGTAAGTAATGGAAATTTTGACTTGGCTTGTGGCCCCTTGGCAGCTTTACTTCTGGTATCATGCTCCTTTTCATGGGAAACTACAACATTCATTAATAGCTACCTATCTTCTTCTGAAGGAACTCCTCCATCATACTTTTCAATCATTAATGCCCTCAAGTATTCAAAATCATTAGTGGGAAATTCAAAATCTTGTAAAATGTGTACTTCTAAAGTATGAGAGGGAGGAAGAAGAGGTACCTGGTGGATGTAATCCCAAACAACAACAGCAGTTCTAGCACTTATTACCTCAGTTGAAGTTGCTTCCCTTGGCGAAATTACAGGGATCTCCATCATGCAGGCATCATCATCAATTTCATCATCTGTTGCTTCTTCTTCCTGCTAATCTACCTCACATGGAGCATGGGGCATGAAACATCTGTCACACCAATCAATGACATCTGTCTCCTCCACAACAACAACTCTAACAACCAAAAGATCAGGTATTGTTATGTTATCCCTATCTTGGGACTGTTTATTTCCAAATCCAACAGGTCCCTTACCTCTATCATCAGATCTCTGGTGATTTGTAAACCTGTCTTGTCCTTGTGGTTTGTTTTGACCTTGTGAGCTCTGCCCAATTCCTTTCTCAGCCCGGGATAGTTTGTAGGAAATTTCTTTGACAGCCCCTACCAAAGTTTTCACAACTTCCTCCAAATCAGTATCCTTACTTGTTTGAGGCTTTTCTGAGTTAATTAGTTTTACACCCTCCATTTTTGGAGGCTTTCTAATCACCTTGATGTTATTCTCAATTATTAGGGCCATGGTGAATTCCTACCTCAAATTAGTAGGGTTTTTTTCCCTCAAGTAGTAAGCAACCTTTTTATCAAATGCATCAGAATATTTGATCAAACATGATTCATCACATGGCCTTATCCTAACAGGAAATCTTCTCAAGGTCTTATTAAACCTTGTGTTAAAAGCAGGTACTGACTCATTAGGATTCTTCTTGATGTTTTCAAATTCTGACAAAAGAAATCTAGGGTCAGTTCTGTCACCATACTGTAATCTAAATGCATTATTCATCTCAATCCAGGAATATATGGAATTATCTAGCAAAACTTTGTACCAGTCCCTGGCATCTTCTTCCATAGTATGGATAAACAGTTTAATATATACATCTTCATGTTCAATCTCAAAGTCTTCCATCATATTGATAAAAAGTTTTAGATATTGATCACCAGTTATAGCATTATTTCCTTAGAATTTTGGTAATCTATTTCTCACATCCTAGGGAGCTGCATTTGGATAACCAGCCATCCCTGTAAAATTTATGGGACCAAAGGTGTTTACAAGAAAAGGGGGTATGGGTGGGGGCAGTGCCATGTTGTTTTGAGGAGGTGACCCTGGATGGGTGAAAAATTGATAAGGGGCAGAGGGTCTTTGAAACACAAGAGTATAAATTTCGAAATGGATATCCCCTAAAGGCATTGTTTCTTGGAAAACCCTGTCAGCTTCTGAAAAGATAGGGGCATAACTATAAGAAAACCTTTAAAAATCAAATGAAGGCCCCTCTCTAGTTGGATAATTCAATTCCACAAAGAGGATACTTGATTCAAAAGAAATTGAATTACAGTCTTCAATAATAGGCCAATCACTTTCATCAATAGAGATCTCTTTTCTTGTCTGCTAATCTCCAAAAACTCTCCAAGATTTTCTTCCTTCTGACTTTGCTTTTCCTAACTCTATAAATAATGTCCTAGTAGGATCCCTAGCAAAGAAAGACCTTCTTCCTTCCATCTTTGCAAAGTTTAGTAACAAATCTTACTTGACAGAGGTTAAGACACTGGTATTCATTAAGAATCAGATCAACAGGGAGTCACCACTAAGGATTTCCACCTTAGTTGTGCAAATACACTAAATATGATATGTCAAATGTATTTCAACACTATAAAATGGAAATGGGAAGATTTTGACTTTTCTTTATCTAGATTTATCAATGAAAGCAATTACAACTTTGAATGCTTCTTATAGGCCCGAACACAAGATGATATTTAAAAAAATCTGAGCATACAAGAAGTGTTTACCAGGGTCTGAATATGAACTGCAATCACTATGTCCCCAGCAACGGTGCAAGAAGTGTGTTGACGGGCCAAACAGCTATGAACCGACAAAAGATCAACAAATCAGTCTCAAAAACACAAATTAATTCCCAGAAATTTAAAACATTCCCCGGAAATGGCGCCAGAAGCGTGTTGTTGACGGGATAAATAGATATGAACTGGAAGCGAATCAACAAATAGTTTCAGCAACTCAAAAAATTCCCGGCAACAGTGCCAATAAGGTGTTGGCACCCAAATTGATTCTCCCTCAGAAGCTGAGCAACATCACAGGTGTATCAGGAAGCTTAGAGGAAAGCAGAGCATGTAGTGTGTCGTTTTGTAGACGGGGATGAAATGCAACTTGCTCTTGGTCACTCATATGTGGAGAAATGGGTAGCACCCTCAAGAGGATTTGACCTAAACTTACTATTTTATGGTTGTGCCTTTCAACCAGGGTGAGATGACCCCTTTTGTAGCTTGTTGTTTATGGAGGAGATGGAGATGTCCTTCCTTGTGAAGTATTGAGAAGACCTTGAAGAAAATATGATCAACACAACAAAACCTAACTCTCGCGAGTTTTCACTCTAGATGATGGAGATATTTTCTAGGTAAGGTTCAGGCCACTAAAGACAATGAAAACTTAATTGTTTTTGCATGTTTTGGTAGTAAAAATTACGCATTCATATACACACATGAAAAACAGGGGTAGTATGGGTAAGATTGGTTGTTTTTTAATTAATTTTGGTGGGTGGTGAGGCAGGATGAACTTTATTCACCAGATCCTTGGGAACTTTTACAAAAATGGATGAAGGAATTATATCTAACTCCTAACCTAGAGGGTGTGTGCTGCAAATAGAAACAATATTATGAACACACAAAAAATCACAAGAGAAATATTAAAACAAGGCTTTGTATTAAAAATACTCCAGAGAACTTCGGTGCCTTCTCTTTCTTTTCTTGCTTTTTGAATTACAAAATGAAACCTCTTATTTATAGAATTTTTCCAACCTTCTACCTTAGAGAATATCTCATAATATCTTATATTATATATTATTGATCTTTTGGATATTTTATAGATATTCCCAAATATTTCAAGATATATATAATATCTCTTGATATTTTCTAGATATTATATACAATATCTTTTGATATTTTGGAGGAGTTAATATTCACAATAAATGTGAATATCTTTTACATAAAGTTGAATTCCATAAAGTTAAACTTTATCTAGAACAAGATTAGATATTTCCAACACTCCCTCCTAATCTTGATTCTTCATGTATTGTTGGAGCAATACGGACCTATGATGCCTAAGAAATCTCTCATATGCTCAAATGTGTCCTTTGGTAATGGCTTGGTGAAGATATCAGCATATTGTTCTGCAGACCTGCAAAAATCTAAAAATATTTGTCCATTGTTGACTAGTTCTCTGATAAAATGATACCTTGTATCAATATGCTTGCTCCTTTTGTGAAAAACATGATTCTTTGATAATGTAATAACTAAATTGTTATCACAAAATATCTTTGTTGATTCTTCTTGTTCTTGCTTTAGATCTGATAATACTCTTCTCATCCATATTGCTTGACATGCTGCTACTGTGGCCGCCACATATTCTGCTTCTGCCGAAGAGAGAGTGACAATAGGTTGTTTCTTAGAAGCCCATAAAACTGCTCCTGAACCAAAATGGAAAACATAGCCGAATGTGCTCTTTCTGTCATCTATGCTTCCTGCACAATCACTATCTGTGTAACCAACTAACTTGAAAATATTAGAAGTTGTATATAAAATACCAAAATCTTTTGTTCCACTAACATATCTTAAAATTATTTTTCCAGCTTGCCAATGAGAATCCTTTGGGGATTCCATAAACCTGGAAATAAGACTTACACCATACATGATATCAGGCCTTGTAGCAGTCAAGTACATCAGACTACCAACAAGTCTTTTGTATATAGTTGGATCAATATCACAACCTTTATCATCTTTGCTTAGCTTCAATCCTATGGCAACTAGTGTTGATACTGGATTGCAATTCATCATCCAGAACCTTTTAAAAATATCATTGGAATATTTTGATTGACATATAAAAATTCCATTTTCTGATTGACTGACTTCTATGCCAAGAAAAAATTTCATTAGACCCAAATCTGTCATTTCAAATTCTTTCTTCATTGTTGTCTTAAACAAATCAATTGACAAATCTCCTGTGAATATTATATCATCAACATATAGGCATACAATTAGAATTTGTTCTTGATCATTCATCTTGATGTATAGTGTTGGTTCACTATCACTTTTTCTAAATCCATTTTTCAAAAAATATGAAACAATCCTGCTATATCATGCTCTTGGAGCTTGTTTCAGACCATACAAGGCTTTTTTCAATCTACAAACCTTGTGTTCTTGACCTACAATTTCATATCCAGGAGGTTGTAAAACATAAACTTCTTCTTCTAGTATGCCATTCAAAAATGCAGACTTGACATCCATTTGATAGACTTTCCAATTATTTTGAGTTGCTAATGCTAAAACAGTTCTGACAGTGTCTAGTCGAGCTACTGGAGCAAAAGTCTCATTATAATAAATTTTGGGTTGTTGTGAGAAACCCTTTGCAACTAACCTGGCTTTATATTTTTCAACATTTCCATCTACATTGAATTTTGTCTTGTAGACCCATTTCACGCCAATTACACTCTTTCCTTTTGGAAGGTGCACAAGATCCCATGTATGATTCTTTTCAATAGAATCAATTTCTTCATCCATAGCTTTTACCCATTTTTCATTTTCAAATGCATCTTCAAAATATATAGGATCATCATGAGAAAATAATGCAAAATTAGAATATAAATCAACATTCTCATCACCTTGAGTTTGTTCATAAATCTCCCTTAAGCTTCTTGTCTTCCCTAGGGTGTCCCTATAGTGAGACCTTTGTGTTGCCAATGCTGGATCTGATATGTCACTGCTATGAGACTTTGAACTTGAAGAATTACCTTCATTCCCTGATGCTTCATGTGGATATAAATTTGCTGGAGGAGATGATGATCCACTTGAGATACCTCTTGTGATGATTTTTGAAACTAGAGTGCTATTTGAAGAAGACATCACTGCACCAATCCCTTGAGGTGCTAGATGAACATTTTGTGTGATATTTTCATCAAAATCATTCTGATGATGAGTTATTCCTGCAGTGATATTTGTTAGCTTATCAACACTTCCATCCCATGTTTTTTCTTCAATGAACTGAACATCTCTACTAATAATAGATTTCTTTGTGATGGGGTTATACAGTTTATAGGATTTTGATTGCTCATTGTAACCTACAAAAATGCATCTCTCTCCTTTGTCATCCAATTTCTTTCTCCTCTCATTTGGAATATGTGCATAAGCTACACATCTAAAAACTCTTAAATGTGATACACTGTGTTTCTTTCCACTCCATGCTTCTTGAGGAACTTTATCCTTCACAATTTTTGTTGGACATCGGTTCAAGATGTAAACCGCACAAGCTATTGCTTCAGCCCAATACTCATTTGGTAAATTTTTGGCTTTCAACATACTTCTTGTCATTTCCATAATTGTTCTATTCTTTCTTTCTGCTACACCATTCTATTGAGGTGTGTACCTTGTTGTAAATTGCTTCTTAATCCCATGAAATTTACAAAAATTTAAAAAATCATTTGAAACATACTCTCCTCCTCTATCTGATCTTAACACCTTTATAGAGTAACCGCTCTACTTTTCAACCATGGCCTTAAACTCTTTGAACACACTAAAGGCTTTTGACTTATGTTTCAAGAAATAAACCCAAGTTTTTCTACTCAAATCATCTATAAAAGACAGAAAATACATGCTCCCTCCAATTGATGGTGTTTGCATGGGTCCACATAGATCTAAATGGACAATCTCAAGAAGAGATCTAGCTCTATATGACTTTCCAACAGGAAATTTTTCCCTGTGTTGCTTCCCTAGAATACAAATTTCACAAGTATTCTTTGGTTGCTCCATCAAAGGCAAACCCTTCACCATATGCTTCTTTTGAAATAAATCTAAACCACCAAAACTTAAGTGTCCAAATATCAAATGCCACAACCAAGTCTAATCTTTTAAAGAAACTTTAAATGCTAGTGAAGAAAGCTCTTTAGATGACAAATCATGTTGAATTCTTAATGGAAACATTTTGTTTCTTGTCATCTCAACCTTTGCAATCAATTTGTTACTTGGATTTCTATCTAGAATAACACATGCATCATCTTCAAAATAGACTTTATATCCCTTCTGCACTAGTTGCCCAATACTCATCAGATTATGTTTCAAACCAGGAACATAATACACATCTGGAATGTGTTTGTTGTCACCTTTCTTTGTTTCAATATTTATGGTTCCTTTTCCCATGACTGCAACTTTATTATCATTTCCTAACTTAACTTCAGATGTAATTGACTCATCTATGTTTGCAAACATCTCCTTACATCTAGTCATATGATTACTACATCCACTATCTAGAAACCAAATATCCTTTATACTATCTTGAGCAACATTGCATGTAATAAACATTGAACCATTGTTATAACTTTTAGACTGATTTTCTTCAGAAAATTGTGCATTCTGTCTACTCATATAAAAATGTTTCTTCTTGCATTCATTGGCATAGTGTCCATACCTTTTACAGTAATGACATTGAACATGTGACTTATCATAACTTTGACCATAAGTATGATTTTGGTTGTCTCCTCAGCCTCTAGCACTTGTAGTGTAGAAATTTGAATTTGTTCTTCCTCCTTCATAAGATGTGTTTGCTCTTCCAGATCCTCTTTGGAAATCTCTTCCTCTGCCTCTAATGAAGCTCGATCTTCCTCTTGCTCTATTACTGCCAATTTAAACTTGTAATTTGAAGGCTTGCTCAAGAGATGAGCTACCTGATCTATTCAATCTTTACTCATGGGATACTAAAGATCCCATTAATTCATCTACAAACATTTGGGTTAGATTCTTTGATTCTTCTATTGCAACAACAATCACATAAAACTTGCTAGGAAGACTTCTCAGTATTTTCTCTACAATCCTTTGATCCTATAAAGTCTCACCATGAGACCTAATTAGATTTACTACACTCATCACATGGGTGAAAAATAAATCTACTGAATCTAAGTCTTTCATGCAAATATTCTCAAAATCTCTTCTAAGATTTTGTAATTTTGTAACTTTTACTTTACTAGTACCTTGATAATTTGTTTGAAGACTTTCCCATGCTTGCTTTGATCTAGTTCCTGCTGCAACACGTGGAAATATGGAATCGTCCATTGCTTGTTGAATTTGAAACAAGGATTTTGCTTCCTTCTTCTTGTTCTCCTTCAACAAATCCTTATCTGCTTGTGCTAGTGCTTGAAATGCTTGAAAATCCGCAGGTTCTGGAAACCCATTCTCAACTAGCTCCCACACATCTAGTGAACAAATAAGGTCCTCATTTTTATGCTCCAATAATCGTAGTTCTTCCCATTGAATATGGGGATTTGGGATTGAGTGAGACTACTGCTCATACCTGCCATTTTGAACTAGACTAATAGAGTGAAATAAAAACTTATAACTTAAGCTTAACCTAGCTCTGATACCAATTTGAAGGAATTATATCTAACTCCTAACCTAGAGGGTGTGTGCTACAAATAGAAACAATATTATGAACACATACAAACTCACAAGAGAAATATAAAAACAAGGCTTTGTATTAAAAATACTCCAGAGCACTTCGGTGCCTTCTCTTGCTTTTCTTGCTTTTTGAATTACAAAATGAAACCTCTTATTTATAGAAGTTTTCCAACCTTCTACCTTAGAAAATATCTCATAATATCACATAATATCTTATATTAGATATTATTGATCTTTTGGATATTTTATAGATATTCGTAGATATTTCAAGATATATATAATATCTCTTGATATTTTCTAGATATTATATACAATATCTTTTGATATTTTGGAGGAGTTAATATTCACAATAATCGAATAATCTATATCATCAAGACATGCAACTAAACTATGCATCTATCATATATAAATTAGTCCCAAGTAACATAGCAATATGTTAGTATCAACAACATCAAATAAAGTGTGCCAACATACTAATCAAACCTAAATTGGCGTTACGCGCCCAAATCACCATACATGTCCATGAAGATAAAATAACATAACATAATGTTTAAAATATATAAAATCTCTATCAAATCATATCTATGAATAAAGAAGTCAACAGATAACCGATGCTATAAAAATGTGGGCACTACAATTCCTTTCTGTTGCAGTATTTTCCATTTGGAGGATAATTAGAACATAATAAGGTATAGGAAGAGATATAGTAAATTAGAAATGCCATTTAAGCATTATTATATTAAGGATATAGATCTTCTACCAATTCACAAAGATCATTCACATGCAAGATTGTAACGGGAGCTGAGTGAGACACATAATTGCATGCGCATTAACTTGTCCTTATTCATGAAGCATTGACAAGGTCTTACATCATTACATAATCCATGTTTAACTCAACATTCTGATTCCCATCTATCTTCTATGATAAAGTCTTCTACTCCCAATCTCATAGCTAAATCAATGGTCTCCTACACTCCTATGGAGATCCCCCTTGAAATTCTTACTAGGAATTCTAACAGCAAAAGGATATACATAAGTTGTCTTATCCCCTGATTTCTAAGAAGGACAGGTTCTATCAATTCTCTCTTCTGTTAGATATATTCATCCTTAACTCTAACAAACTAAGAATTTGCACGCCAAATTCATGCAATTTAGGACATACTTGAATTTGTTTATGACAACTAAAAATGATCTTACCAATATCATAGGAAACCTATTTCAAAGCACTCATTACGTGTATGTAGACTCCAAGGATGAAACAGACTCTTTTCTATTGGTTACTCTTAGGTAGTAAAGAGGGAAAATATCATCCAGAAGATTTCAATTATTCAATTCTTCACCCTTATGGTAGGTTGAAAAATTCTTCAAGCTCCAAATACCAACTAGTGTCTTCCTGCCAATCTGATCAAGGCTTATTGTAGCTTATTTACATGTTTCTTCAAGCATCATGAGATGCTCCTTCTTTAGAAATTCTAGATGGAAGCACAAAATGATTTGGTTTCATGTTTTTTTGTGAAAAATACGTCTTCACTATAGTGCCCATCCAATGAATTTAACACACTTAATAGGACCTATCTCATCATGTAACATGGATGATGATTTGGTTCCAAGAAATGAGTATCTAATATGAAAAATTTCATATCTCGGTGAGCTTTAAAACTTAATTAATGGCAGAAAAGTAGATAACTAGACCCACTACTAGTTTTTAACAAATACACATTTTGCATGTGGACCGTCAATGGAGTTGGAGAGGAAATAAGTGAAGATGTTGGCCTGAGGAGTAAATGGGGTCCTTCTACAACGTTTTGGAAGCAATGTAAGATCAAGTCACATTTAACTCCGCCCCTAAGCCTTTGAAAAATGGGCTCATTACACTTGTCCCAGGACGTTTGTTCCCAGATGAACCACTAATCTACCAATGCATTTTATTATAACAAGTGTTAACTTCTTAGCATTAAAGGGAAGGATGGTCCATGTTTATTCCCGCAGCTCCACCCTTCCACTGTTGATATCTAGATAATTAGTTTCAATATTCTAAATGTAGTAGCATAAAAATGAATCATTAACACAATTTCATTCTTCTGACTGGTCATTGGGTGATAAAATGTCAAGCTGCCCCCGATGTTGCACACGTTTTTAATATGAAATTTTGTTCATTTTTGAAACTTCAACGCGTCTAGAAAAGGAACATGTTGAGGTGGTCAATCCAACTCAAAAGTAAAGACCCTAAGTGAATATGGGCTCGCCACATGTCTCAGGCCCTATATAAAAAAATATTTTTAAAAATCTAAGGAATTTTGACCTAGCAGAGACCTCTACGTGTCATCATGGCACAACTTCATAGAACCTTATAAGTATTTAACATGATTCGCAAGCATTGGCTCCGTGGTCCCTTATTTAGATTTGTTTCAACATCCACTTATAATATCTCAACAGGGAAATATATCCTACATACTTATGAAGTGATAGGCACTTTCCGCATGAAACACTATGCTACTAATATTATTATTGAGCCCATGAATATGTTCAACACCATCTACAAATTTTAATTACACATTTTTATTCAACTACAAAAGTAAAATGGCATACTTGCGGGGCGGGTTCAAAACCATCTTCCAAATTAGCCAATAGACATTACTCAAGTTACAGAAGTAAAAAGTTATACTTCGACTCAATGCCTTATATAATTAACAATAAGCATAGAGATTTCTTCCTCCGAAGTATGAAGTCCGCATTGATTCCCATGTTTTGTGACCAAATTTTCATTGTTACCAAAATTGTCAAAAAGTGACAAGTTAAAACATTTTCCCATCGTATGCCTGACTAAAAAGAAAGTATATCCACGTGACCATTCTGATTTTGCTGGAGGAATAATATTGAAGTATACATTTGTGGGTAATTGACGCTTTCCAGAGTCGCTCTTTGAAAATAAACAGAAATTCACCATTCAAATTTCTAAAATCTACATTGCATTCGCTAGTGGATAAAATATTCATATGTTGAATTAAAACAAAGTGAAACATGGTTTCTGTCAAACGATGATTATATTACCATGTATTTGGAGGTCCCTCGAACGCATGCGGATCATCCAATTGATCATTGCTTAGAGCTTGCTTATTTTTTCTTAGGGAAAATAACGTGTCATATCAACAATTGGAATCCAACAGATTTCCGTGAAGAGCAGGTTTTGACGCCATCTTCCTATTTCATCTTGAACTCGCAAGTGTCGTTTTATTAAAAAATGAGATCTTGAAAATGGATTCTATGATTTCAAGTTGATGCATGTCAAGTTTGAGGTAAAATACGTTAGAACTGTAGTCCACATCGCATAGAACAACATTATTATGAACATGTATTTGATTCTATCATGGGAAATGTAAGATGATTATGGCACAGTCAAAAAAAAAAAAATCACTTTCAAAATAGTATGTGCATTTTGAGATAGGCACGCCCTGCGATTTCCTCAAGAACTTCTAGTAGAGGCAAGTACAATTTTTATAACATAGTTATTTTATAGCGTTAACCACGCCTTTAAGACCATGTTAACTTAGTTTGAAACAATGTCTCATTACCATCTAGCCAATAAACTGAACCAAGAAACCATTGGAACCAAGTCATCGTATGTATCTATGTATGTATGCCATGATCTTATATTAAACATAACAAAATAAACCATGATACAACTATACATTGCACAAAAAATGGTCACTATGGAAGCATGGGGACTCAAAGTCTCAAGGAATAGTATTCAAGTAGGCAAAGCCATCCTAGGAGAGTCAACTATAAAAAAAAGTATCAAATTTGTCTTTAAAAATTGTTCATAGGAATTGTTTCTCTTTCCCACTGGGAATTGGCTAACCTGAAGATGGTGGATCATGGCTCGGCTTGGCCAGAGCTCGAGAAGGTCCCCTGTCGCTGTCCGACACGTCCCAACCATTTGAGAAGGGTTGAGTTAACACCTTCTTCCAATGATCATCAACATGTTGAGAAAGGTTGAGTCGAGATAGGAAAGAGACATGTTTTTTTGAGTCAATTTAGCGATTAGGTGGAGTCTGTCGGAACTTTTTGCTCCAACCGTTTCCCATGAGTGTGTGGCCAGAGGCCTTTTGTTCGGCGATCAGCCTCTAGCCCCAAAAATTTTTTAACTTTCCGTTATGTCGGAGGGGTATCCCAACCCCAGTGGTGAGTCCCAAGTTTCAGGGGGGAGAAACTCCTATGTTCGAAGGATAACCCGCGTCGGCAACCATCAGGGCCTATGTGACAGTAACGATTTTCTGGATATGTCCCAAAAGCATCCATACAATCGCCATCCTTGTAGGACTGACATCGCATGCATCGGTTGAATCAGGTCTTCACAGCCCTCACGTTTCTAGAGCTCCTGGGCTGACGGTGATCTCATGAGCCCACGTTACTGAAAGAGGGTTTAAAACCCGCAAGCGAGGATCACGAGGGACGACATGCACATCAACGGACGTGCATGAACGACAATGTGAAAATATCTCGGGAGGAGCGAGCATCAACCGAATGTGCATGCAAAGATTCGACAACACGGGAAGAACCTGGTTTAAGCCATAAAACTCTCGTCTATTTCATAGATGAAATGGGGTGTACATATATGAGGTGTTGAGTAACCCCCAGTAATGCAATCATGACAACTTGAGTAGAGAGGGGGAGTTACATTCCTAGAATAGAAGTGTAGCTCCCAATGACACATATGACGCACTGATGCATGGACGTGCTAACACATTGACACGCTGATGCATAAGAGAATCTCATAATGACCCCTAAATGACACATGGACCTACAATCTCACCTAAGTGAGATGACTCACCTAATGATGTCGAAAATAATACACACCAACAACTACCCGCATCACCCGCGTCATCCAAATCACATCTTTGCATCCCTCATGTCCCAAATGTACCAAAGACCATACGGGCTAGTTTTTTCTGCTCTTCCCAATGCTTTCCTTTTTAGTCGGTGCATATGGATTTAATGTGCATTTATAACCTTCTCTCTCCAAAAATGGATATTTAATGAGACTACCTTCTATGCATTTTACACACTGCTTACTTGCTACCATTCGCTCAAATCCTTGTAACTAAGACCATCTGCTCGTGCTCCCACTCCCTTTGTATTTTTTATTGCGAATTCAAGATGTGAAGGTTGTTTCTCTATACGCTGCCAACATGAAGATCAAATTTCAGGGCCAGGAACATGTTTCACCGCTCGAATCTTTTGTTCCCGATATCGGGGATAGTGAGGTTCGTCACCTGGATTTTGGTGATTTCTAGAGTAGGTTGACTAACCCTAATCCTTCTCCCATGGCGTAAATGATCAATGATAGTGGCCTTGAATTTGCTGTGGGTTTACCGATCTCAGTACAATGTGCCGACACTATGCTCACCTGTGGGTCTCACTTCAACCCTGACACGAATGAATTGTCTAATATGCACAGGGAACTGATCACCAAACTAGATGTTGTTGCCATTGTTGCTGCTCTACGGATCCCAGAAATTAAAAACTCAGTTGTTATCTCTCAAGCTCAAGCACAGACTCTTTTCGAGCAAGATAGTGATAAATACAAAGTGAGGATAGCAAAGTCATTGTTGAATAACCCTAAGAAGGGAGCATCTTGACTTTCCAAGGCACTATTTAGGGGTGATTTTAATGAAGAACTGTCTGATTTCATCATCTTACTAGCCCATGTCATGGGATTACCCTCCACCAATGAATTTAACTTTTGGATGTGTTCGCTCATCAATATCATCTACAAAGGTAGTCAGAGCATAAATTTGGGCAGAAGTCATTTGCATGAATTGTACAAAACAGTTGTTTTGTGTGTAATAGACCAAGAAGTTCTATATGACTTCCTATCTTATGTATACCGTAGCATTATCTCGGAAATGGTTTAGTTTTACATACATTGAGGGTCGGAAGGATGAACCCATTTATGCATACTACCCTCAATTCATCCTTGAAACCAGAAACCATAACTTTAGGAGGGTGAATGATTCCTTTACCATGTATATTGTGAGGCTTCTAGAAAGTGATATTGCCAGAAGATTTTCTGATGAGGCTATGAACCTGATAGAAAAATATGGAGCTTTCTTCATTCAGTTTAGAAGGTTTTCATATATCAGGTTAGCCAGTTATGAGAGCACACCTCTTAAAATCCCTATGTTTTGTAATGATAAGATGGATCTAATTGAAGTATGCAAGCAATTGGATAAGTTGCATATAACCTACAGAGACAAGAAAATATTTGGGCTACATTTCCCAATATCCTTGGGAAATTATACATGTAAAACAACTTTGGATGCTTAAAACATAGAGAGGGCTCTTGCTCCAATCATTGTTCACTTCTTCAGGTCCAGGACCTATTTTGATTCGAAGAAGTTCATTGAGCTAAATCTCAGAATTAATTATCATCACAGATCAGATACTAAGGACTACTAGGTCAGTTGTGTAGATGAATTTGAAGCAAGGTGGAGGCATTATGGCATATTCTCTCTCCAGCTGATAAAGGAGCTCAATATGTACCAAATTTCTGAAGGGCTTCAAGATGATTATACAGACCTGTTATCATATGAATATGATATAGTGATCAAGCATACTCCCTTGGAGGATATAGACTGGTATAAGAGGGATAAGGATGACTTGGCTGAGATTTTGTCCCTTATCCTTGTAAGAACCAAGGTCTGGTTTGATAGAAAGTTCCGAGAGCTTAAGAAGAATCTAGGAGAATCTTCCTCCAAATATACTTCAACCCCTAGAAGGGAGTCACATAACTCCTCCTCCTTCCTCAAATAAAAAACATGAATCATCCACCCCTTCTTCATCTACTCAAGTATACCAAAAGAAGGTGAAATAAGTTAAACATGAGCCGATTGAGGAAGATCCCCTATTAAAGCATTTAGAACCACCTTCGGGGCCAGAGAACATCATTTTTCTCAGTGAAAGTGATGATAGTGAATTTCCAGTCCTTATAGAATTCAGAAGCTATAATGGATAAAGAGAAGAAAGTGCATAGCCCTGAACCTCCAAGTACCATTGTTTCCTTTGCCCAAGAAGTTCCAGATACTCCTCTCACGTCTCTACTAGAAGCAACAATAGAAAATACTTTAAGTGCCATGAATTCTCTTGCTCTTAGATCTCTTGCTCCTCTTTTTTCTTCCTCCACTTTTGCATGGGTATAACCCTTGGCTGATAACAAGAAGAGACAACCTTACTCTCGATTGGTAGGGCCAAATTTTGATGTTGTGGAAGCCTTGTTGGGCACTACTTTTTCTGCTCCAGCAAAGAGAGCTAAAACAACTTCAAGGATAGTGACAGATGTCCAAGGCTAGAAATTTCTTGAGGTAGCAAAACCTAGGGTTGATAAGGAAAAACAAGATCTACTAGCCTCTGATCTGGAGCTTTCTAGGATTCCAATGGGGGAATCGACCCCTGACAGTGAGGTGCATGACGTCCAGGAAATAGTAACAAGAGTTATTGAGAGAGTAGAAAAAGGTAAACAAACTATAGAATAGCTGGAGGAACAAGCTCAATTTCTTTCTAGCTTTATCAAGTTGTTATTATCTAAGGACAAGGTTTTGGATCCTACCCCACTGTCTGCCCTTCTGCCACCTATGATTCTTGGTCTAGCTAAAGTTCAAATAATTAAAGACATACACAGGTATTCCATCTATAGGAGAGCTATGGAGGCCATGGTGGATGACATGATCATTGTAGGTTTGAATTTCATTGTAGATGCCTTCAAACTCAATGAGAAGGTGACTAATTTGCAATAAAAGCCCTCCTCCTTAATTGGGACCATGGATAAAGAACTTAAAATTTGGAGTAGCTACATAGTGGATCTTTGCCTGATGGGAAAGGCTGATGAAAATTTATTGATGGCTAACAAGGTTTTTGATGATGCCAAAGACAATTTATCAAGGTCATGGGTTTTTAGCGTGGAATGGAAAATAAAATTTCTAGAAGAAGCTTTAGGAGAGTTAAGGAACAGTTGGTAGAAAGGAAGAGCTTTCAAAACTTGTGTTGTATCCACTTTTAAAGATATTCATCATCACCTTCACGATGAAACTTCAGGTGTTCCTTTCTCCCTCCAAGAAATTAAAACTCAATTTAGGGCATTTGTTAAAGAAAACTTGTTCAAGGAAGAATCAATTACCAAAGAGAAGATAAAGGAGATTTTCTCTCTTCAATCTACTATTGAAGAGGCTAATAAAGCATACCATGCACACACTGAGTTTGATAAGGAGATGGAGAAATGCCTAGGTACTTGGACTAGAGCTACTGCCAACACATCAGTCCCATGAGGCAGAGACATAGCGGAAGCATTAAAAAAGTTTGTGTAATGAATCCTCAAGTCAGTGGGCCCTCCTCAGTAATAGGCAGTTGTTTTCCCTTCCATCTTCTCCCTTCTTTTTCTCAAATCAGGCTTATTGTAATTAGTTAAGGGTTTTTCCATGAAGCATTCCCTTAACTAACATTTTAGTTAAAAGAAGCAGTTACTGGGTGTAACTAATTTGTAAGTTATATAATGGGCTCTCTACGCCATTCCTAAGGTGCTAGAACTAGGTTTATTATTAAAAGTGTTAAGAAGTAAAAAACAATCAATACAAAAGGATATTTCTTTCTATGTTTATCTGGTCATGTTATTTCTATTAATTATTATTGAATCATTTATCTATGTTACTTCAAGAAGCTTTGTATTCCTGTAGATGTAATTTCTAGAACTTTGTGTCTGTGAAAGAACATCTTATTGTCTCAAATGCAAATGATTATGTTCCAAATAATTTCATTCTGGCATGCGTAAGGAATTATTTTTTTATCTATATTTCTTAAGAGTTCCTTTCTACCCTTTTCCACTACTTAATTCTTCTATCCTGTTATATTGATGATCTGTTCTATTTTAACACTTTCATGATATTCGAGTTCCCCATTAAAACTATACCTTGTACATGTGTAAATAATTTTTTGCCTTTAAATAAGGGAACCTCTCCCATTAAAGAAGAGGGACTTTCTGCCCCATGACTATTGTTCCTCGTAAGTCCTTTTTGATGACCAAAAAGGCTTACCTCTTGTGCCTGGGCCAAGGTTTTTAATATCCTTCAAGACCGCATCCAACATCAAAGTCCCAGGAAAATCATCCTACTAATGACACTTGCATTGGTCAATTTCATATTTCCTAATGACAACATAGCTCACAGAGTTATCAACATCAATATCTTCATGCACTACCTCATAAGAAGCATTGTTGGGGTCCTCTACAAGATATAACATTTTCTTCTCACCAGGTAACTTCACAAATCCACCCTCAATTGGAATAGTGGCATAGGAAATACCCAGTTGAACACTCCCACCAAAACTTGTAACCCATTTTCTAGATAAAAACATACCCCACTTGGCTGGGCAATCAACAATAACAACATCAAGCTTCAAGTTTTTACCTGGGTAAGCTGCAAGTTGTACCACTAAACCTTTCACACATCCCACCACTAGAACTTGTCTAGAGTCCATAGAAATACACTTCCCATGCGCTTCTTTTACTTTGATATCCATCTTGTTCATGACTTCTAGAGGCATAACATTGCATGATGCCCCTGAGTCAAACATACAGTTGTGTAAAAATTTGTCTTTAATGATCAGAGTGGTGAAGAATGGATCCACATTTAGCTGAGACTCCACCAAGGATGTCCCAAAATAAACCTAAGGTGCTTCACCTAGTTCCTCCAACACTTGTGGTGTTTCTAACTCTTCAATGACTGGTGGAGTCTCCACAATGTTTATATTTCTACCTAGGGCCATCTTCTCCTCTTTCAGCCCCAAATACTCAAAAGCCATTTTCTTGTGCTCAGGAATCCTAAGAAACTCAACAATTTGAACTGAGATCTTGATCTGACTCAAGACTTGGGCAATACCATAAGGGATAGAATTTGGCAAGTCAACATTGGAAGGAAGGTTGATACACTCATTAGATGGCACAAGATATTATACAGCTTGGGGATGAGGAGGGGTTTGAGTTTTGTTTGGGACAGCAAGGCCCTTGGCAGATGCATCTTTCTTAGGAGCCTCTTTAGTAATATTTGAAAGAAATGGAGTTTTTGGCTTGGCATGAGGCCCTGTACGATTGACAACCCTACTTCTTGTGTAATATTCCTTTTCTTGAGCCACAACAACATTCATCAATAACTTCTTGTCCTCCTCAGATGGGATTCCTCCATCATACTTATTTACCATTAAAGCTCGTAAATATTCAAAATCATTATTGGGAAATTCTAAATCTTGTACAATATATACTTCTAGAGTATGAGAGGAAGGAATAATAGGTACCTGGTGGATGCAATCAAAAAAATCAACAGCAATTCTAGCACTTATTACCTTAGTTGAAGTTGTCCCTTGCTATGAGCTTACAGACTATTCCACCACGCATGCATCATCATCATTATCATCATCAGCTTCTTCTTCTTCTTTTTGATCTTCCTCACATGGAGCATGGGGCATGAAATATCTATCACACCAATCAATGACATTAGTCTCCTCCACAACAATAACTCTAGAAGCCAAAGGATCAGGTACCATTCTATTTTTCCTAGCCTGGGATTGGTTATTTTTGAATCCAATAGGTCCCTTGCCTCTGTCATCATATCTCTGATCATTTCTATGATGATTTGTAAACCTGTCTTGGTGTTGTTACTTGTGCTAACCTTGTGAAATCTGCCCAATTCCCTTTTTTCCAGGCTAATTTGTATTATATTTCATTGACAGCCCATGCCAAAGTTTTCACAACTTCCTCCAAATCAGTAGCCTTACTTGTTTGAGGATTTTCCGGGTTAATAAGCTTTACAACCTCCCCTTTTGGAGGCTTTCTAATTTCCTTGATGTTATTCCCAATTTGCAAAGCCATGGTGAAGACCTACCTCAAATTAGTAGGGTTTTTTTCCCTCAAGTAGTAAGCATCCTATTTATCAAATGCATCTTAATATTTCATCAAACATGATTCATCACATGGCCTTAAGATGAAAGGTAATCATCTCAAGGTCTTGTTAAACCTTATGTTAAAATCATGTACTAACTCATTAGGATTATTCTTGATGTTTTCAAATTATAATAGAAGAAACCTAGGGTCAGTTTTATCACCATACTGTAATCTCAATGCATTATTCATCTCTATCCAAGAATCAATGGAATTATCTGGAAAATCTTTATACTAGTCCCTTGCATCTTCTTCCAAAGTATGGATAAATAATTTGATATATACATCTTCATGTTCAATCTCAAAGTCTTCCATCATATTGATAAAAATATTTAAATGTTGATCAACAGTTATAGCGTTGTTTCCTTGGAACTTTGGTAATCTATTTCTTACATCCTAGGGAACTGCATTTGGATATCCAACCATCCCTATAAAATTTATAGGACCAAAGGTGTTTACAACAAAAGGAGGTCTGGGGTGGGGCTGGGAAAAGTTGTTTTGAGGAGGTGACTCTAGAGGGGAGACAAATTGATAAGGGTCAGAGGGTCTTCAAAACATAGGAGTATAACTTTCAAAATGGATATCCCTTAAAGGCCTTGTTTCTTGGAAAACCGTATCAAATTTTGAAAAGATAGGGGCAAAATGAGAATAAAATTTTTCAACATCAAATGAAGGCCCCTCTCCATTTGGAGAATTCAATTCCACAAAGAGGCTACATGATTCAGAAGCACTTGAATGGTAGTATTTAATGATAAGCTGATCACTTTCATCAATGGAGATCCCTTTTATTGTCTGTTGATCTCCAACAAATCTCCAAGATTTTCTTCCTTCTGAATTTGTTTTTTTTATCTCTAAAAATAATGTCCTAGCAAGATCTCTAGCAAAGAAATATCTTTTTCCTTCTATCTTTGCAGAAATTAGTAACAAAACTCACTTGACAGAGGTTAAGACACTGATACTCATCAAGAATCAGATCAACAAGGAGTCTCCACTAAGGATTTCCACCTCAGTTGTGTAAATGCACTAAAATATGATTTGTCAAATGTCTGTCAACACTAGAAATTGGAAATGGGATGATCTAAATTTTTTGCACCCAGATTTATCAATGAAAGCTAGTGCACTGGGTGTGGAAACTAGAAGAATTGCACACATCACTTGTAACTTTGAATATTTCTTACAAGCCCAAACACAAGATGATGATTGAAAAAATGTATTAGCACTTAGAGCATATAAGAAGTGTTTGCCAAGGTCTGAATATGAACTATAACCATTATTTCCCCATGGAAATCGTGCACCAATCAGGTGTTGGTACACTAAATTGATTCTCCCTTAGAAACTGAGCAGCATCACAAGCTTTGGCAGGAAGCTTAGAGACAAGTAGAGCATGTAGTCTGTCGTTTTGTAGCTAAGGATGAAATGCAGTTTGCTCTTTGTAACTTAGATGTGGAGAAATGGGTAGCACCCTCAAGAGGATTTGACCTATCCTCACTACTTTATGGTTGTGCCTTTCAACCAGGGTGAGACGACCCCTTTTGTAGCCTACTTTTTGTGGAGGAGATGGAGATATCCTTCCTTGTGAAATTATTAAGAAGACCTTGAAAAAAATATGATCAATGCAACAAAACCTAACTCTCACGAGTTGTCACTCTAGATAATGGAGATATTTTCTAAGCAAGGTACAGGCCATTATAGAAAATGAAAACCTGATTGTTTCTGCATGTTTTGGTAGTAAAAATTATGCATTTTTATACACACATGACAAACAGGGGTAGTATGGGTAAGATTGGTTGTTTTTTAATGAATTTTTGTGGGAGGTGAGGTAGATGAACTTGATTCACTAGATCCTTGAGAAATTTTACAAAAATGGAGAGCTTGAACAACAGAATGCCTCAGGGATAGTTAGGATATTCCTTTAACCAGAAATATGTGCTTCAATGGAGGCCTAGATCAACACTTTTCACACAAACTTCAAGGATCCAAAATGAAGGCTCAAATTGGAAAAATTAACTAAACATTATCAACCTTTGTTTCATCATGCCTAAGATACCCTCAAATGGTAACAAACAATCTTATAGTCATGCTAGGAGTCACAGTGATTTTAAATTTTTTTATTTCACCATCAAATGAAAGCTCTTCTGATAAATTAAATTACAAATGCCACCAAACTATCACAAGGATAAGATCTTGTGTGATTCAAAAAGATTTCAATGTAAGATTGCAATGGGAATAAGAAAACTACTTGCAGACATTCAAAAATGAAGCAAACACAAATTTTGCCCAAAAATAACATAGATTAACTCAATTTTGATTAAATTTATCATCAGGGGAAAGTTTCTAGAACAATCTCAGAGCTTGTCAATGGCTGTACACTCACAACCACCTTGACATGATCAAATTTAACACTAAAGGAGATAAATAAAAGTTTCTTCAGATGATTTCTCAGAAGGACAGGTTTTATCAAGCTTTTCTCTTAGAAAAATTAGTCTCGACCTCTAACACTCCAACTATTTGCACAGAAAAATTCATGCAATTTATAATACTTCATTTTCAACATAAATTTCCCCCAAAACCAGGGACATTCAAAGCACCATTACGTGTTGAGACTCCCAGAATAAGATTTGTGAAAAGGTTGTTAGGTGTGCAGAGGGAAAATATCTCCAAATATTTCCAGCATTCAATTCTTCACCTGGTAGGTCATTCTTCCTCTCGCACGCCAACTACTTATTCCTCCAATATGTCAAATCTGGTTCTTTGCATGCCAAGGAAAGAAAAACTAAAATCAGATCGAAGACAATGATCAGATCACATTTTGATTGCAAAAGACATCTTCAAATTTTTCCCACCCAACCAAGATACCAAATTAATGTTCCTATTTATTTTATGTGCAAGAGCCTCCAAGAAATGATTAAAAAACCATAAAAATTCACATCCCCAGGAGCTTTGGAGTAGAAATGACAGAAAATCCGATATAGATGCATAGTTTTTCATTGATCTCCTCTTTTGAATTTGGACCGTCCACATGGGAGATCCAAGTCAAAGATGTGCTTGGGGGTTCCTTTTTACCTTTTACAACTATTTGGAAAAAATGCAAATTTTCTCACATTTTGCTCTTCCCCTCCACCTTTAAAAAATGGGCTTGACACATGTCCTAATGTGGGTGCCAAAAGAGACCACGGCTAAATTCTTCTATTTCACCTCTTTTTTGGAAAAGGGAAAAGTTTCTAAGTTTTCACCCATAGCTCTGCCCTTCCACTTATTATTTCTGATGTGGGTCCTAGCGGAACCACGCTTCCTTTTGCACTTTTAACTCCTTTCTCCTAAAAGGAAATTTTTCTAAATTTCCCCCGAGAGTCTGCACCTCCACCATTGACTGGAGAAAATTTTTCACTATTCTCTTTTGAGCTCGTGGGTCATTTTGATGATTTCAGTCTTTTGAATAGTCAAGGGGCAAAAAATTCAAATTTCCCCCGATGGCCCATCGTCCCTGCCTCTTGAAATTTTCAAACCACCACACATCTTAATGGCGCATTTTTAGATGGTCCCCAAAATTAGAGACCCTAAATGTGTGCGGGCTTGCGATGTGTCTCGAGCCCTTTAGGAACTTGGTGAAAAGTCTAAGGAAAGAAGAACTAGCGGAGACCTCCATGTTTCGTTATGGCACAAATTCAATAACCCTATAAGGCTTTAAAATTATTTGGTAGGGTGCGCACTTCCAATTTAGAATATTTACTCGATTTTTACGAAAGGGCAAAAATATTCCAACCTACTTCTGAAGGCCCGCATCTCCGCTTTTGAATTTTCCACATGTCCTTCTACGGGGTCAAAGTAAGAATTTTTCTGTGCCGCTTAAATTTCACTTTAATCAAAGCTTGGCGGGAGCCATGGGGCGGATTCAATTTTTTTGCCAAATTAACCAAAAATAACAATGGATGTTAGAAAATAATTTGATCGTGCCCCATCTCAAATGGAAGTAAAAGCCATGTAAGAACCAAAATAACCACATCAGAATTGAGCAAAGCTACGGGACCAACATTTTCATAACTTTGCACAGATAAGCAGGAAAATGACAGGTTAAAACATTTGTCTGCAGTCCCCTGACAAATCAAGATGAAGCCACCATGACCATCCTATTGCTGAAGAATAATTTTGACAGAGAACTTGACACCCGCCATAGCTTTCAAAAATTCTTTGCTTGAGTTTCACACTTTCTCAAATACTTGGGAAGGGTCTACTTTTATTTCTTCTAAGGATGAAGATTTTTTGAGACAAAACCAAGTGAAACATAGTTCCAATCATCTTTCAGACCTATAGAGGGTGACGGGATAATGCAAAGTGCATGAGTTATTTAATAGTTTATGGAGCTTCTCAAGCATTCCTTTTTCGGGGGAAAATAGTTAAAATGGAAGAGGCCATAGATTCTTAAAGTGATTAGAGTTACTAGATGAGGTAAACTCAGATTTACTTTCTTCATAAAGTTGCACGAGAATGTTACTATGTCAAGAATTCGAGGCATAACCAATGGAGGTATAAGATTTTGAACATCCATAAGAATGTGATGGAATGTTTCATAACATACAGATCAGAGGATATACATGTCAGGGATAAATGGTACGAGATCAAAGCAAGGGTCAAGACTATCCACATTCTCCAATCTACTGACCAAACCCTACGATTTTGGAGAAGAGGGAAAAATGGTTCAACCATTTTCAATTTCTAGTGAATCACTGCTTAGTGTAGGATGTTTCACCCTCTCTTTCTCTGTCTCCTTGGAATGGGTATATTATTATAGAACTAGGTTATACCGAGGACAAGAGTAGATAATGGAAAGTAGATTAGGAAGAAAGAACCGACTGTATCTAGAGGTGCATCTCAAGGTGGGTTAAGCAAGAACCACATCTTGAGAGATGGTACCATGTTGTGCAATCACACCAAAAGTGCCCCATGTCCACACCCAGGCCATTCGATTGGAAAACTATGAGTGTCTAGAGAGGGCTTATATTTCTATGGTATGCCTGGTGGGAATATGTCTGTAGCACCTTACCACTTCATCTTAGCAGGTCGGTGTGTTCATTGTTATAGGTTCAGCCCCATAGGCAAATGCAAGACCACATGCTAGCGACTACATATGGTCAAATAACCCATTTTCTGAGTTATAGTAGCATGACAATATATTTGGCTATGACCTACATTCTTTGCACATCTTTCATTTTCTAAACCATTATGATGCACCACTTGTAGCCAAGAATGACATTTATGGTTCCTTATAAAGAGACTCATACTTACAGGTTATCAATGCAGTCCTAGATCTAACCCATTGATGCCAACTGATCCATGGCAGCACTTGATTACCATATCCAAAATAATCATGCTAAACCATATGAGCATTACCAAATCTAGTTTCTCTATGGTCAGCCCTATCGAGGAACCCAAGGGTATGCACTAGTGATAAGCATAAGTCAAATGGAAGATGTCAATTTGCTAGAGAAGATTCAAAAACTTGGTAGCCCAACATTGTTCAGTCAATATCTAAGTGTTGCAAACAACAAATGGCATTCAAGATTGGTTGTAAGGCATAATTTCCATGGGGAGGAAAATATCCAACAAAAATTTCCACTAACCATTGCTAGAGAAGCTAGACTTCATAATTGAAGTGTTGCCTCACCTTAAATAGTGGATTGAGGCCATTGAGGCTTATGGAGAAAAGATTGAAACAACCTTGTTAATGTGTAAGACAGTCATTGTAGGGACACCTTTCCTTCATTTTCTCTTTCTCAATATTGGTATCATTTTAGTAGTGTATAAAAGTCAATCCCATACATTTATCTACCCCAAGTGTTGATTTCTCTAATCCATCTCCTGATCTTCCACTCCATTTCAATACTTCTCTGTATTAGAGATCCCAAGCATGTCATCCGATTCCAACCTAACAATGAAGTTAAACCTCCCTCCCCACCAAAAACATTTACAAATCTGGTTGAACCCCATTATGTCACTAATCAAGTAGCTTTCCAAAGTTACATGTATGGGAAGGACTCAGGAATCCAGTAAATGAAAAAAAGATAGACATTGAGCCCAGATAAATGAGAAATAAGTACTAAACAATAAGAATGAGAATATTAGTTAGCTAATTCTCTAGATTTACAAAGATCCCCTTGATGGTCAAGACAATAGAGGAGGTCAGGGTTGAGGAGCTAGTGGTGGCTGAGGTTGAGTTTGCAGCAGCAGAAGAAGAATCAAGAATGAAGAAGAAGAATATCAGTAATCTGTTTACTATGAATGTAGTGTCCCTAATGGCACTTTGTCTAAAGAAGATGTTGATCTGATCTAAGTTGCAAAGCCATTGTAGGAGGAGGAACAATCAGCTCCAAGTCCCATTAAAGAGGAGTAGATGGGAGAGATCAAATCAGATTTGAAGCCACTCAATGAAGAAAGTCATCATTGAATATTTTTTTTCTTTCATTCCAAGGGCCTGATTCGATTGACGAACCCATGATGGAGGAGGACCATATACGTTTTAAAGGCTCCAAGTGAAGAGCAGGCTATAAAAGAACCTTCATTTCTTCCTCTCACTTCATATCCTTCAATCTATAATGTTGACCATGAAGTCTTGTAACTTTCAAACTTCATGTTGGAATGGGAACCATGGTGAGCAATTTCCATATCAGGAAGACACCATGGAGGAGGTTGAGCACATGCAACAGGACAATCTAAGAGACAGATTATCTATCTAGAGATTGGAGGATTTCTTTGATGGAGAAGAGCCCATGGAGTACTACATCATTTGATCATCCATCATAGTGACCTTCCAATCACATGACCCTGCTACCATGGAAGGAGGACATTCAAGGACAACAACCTGCTCTTCATAATAGCTCTCTGGGACCAAGGTTAGAAGATATGAGTCTTCCATGTTCTTCACAAGAGAAGGAAGGGAAAGAGCCAAGAGGATGTCATCATCTCTCTCACACCATCCACATAGGAATGTCAGCAAGAAGACTCCATTCTTGGAGTTGAAATTCAGAGTAAGGGGTACATCCAAAGGATATGAGACCTTGGCCTAATAAGATACTTGGCTTCATTGGAGCCAAGGGAGAAGCCATAAGTAGTCATGCTTGCTTCTAAGCATGAGGATGAGCTCCAATGTACCAAGGATCAGCTACAATGCCTCTTGTGAATCCAAATGAAGAGCAACTAAAAGAGGAATATTTTCTTGTTTCCATCTGACACCTTGATGATTTGGGTGGAGAACCGGCTTATGGTCAACTTTTTCATGTCATCTAGGATAGCCATATTTAATGTCAAATCATTTGTATGGCTGCCCCCTTTAAGAAAGGGAAGCTACTTCTCCCTACCTATAGTAGGATTTGTTTAGAAAATCCTTTTCTCTGGTTACTGTAGGAATAGGACTAGATTTTATTTTCAGCAGAAGAAGTTCTTGTGCACACTCTGCATGTCTCATTTGAAGCATCATATGATTTTTATCTTTGTACATAAGTTTTAGTTCGTATTTCTCTAGAATTTCCAAGGCTGATCGCCCTTCAGTATTCATGGCAAAAGACCCATAGTTTCCTATAACAATTGAAAATTTCAAAATAAAACAAATGAAGAGAAACTAAAGCTGTCTTCAAGAAAACAGTCCATTTACAGGGACAGATGAAAGCCCCAGTCAAAACAATTTTATACTCTCAGAAGCCTTGTTTCAAGATTTCTTATGAAAATTGAGAGTGTAAATAGTCAAGCTCATAGATCAGAGGAAGGATCACATATCAGGCCATCATTCTTGACTCCATGCCCAATGGATTAAATTCTAGGCTATTGGTCCCTTCATCTAGCAGGCATATGCCACTGTCTTAGTCGCCAAATTGTTATCCCAATTTTAAGCCCCCAGGTAAAATTGGTCAGCCAAGACCCCACACAGAAGAAACTAGAGAAATCATGTTCAAATCCTAGATCAATTCTAGAATGAACAATAGGGACTCTACAATGGACTTGACTCAAGGCCTGCAAAATATCAAATGACCTCAACATAAAAGCGTAAGAAGAAAGTCAAGAAATGAGACCCCATAGAAGAAATTGAGTCATGCTTTCCAAATCCAACAGTCAAGTTATAGGCGGGCTCTAAAATGGAATAACCAGGGTTAGGGAGAAGAAATAGTGTCAAAGAACTAGAGGCTCAAAATGAAAAGAAATAGTGAAAGGCTCAAAGTCTTCGGGCTCTACAAATGACCCAAAATGAGCCCAAAATTGGCTAAGTATAGAGAGTCAGTAGAGGCTGCCAAGTGTCCAAATGGCGCACATTCAAAAGTGGGATTCTAGGTGGAGACTCAAATGATTGCACCAGCCTTCCACATGTGGCCAATGGTCCAATAGAGGTCAAAAAGGAGAGCGGGCCCAAAATGAATAAGTATAGAGTACTGGCGGAAGGTGCCACATGTCTTAATGACACTCCTTCAAAGGTAAAGTCCTAAGCGGGTTTTCAAATGAGCGTGGGTTCGCCACGTGTCCAAGGTCCAAAAAGAGATAGATTTAGGGGGTTGAATATTCAAAGCAGAGGTAGGCTTGTGGAATCCTACCAAGTGTCAACACTGATGCTATTTCAAAATTAAAATTTGGGGTGGGTTTCCAAACAAGCATCAGGCCTCTACATGTGTCTAGGGTTAGACTTTTGGCCCCGCCGAGCAAAAGAAACTTAGGTAGAATACAAAAGAACACCAAGGAGCCCGTAGAAGCCACCATGTGTTAGTCCAGTGCTATTTCAGAAGTGAAAGGAAGGATCCATATCTCCAAGATGTGTGAGGCTGCCACGTGGACCCTGTATGGACAAACTTTTTCAATATTGCATGCTCAGCGCAACCTAAAACTTCAAATGGCCATATCTTTTGACTGGAAACTCATATTTGGGTGGGAGAAGACTTTTTGGAAATGTCTCGACACCCTCTATGCCATGAAAACATAAAATATCATTCTTAATAGGATTTAGTTGATGAAAAATGGGAAAACGTCTTCCAGGCCATTAATATAGAATCTAATTTCTTCAACTACCAGATCTAATCCGATTTGATCTGTCGTTTTCCTTCTTCAACATGCCGAGTAGACATAGGGAACTAGAATTGACTGATTGTAGGTGGATTTAAGAGGGGGAATTGATTAATGGTGGCTGAAATTTCAAATCAGGATTCAATGCATATCTCAAGGTGGTTGAAGCGGGATTTGAATTCTTCCCTCCTCTCTCTAATTCTTCCTATATATTGTAATGAAGGGGCATATTCAAAGGGTTGATATTTTCTCTCCTCTACCCCCTTCTCTTTCTTCCTTAGGGTAGAATGTGGAGTCTAATCCTCCTCCCATGGATCTGTAATGGTTTTTTCTTGCCTCTTTCCCACTTTTGGAGCAATAAAATTTGTTTCATGATGCATCTGTCCATCCTTGGCTCATTTTATTGTCTCTTCTTACCTCTCATTGTCACAGGGTATACTGTGCATATTATTATGTTTGTTGTAGATTCTAGGGTCTGTGCTTAATGGGTTTTGAATTGTTTCTCTATGTGAAAACTATCTCTGGTCTGTGGTGCATTCTATCCACCCTCTCCTCTGCTCACCTCTTTCCACTTCAGGAAGTTGGATTTGTGATTCAACCACTTCCTTTTCTGGTGTATCACCGCTTAGTGTAGGCTCTTTCACCTCTCTCTCTCTCTCTATCCCCTTGGAATGGTTAGATTAAGATAGAATAGGTTCTGCCTACACTGGAGTAGCTTGTGGCAGGTAGATTAGGAAGCAAGAATCGGCTTTCTCCAGAGGTCCATCTCAAGTTTTCCAAGTCCCACAGCTTGAGAGATGGTCCCATGTTGTGCAATCACACCGAATTCTCCACTCCACACCAAGTCCATTCCGAGGTGTTGTGATTTTGCACTAACACATTGTTATTTGGTTCTCTCTTGTTCTCATCATAAATAAATCATAGGATAATTTTGATCTACCTTCATTAAAAAACCTAGTTTTCATGCTTTTTCTATACTCTAGGGCACAACAAGTTTCCTGGTACTATTTCATAGTGCACAATACTTTTCATAGGACCGAAGTGTGCTCCATTTTTTCCCTTGCATATATCCTTTTTTTGGGGCACCATCATTTTTTACCCTTGTTCATTAATTTGTATAGATCGGAATCAAATCTTGATAACAAAAATATTTGTTGAAACCATATTAAATTTTGTTCATTTGAGTATGTGTATTTTTTACTTTTTTCTTCTGTTCGGCTAGCTTCATTACTTTCTTGTATTTCTTTACATTATGTATTTTTTCATGGAGTTAGGCATTGTTTTACTTTCCCGTATTACATTGCCTTTTGTATGTTGCACGGAGTTGGTGTTTTTAGCAATGAACAATTGTTTATGTATGGATTTTCATGTAATATTACACTTTTGTTGTTTACTTTTATTTTTAATAACAACAGATGACCTAGATTCTAATCAATATGATGAAAAATAAGTTGTTTGCATAATGCTGGATGGATGTTAGCTCAATTTCTCTTCCTCCTAATAATTTTTCTTCTATATCCCCTTTTATTCTCTTCACACTATTCTGCTACTTTTCTAGGGGCATCTTATCTCCTTAGTCTCCTATCTATTACCTTCATCTTTCTGATCATTGATCAACCTCTTCCATCATCCCATCGACACTTGAGGGAGAATCCTTCACTCTACTAGTTTTTCTTCCACCCCTTTAGAAATTTGTATCCGTTTGTGTTTATCTACTTTCTTTGAAGTAACGTAGCTTATGCAACCCCAAATAGGGGAAAATGTAGACACCTATATTTTTATCAAAGCAATATTATTCTTAATATTGCACTAACTATTCTACTCACTACAAATTAACAACATCTTGTGAATTAGGCCTATCTAACTCTCCTTTTATGACATCCTTTTGGTCATATTCCTCTTCAAACTGACTAGTCAGGCTAATATAGCCTCGTATTAGCTAAGCCCTCTTCTAACCTCCTATCTAAACCACTTTCTACTATCTTCCTAGACTATCAATTCATTTCATTGGATTGAGTAGCTCTCTTAGGCTCCTAATTCCTTACTAATTAGGATTAACTAGCCTAAGGAATGTTAAACCCCTTCTAAGCCATAAAGTGATTTTTGGACTTTTCCATTTTCCCCACATGCACTAGGATTTATAATATTTCCCAAACCAAAATCTATAAATATAAGGTTTACCCCTTCTTTTTAGCCTGATACCTTATTTACATAACAAAATCTTTCAAGCACTTTGGAAAGGAATTATACATCATTTGTGATAGCTTTAAGCCATAGAAAATTTAGATCTTGGCCATAATCCATTGTTAATACCTCCTCCATCTTGCATCTATGATAGGTTAGTAATGGAATATGATAAAATTGGCCTTGTGGAAATTTAATAAGATTCATCCACCTCCATGTAGTAAAAAACACATAATTTGATTGCTTAAAATCTAATTAGGTTCAATTTTATTTAGATTTCTAAATAGTAGAGTAAAAATAATATATTTCTTGTTTGGTTCATAATGCATTCTTTTGAAGTTTATTTCTTTATCTCTTATCATGATGATTATTGAGTACTTTGGTCCAAAATGTAGGCTACTAGGTGTTAGTATACTTCTCATAGTTTTCCAAGTTTTCTTTAATACATAAACAAATAATCATGAGGTTACAAGAAAATTACCAAGCACTTTAGCTTTGAGGAAATTTATCCTTACCCATTTGATAAGGCCGTATAACAAATCTTGTTTCCTCCTTATTTTAAAACTCGTAAATTCATCAAATACAAAGGAAATACATGACCTAAGAGAATATTTAACAAAATTCTTCATGCAATGCCAAGAAGTAGCTTTCAACAACATATATCTTTTACAAATTTTCCCAAAAATTTTAGGAGGAAAATCATTAGATTGGTTCTTACATATTCCAAAATGATCCATTACCACTTTTTGTAGACCTATTGGAAAAAATTATTATACACTTTTTGTTTAAATTATACTCTGAAGTCACCATGATGGACCTTTGCAATACAAAGAAAAGAAATGGTGAAACACGAGAACATAATTTCTTCAAAAAATGGTGAGGAATCGTAAGATGATTCCCTTTTTCATTGACACAAGAAATAATTGGTCATCATTTTCATACCAAATCTCAATATTGAATTTTCCTTCCAAATGTACATGCATTGTTTAATACATTTTGAGGAAGTGTCGACACTAAAATTTTCCTCCAAAATTTCTATTTCATTAATGTATGTATTAGGAATAGGATGTTGTTAAGTGTAATTAGTAGTAGCGTCCGATAGAAGATAACGGCACCGTCAGTACGGTGCCGCCAATAATGTGGAGTACGGTAACAGTCAAAGTACAATAGGAATGTTGTAAAAAGTAAATATTTGTCGTAAGTGGTCCGGTAATGTTAAAATGTCAAAGTTTGGGTAATTAGAGAAGTAGGGTCTACATGATTAGGAATTAGAAATATTATATTGGTAATAAGGACAAGGAGTGAGGTCATAAATATTTTGTGTATTTTATTTGTAAAAAGTCTAAAAATGTGGAACCCATGTAAAATGATAAGGTTTATCTTATCTTAACAGATAAGCTTACATGTACAGATAAGAGTTAAGGTATGGAATATGATTCGTCAGAGTGGATTTCTTATCCTATCTTAGAGATAGGATGGATAAGCCTGGAAGTTCTATAAATAGAGAGGCCACCCCCCTCATTTAGCATAGAAAGAAGTAGTGAGAAATATTGTAGGAAGTGTGCGAAGGAAGCCATCAGTTAAAGGTGTGTTGAAGAAGCCATCAAGAGGTGTAATTGTAAAGTTTCTCCCATAGTCTTGTTGAAGTATCTCATGGGTGAGATTGTAACAGTTTCATGTTAATATTATAATTTATTTTGATATTTCAGATTTTCGTCATTCTGTCTTATCATAGTCAATGGTATTCTTGTGTTTGGTTGTTGTTTTGTTTCCAGATTACATCCACCAAACTAAAGGCTGTGCATTAGTAAATAATCATAGCACGAGGAGTTCCCGGTGAAGAATTATCATAGTGCCGGATTGGTGATGACATTTTGGTTCCGTTGCCGGACCATTCCTCGTTGGTGGATTTTCTGGAGAGATATTCCCACTTAGGCAAAAATTAATTGGAGGGTAACCTTGTTTTTACTGTGCATAGTAGTTACCATGGTAAAGTCATTTTTACCGTGAATAGTAGTTACCATGTTAAAGTCATTTTTGCCATGAATAGTAGTTACCCTGGTAAAGTCCTTTTTGCTGGGAATAGTAATTACCGCAGTAAAGTCACTTTTTACCGTGAATAGTATTTACCGCAGTAACTTCACTTTTTACCGTGAATAGTGTTTACCACAGTAAAGTCAGTTTTTACCGTAGTAAGTCAAGTTTTACCATAGTTTACCGTGGTCATTTCTATTTTACTGTAGAAAGGTGTAAAGTCACTTTCTAGTATAGTGATTCCAATTATTTGTGCACATAAGTCTTGTTAATTGTACTTGTGGGTTGGTATTTCACGGTGGTTACTTTTGAAAATGGGAAAGATTCCTATTTTTTCAGCTCAATCTAATGAAGATGCTTCTTCTTTCATTCAAGAGTTTAAACGATCTTGTATTTGTAATGGCCTTATAAGAAGGGAACAATGGACTGAATTTTTTCCTACCTTTTTGGATGGTTCAGCACTTAGGTGGTTTGAAACACTAGGTGATAATGTGAAAAATTCATGGGATTTATTAACTGAAAGTTTTCTTGAAGAATTTGGTGAACAACAGAAATATGCAGATCTCATGATCGAGATCACAAAGCTATCCCAAGGAGAGAAGGAGAAGATAAGGGATTATCATGCTCGTGTTCTAGAGCTAAGGAGGAAGCTCGATGCCCAGATCCGGAAGGAAGGACTAGCGGATGGGTTGATGAATGGCGTGGATAATCTCCTCTGTAAGCACTTCATTCTTGGGATGAAGCCGGAGATCAGACAACGAGTGAAGTATGACCGCCCAGCTACCATTGAACAAGCAAAGGAGATTGCAAGAAGGCAAGAAGAAAGCATGGAAGAGGAGCCCAAAGAAATTGTTGCTAAAGTAGAGCCTACACCAGCACCTTTGGTCCTGAATCCACAACCACTCCCGGTGAGCACAAATATTTCTCCTAATACATCTACTGAGTATGAAGATCTGCTCAAAAAGATGGGTCAGTTAACTATTAATCTTCTTCAAGGAAAGGAATTTAGTTCTCAGGGAGGAGATAGAGGTCCAAAAAGAAATATTTCTGAAGTTGTTTGTTATGGTTGTTATAAAAAGGGTCATTATAAGTATAATTGTCCAGATAGAGCTTCTACATCTGGTAAGGGAGATAATGATAAAGGAAAAGCACCTGTGAATTCTTTTGATGTAGTAGATAAGAGCAGAAATAATGAAGTAGATGTGTTTGTAACAAAAAGAAAGAAAGAAAAAGATAATCAAGATGGAAATGATCCTAAGAAGATGAAAGAAGAAACTAGTAAGAAACATAGGAGAAGAAAGTTGGGTGTGCAGGATTTTCTGATTTCACAGGGGCAAGGACCATACTCCATCTTGGAAGATCTGTCCAAAAGGCCTGCAAATATTACATATGGTCAACTCTTGGCTATGTCTTCTGAGAAGAGGCGGGAGTTGCGAGGTGGACTCAATGCTCGAAGAAGGAAGGAGGTTGAGGTCCTTGTTTTGGAGGCAGAGGCAGATCCCTATGCTCCACAAGCTGAGGTATTATGTAATGGTATTTCAATTCATGATGTCTTAGTTGATGGAGGTGCTGCAGTTAATGTAATGACCGAGTCTGTAATGAATATGTTGGGTTTAAAAATTGATCACCCTTCAACACTTATGTTAAGGTCATTAAATAAGGGAAAAACTAAACCAGAAGGTGTAGTTTCAAATGTGGCAATATCTGTTATGGGTGTTGTATGTGTGGTAGACTTTCAGGTGATGAAAAATGGTACTGTTGCGTACCCAATGCTGCTGGGAAGACCATGGCTAAGGAGAGTTCATGCAAGAAACTACTGGAATGAAGGTTTCATGACACTTGGACATGGTAGAGAGAGGGTGAAGATAAACGTGATCCCTCGACATCATAAAGTAGAACCTGTGGATTCAAGTGATGAAACTGATGATTGGACATCCTCTGATTACTCTAGTACCAGTGAAGTGGACACTGAAGATGAAGAAAGTGAGGTGGATGTTTCAGTCATGGATATCCTGCCAGTCACACCAACTCATGACCCCATAAAATTATCTGAAGAAGAAGTTGATGATCGTCTCCAACAAATAAAGATTGGTGATGCTGTGATGGAGAGTGAGAAGGAATCCTACCTCCAGCTCTTTCGAAGGTACATACACCTATTCACTTTTGATTACAAGGAACTCCGCCAAGTAAGTTGGGTAGAACATTGTATTGAGCTGGTAGATGGTGCTAAGCCCATAAAGCAAATGTCATATAGAATGAATCCTAATTTTTCCAAGACTGTAAAAGAAGAAATAGATAAGTTGCTTGATGCAGGATTCATATTTGCTGTGGAGAATTCAGAATGGGTTTCTCCCATTGTGATCTCAATAAAAAAGAATGGGAAGCTACGCATTTGTGTTGATTATAGGAAGCTCAATAAGGCAACAAAGAAGGATCATTACCCTCTTCCATTTTCAGATCAGATCTTGGACGAAGTAGCTGGCCAGGAGTGCTATAGTTTTGCTGATGGATATAGCGGCTACAACCAAGTTCGTATAGCAGAGAAAGATCAGCTGAAGACCACGTTCACCACTCCTTGGGGAACGTTTGCTTATAGAGTTATGCCTTTTGGGTTGTGTAATGCTCCAGCAACATTCCAGCGTTTGATGAATAGGGTGTTCGAACCCTACATTGGGACCTTCATCAGAGTATTTCTGGATGATTTTTACATCTATGGGAGCAAGTTGGACCACCTGCACCAGATGGAGACAACATTTCAAAGGTTAGATGAAGCACAAGCCTCACTAAACCCTACAAAGTGTGTCTTTGGATGTTCTAAAGGCGTTTTGTTAGGGCATGTTGTATCCAGAGATGGTATTGGTACTGATCCTGATAAAGTTTCAAAAATCAAAGATTTACCATTTCCTATGAATAGAAGTAAGTTGAGATCATTTTTAGGCCATGTGGGTTACTATAGAAGGTTCATCAAGAATTTCTCAAAGATTGCACAGCCACTAACCCAGTTCTTGAAGAAGGATGTTGCTTATGAACCAGGAAACAAGGCGCATGAAGCTTTTGGACAACTGAAGGAAGCCCTGGTGTCTTCACCTGTTTTGAAGAATCCAGATTGGAGCAAGCCATTCATTGTGTACACTGATGCCTCAGATGCAACACTAGGTAGTACTTTGAGCCAAAAGGATGAAAATGGGAATGAACATCCAATTTACTTTGGGAGCAGACAAATGAGCAGTGCTGAGGTAAACTATACTGTAACTGAAAAAGAGGCTCTGGCTATCATTTTTGCTGTAAAGAAGTTTAGAAATTACTTGCTAGGGCAGAAATTTATAGTTGTAACGGATCATCAGGCTCTGAAATATATTGTCAATAAGCCTAACCCATCAGGGAGGATAGCAAGATGGATAATTTTGCTACAAGAATTTGAATTTGATATTATAGATAGGCCAGGAAAGAAGCATGTCAATACAGATGCACTCTCTCGAGCCTATGATGGTTTAGGATCATCTTGTGATGATGATGATTTTCCTGATTCAGCATTATTCTCACTTGACACAATCCCTAGTGAATACATAGATATTTGGAATTATCTTAATGAATTCAAGTTTCCTGATGGTGCCAATGCAAAGACTAAGAGAAAGATTACTCAAGCCAGTCATCTATATTCTATTCTGCATGGAGCATTATTTCGAATAGGACCTGATTGACAGTACAAGAGGGCAGTTGGACGTGATCAAGGAAAGGAGCTGCTAGAAGAATTCCACAATGGTACATGTGGAGGGCACTTCTCTGGACAACTTACAGTAAGAAGGATCTTGGATGCAGGTTATCACTGGCCCACTCTTTTTAAAGATTGTTATAATTATTGTAAGACATGTGATATTTGTCAAACACATGGTAACCGTAAGACTTCATCAGCTCCATTATGTCCTATTCTTCCCCTTGGTCCCTTTGAAAAATGGGGAATAGACATTGTAGGTCCACTTCCAACTACATCACGTCAAAATAAGTATATTGTAGTTGCCACAGATTATTTAACCAAGTGGGTTGAAGCTAGGCCATTGAAAACAGCTTCCATGGATGAAGTGGCAAGGTTCATATATGAACGCATTGTCACCAGATTTGGTTGTCCATTAGAAATTATAACAGATCAAGGAAGCCACTTCATTAATGAGGTGGTAGAAGCCCTAGTCAATAATTTTTCTATCAAGCACAGGAAGGAAACAACATATAAGCCAAGCACAAATGGACAGGTGGAACGAACAAATTTTGTGTTGTGTCAAATTCTAGCAAAAGATGCAGCCTTGCAAGTACATAAATGGGATAAAAGGATTCATGCAGCATTGTGGGCATATAGGGCAACATCAAAGTCAGCAACAGGATACTCCCCATTTCAGTTGGCCTATGGCATTGATCCAGTTCTTCCTATTGAGTTTGATATTCCCACTATGAGAGTTATGAAAAATGAAAGGATGGTTGAAAGTGATTCAGTAAAAGAAAGGTTGGTACATCTTCATTTGCTAGAGGAAATGAGGGAAATAGCAAAGGATACAAGCCATAAGAAGAAAATGAAGAAGAAGGAGTACTTTGATCAAAAGATCCGGTGCTCTCCATTTCAAGTAAATGACTTGGTTCTAGTATATGATTCCAGATACAAAAAAAGAAGACAGAGAAAATTTCTTCCAAAATGGATGGGCCCCTACAAAATAGCAGCTGTGCATGAAAATGGTACGTACCGACTGGAGGAATTGGATGGCACTCCCATTACGAAATGGGTCAACCACAACAAGTTGAAGATTTTCCAAGCACCAAAATTGTCTACTCCGAGGACGGAGTAGAAGCTAGGAAGGGGGAAGATGTCGACACTAAAATTTTCCTCCAAAATTTCTATTTCATTAATGTATGTATTAGGAATAGGATGTTGTTAAGTGTAATTAGTAGTAGCGTCTGATAGAAGATAACCGCGCCGTCAGTACGGTGCCGCCAATAATGTGGAGTACGGTAACAGTCAAAGTACAATAGGAATGTTGTAAAAAGTAAATATTTGTCGTAAGTGGTCCGGTAATGTTAAAATGTCAAAGTTTGGGTAATTAGAGAAGTAGGATCTACATGATTAGGAATTAGAAATATTATATTGGTAATAAGGACAAGGAGTGAGGTCATAAATATTTTGTGTATTTTATTTGTAAAAAGTCTAAAAATGTGGAACCCATGTAAAATGATAAGGTTTATCTTATCTTAACAGATAAGCTTACATGTACAGATAAGAGTTAAGGTATGGAATATGATTCGTCAAAGTGGATTTCTTATCCTATCTTAGAGATAGGATGGATAAGCCTGGGAGTTCTATAAATAGAGAGGCCACCCCCCTCATTTACCATAGAAAGAAGTAGTGAGAAATATTGTAGGAAGTGTGCGAAGGAAGCCATCAGTTAAAGGTGTGTTGAAGAAGCCATCAAGAGGTGTAATTGTAAAGTTTCTCCCATAGTCTTGTTGAAGTATCTCATGGGTGAGATTGTAACAGTTTCATGTTAATATTATAATTTATTTTGATATTTCAGATTTTCCGTCATTCTGTCTTATCATAGTCAATGGTATTCTTGTGTTTGGTTGTTGTTTTGTTTCCAGATTACATCCACCAAACTAAAGGCTGTGCATTAGTAAATAATCATAGCACGAGGAGTTCCCGGTGAAGAATTATCATAGTGCCGGATTGGTGATGACAGAAGCAATTGAAAAATTGAAAGAAATTGAGGAAGAACCTCATTGCTAAGGTCCTAATAAAAAATCCTTATAAGGATCAACCTTATAGAGACCCTAATAGAAATCAATACAAGCCAAGGTTCTTTAATCAAAACCATAATTTCATGAATGATGGAGTTATCAATTCTCACTATGTTCATAAAATTCAAAACAACCAATCTAAAACAAAAAAATAGTCTCAAAAAATAATCATTATTCATAGTAAGGAAGCTACTCAAGCATTTAGACGAAGACAATTCACTCCACTTGGAGAAAGTCTTTCTAATGTATTCCCTCACCTAGTAAGTTCTAATATGATCACCTATTTAATCACAAATATATTTGGATAAGGGAAACTGTAACGAAATTTCTACAAGGAAAAAAAATATTGTAAGTACCATTATATCAATAGCCACCATACAAATCCTTGTATGCAAGTTTTCCACTACATTCAAGACTTAATAAATCTCGAAAAAATATAAGTTGAAAATACTTCAAAAAAAGAAAATCCTAATGAAAAATTAAAATTTTTGAAAGACCCTGTCCCCAAGCACAACGAAGTAAAAATATATCAAAAGGACAAGGGCCAATAGTCTAACAATGTTGAATATGACTGAATCATATCATTCACCTATTGAGAACCCAAGATTTTTGGTATGATCAAAATCATTACTCCTGACTGTGTAGTAACCATAAGACAAAATAATTTTTGGATACCCACCGCTAAAAAACCTTCGACATCTATGATACCTCAAACATCCAATCCTCAATCTACTTCAAATCCAAAAGTGACATCAAATGCTAAATATTCCTCTACTTCTAATGATATTATCATACATTTAGAAAAGACATCCACCCAAATATCCATTATGAATTTTCTTAAAACATCACCTTTACTTCAATACATCCTTACTCATACATATCAAGATGCACATAGTTCCTAGGGACATCAACATCCAACAATTCTAATATTTGATTTCAAATTTGTCACCTAATAGTTCAATCCTATTATTCATCCATCGTGAACTTTTGAATCAAAGTATACAAAATAATGATTCCTTATATATTGAAGCATTCATAACTAATGAAATACTCACCTTAACACTTAGTCTATGTGTTTACAATCAAGATCTACTAAAAAGACATCACAAGAATCATTGACAAGGTCAAGGTCCTTCATAATAAGTTTCCAATAGAATCAAGAGTTAGATTATCATTATCCATTTTTTACCCCCTAGTAAAAATGGAAACCTTGAAAAAAATGGACTTGGGCAGTTGATGGAGCTTTAATGGATGAATCTGAAATAAAATAGGTAGCTTTTGTGATTTTTGGCACTTAGAATTATTTCAGGCACGTCACATCTTCTCCCTAGGGTTCTTAGCTCAACACTTGGCCAAAAAATTACAAATATGGTAGAACATGGAGGTTGGAGGGTTTTCACATCTACTTTAATTATAACAATAAATTAAGAAAAGAACACATAAAACCTCGCAAAGAAGAAAGTTCAAGTTATATTTCTGCGGGTTTTTGCGAGTGAATTACTTTTAAGTAGTGTGCTTTTGTAGTTGGAAGTAAAGAAATGGGAGAACTCCGTAGAACTAATAAATAATGTTGTGTGAATTACGGGATTTTGATGGGGCATTACTGTGAGTAATGAGTCCCTAGAAATGTGAGAAAATAAATCCAAAAATCCCGCAATACAAGGCAGAAGTAATACGTAAAAAATGACCTTGTATAACTTCAAGTAATGTAGTCCCTAAACTCTGTGGCAAAGGAATGAGGTAAAGTGACCTAGAATCCTTGCAAAAAAAATTAAAAGGAAGAGGGTTGAGAATTGAGTGATTATAAGGACTCATTACTTCAAGTAATGAGGGCCCAAAATCCTGAGTCAAGTCATCTCGCAAAACCAATGAACAAAGAGGAAAGAAGGAAATGTATTGTGGAGATTTGATATGCCGTTACTTGTAAGTAATAGGGGGTATAAGTAGTGAATTAAAGTAATTTACAAACCATGTGAAGAAGGAATAAATTAGGGAGTAATGCACACAAAAAAAATTATTTACTTCATTAAGTAATGAAGTAATGCACCTCTAAAAACCAGCAACAAAAAGGAAGGGTAGTAAGAAGTAATTGGGGGTCCAAAAGCCACAATGAAGAGGAGAAGTAATGGGGGACGAGATTCCCACAAATAAGGTAATTAATTGGGGGTCCCAAAGGTTCATTGAATAGGTGAAGTAATGGGGGATCAGATATCCGCAAAGAAGAGAAGTAGAAGTAATGGTGCCCTAGTTTCCTGTAAAATTGGAGATCTTCAAATAGCCATAACTTTTGACTAGGAGCTCCATTTTTCACAAAATTGGATTTTCCATAAAGGTTTTGGATCCCTTAACATACCATAAACTTTAATTGTCAATTTTATGAGGGAAATATTTCCAAAAATTACATTACTTCACAGTTGTAGTCAACCACCACCATTAATGAAGCATGGAGGCCAATTCCTTCTCTAGCCAGAAAGAGTATGAAGGGAGTGGGCCTTGTAGGTTCCCCATGCTACTTTCACATCAGTATTTGAGTTTTGAGAGTTAATTAAGGCATGCATTTGGGTCTTCTATATTATCTATCTTCAGACATCATTCTCTATAAATTGTAAGGAGGGAACATTTTCTAACGGGTTGGACATTTTTGGTGCTACCCTCTCTTCTTCTTCTCTACAAGAATGTTGTGGAGCCTCTATCCTCCATGTTTGGTCTCTGTAATGATGAATATTTCATCTGCTTGCTAGAATGGTGTATTTTGCATACTTTGGAGCAATAAAAATAATGTGTTGTAACTACTTCTCTCTCCTTTCATTATTTTGTTGGATTTTATTGCCTTTCTTCATGCTTATAGGTAGGGAAAAATTTAAGGAACCCACCTTAAAAAAATTATATAAATCATGGCAAATATGGAAAGAGAGAGATTCGTTGGGTTAGATGATTATCTAACATCAACATCCATGGCATTGGTGAAATAGGATATATTTTTTGAAGGAAATTTTTTATGGAGTGGCGAATGAAGGATAACTTTTCATATTATGGACTTAGCCATTGTTTGCAAGTATAGGAACAATTTACATTTGAAATGATATCAAATATAAAATACCCATTGGTTATATAGACTCTACCGCACATCAAAAATCCTTCCAAAGACATGACACATGTCACCATTCTGGAATTCTCCCAACTAAAGGCTTATCACGAACTTGAAGCCCACATAATAATTCATCATTAATATACTTTTAGGTGTGGAGTTGGGGTTAGGTCTTCGGTCAGTGATCAATGGAGGACATGCGACCCCAGAGATACATGGTGCATATCAAGATAATCAACAAGGACATGTTTCTGTATTCTGGCTCTCTTTGAAGTGACTGGTTCCACTTAGTGATTAGTTTCTACAATCTAGATCTATGTATATGTGTTTGTGTGTGTGTGTGTGTGTGTATATATATATATATATATATGGAAGATTTAATCAAATTTCAAAAATATTCCCAAACATGTCAATGAATGAGACCAAATTAATAGGAAGTTTCCATAGATTTATCGGCCATATGTTAGGATTGGAGATCTGTTCGCTATTTGAATGTGAAAAATTAATAGTTTTGGAATTTTTTGGCCAAACGTGGGCATTGCTATGGTAAAAAAATAGGCAAATTCATAATCCAAAATTCATCGTTTTATCCAAATTACGAATTTTAGCCACTAAAATTTCCCATGCTTGCAGGTGAGCTTGCATATGTTGTTCTCATGACATGTTTAGATTTGGTTGTTATAACTTGAAAATGGTGCACTCTGTGTATTATCTTGGTCTATGTTGTATGTCCATCCTATCCATTCTCACTCACTTTGTTTTCAAGCATCAATCTTGTCCAAAACCCCCCTTTTATAGTTCTATCACCACCCCTTAGTGTAATATTTTCCTTTCATGCGCTCCCTCTCTCTCTAGATCTCCTTGGAATTTTTATACTGGGTCTAGCTAGGTGTTTTTCTTGCATTAGGAGTAGTTGTAGTAATATGATTAGGAAGAGAAATCCAACCATCTCTAGAGGACCATCTCAAGTTTTCAAGTCCCACACTTGAGAGATGGTACCCATGTTACCCAGTCACACCATCATCTAAAGCACTTGCACTTGATAGATCGAAGTGTGAAATGATTTAGTGATAACAGTTCAGTCACACCCAGTGGGGCCACATTGAGGTTAGATCATTAGCAATTTTTTATTGCAACATATCCACTAGTGTTGAGTTGGTGTGTTATTGGAAAAAAAAAATGTTTTGCAAGCCTTGCCGCAAAGGAAGAAGAAGTAATCTGTGATCTCATCTTGCATTAATGCTAAGTAATAAGTAACCTAATCTCCACAAGGAAGAGAAAGTAATCAGTTGTTAGAACTTCAATAAACAAGAGGAAGTAAACAACAGTTTGAGAAGTGAGTAATAAGAAGTCTAAACAACGAAGTAATGAGGAGTAAGTAATTTCATCTCCAAAAACTGATAAGAATGAAAGGAGAAGTTGTGCTATGTCAAGTTATGTTATTAGTTTAAGTTGGAAGACTCAAGTAACTACACCTCAAAAGTACAATAAGAAAAGAAGAGGAAGTAAGTTGGTTAGTCCAAGATATAATACTTACTTCAAGTCAGATCGATTTGAATGACTTACTTCAAGTAAATTTATTACTTCAAGCTGAAATACTTAAGTAATGACACTTCTAAAGTCTAATTACTTCAAGTTGAGTTGTTACTTCAAGTAATGCTAATTAATTCAAGTTGAAGACTTACTTCAAGTTGCAGAAAATTGGAAGACTTAAGTAATATAATGTCCAAAACTCAAAACACATCTAGTAACTCCACTGATTCAAGAAGTCCATTATCTTGAATTGTGGACCTTCTCATCATTGTCCCATTAATTTTAATGTTTCCATCGCATTCATGGATCTCCAAGGAGATTTTCCATTCCCTCATTTTACTTCCAGCCCTCTCCACTTGCAGTAATTAGATATCATCCCCAAAGTAACCTTGAGAAGTATGCCTCTTTTCTATGGAAATGGAGAACAATACCCTATTTATCACATTCAACATATTGCAAACAACTATCCCATTCACATTATCACAGAAGACAATGTTTTCCTCATAATTCTTGTTACACCTCTCAAAGGCAAGGAAAAATATTGGTAAAACAGTTTGGTTCCATAATACATTTCTACATGGAATTGGTTGGGAGAAAAATCACACAACTGGTTCAAGGAGGATGCATATGTCATTTTCCTCATGGAAAATCTCAAAAAAATACATAGGGATCCAATGGAATTCATTCTGAATTTTAACATCAGATTCATAAAGAATTCCCATAGAATTCCCCAAGAATACAGAACCCCATAAGGTATGGTATTCTTGTATTATATGAGGTCCTTTAATTTTGATTTAGCTATATTGATTCAATCTCTAGGGGGAAGATTTCTTCCTCATTTTTTTTTCCATTAGATCACAAGCTGGGTAGATTCTTACTCGGGCTGGTAAATGAAAACCTATCTCGGCTTCTACAATTCTTCCTCCATCACCTCAAATTATTCATTCCCCTTTTAAAAATAAAGAAAGATCCATCATTCCTTGTCATAATTAGGAAGCTCCTTTTCTTCATTATCCTTCAATTGATGTCTCATAATTCCCCAATATCATTCCCTAAAATTTACAAAAATACCTCCCATCTGCACCATAGATACTACCCAGCTTCTCTAAACCATACTCAAACATTCCTAAAAGTTGTGGTATCTAAAATGTTGTCCCTATTTTATACCAAAACCTCACTAGATAAAGTTATCCTACAAGGTTGGTAGAAAGAGAAATTTTCTACACTTTTGGTGAAAAGGAGTTTCCCATGCAACACCCTATCCAACAAAATTTCAAACAGGATCATCTAGTTTTTTTGGAGGAAACACATCAAAAAAATAGGGGACATGTTTTAAAGGGTCATTTTTCTCCTCCATGTGATCAAATTAGGAACCTTGAGCATCAAACACCCCTGCACAAACATGAAACAAAATAGAAACCTCTTTTTTATACCCCTTCATTAACCAATCTTGTAAGGGATGAGAATTTTTTATCAGTAGATGACTAGTCTGATTCATATTTGAAGGAAGAAAGGATTCAAAATATGCAAAATAAGAAGCTGAATCAAAGAACAGAGAAGATAAGTGAGAAGGAAAATTATATTGGTAAGGTTATGGGAGAAAAATTGTTTTCAAACTCTAGTCATGTCCAAGACCTTGATGAAGAATGCCTACAAGGTGAGAAAGATGTTTTGGTGCAATGCAATGATCCTCATTTCTTCACATGTATAGAACTTGTTGCACTATTTATGGAGAATGAGGATGAGACAAATGATTAGGAAATACATGGTGAAACAAATGAAAAATTAGTAGCCATTAAAATGGGAACAAAGTTGTTTCTAGAAAAAGTAGTATCAACTTCAAACTAGCTTGCAAGAAGCCACCTTCAGGAAGAAAGTCTACATGATGCCCATCTTCATGGGGAAGAGTATCAAATGAGTAGGAATATCAAAAGGATAAGACCAATAGTCCAATTATCCCCTTACCCAATCATGTAATTCGCTAGTTTGGAGCCAAAATCAGATTTATATCTTGTAAGGCTTACTTCCAAGCACGAGGATGAGTCTCAATGTACCATAGGTCAACACCAAATGCTCCCATATTCAAATAATGAGTAGATTAAGTATGTATATCCTTTATTTGATGTTTATAATTTGGATAGTTAGGTCAAAAATCAGGTTATGACCAATTTTTCACTCATGTATGTGACCATGCTCATTGCAAAATCATTTTCATGGTCAAAGATTGGGAGAAAGGGAAGTTACTTTGCCTTGTTATTGATAGGATTTGTTTGAGTTGCTCATTTCTCTGGTTAGAGTAAGGTAGGAGTAGGTTTTCTTTGAGCAGAAGAAGTGCTTGTGCACACTTAGCATGTTTCCCTTAAGACATTTATGATCTTCTCCTTTTGTACATATTTTTTTCGTTGTTCGTTTCTCTTGCATAATCCATTGGTTAAGGTAGTGTTCATGGGGGAAATCTTAAGAATGATTCCTAAGATAATCCAAATCAGCATGTGTTCCAAAAACTTCTACATGTCCATGATTTCCAAGGAATCATCAATTTCAGTTTAATTGTTCTTGAAACTTGGCAACATATCAAATTTTGGGACAATTTTAGAGGATCATTCTTCATCCCACAAATTAGATTTTACGGAAGAAAGAGAATATAAATTCAGGTTCAAACCATTTTCCACTCTCATAAATCCAATTCAAAGAACTTTATCGTAAAGAGATGGAAAATTTGAGAGCACATCAACTCCAAGTGTAATAGTGCTTCTTGCATATTTAGGGGCTGAGTTTCATGTTTATCAGGCTGACTCCATACCCACTAGATGTTTAAGGCCACTAATCAACTCATCTAGCAGGAAGATGTCCTCATGAGTTACCAAATTTTTATCCATTTTTACCCCCTAGTAAAAATGGATAACTTGAAAAAAAAATTTGACTCAGGCAGCTGATGGAGCTTTAATGAATGAATTTGGAAGAAAACATGTAACTTTCATGATCTAGGGTACATAGAATTATTTTAGGCACTTCACATCTTCTCCCTAGGCTTCTTAGTTCAACACTTGGGCAAAAAAATGCAAAAATGGTAGAATTTGGAGGTTGGTGGGTTTTCACATCCACTTTAATTCTAAAAATAATTTAAGAAAAGCACTCCTAAAACCCCACAAAGAAGAAATGTCAAGTTGTAGTTCTGAAGTTTTTCGCAAGTTAATTACTTCTAAGTAGTGCACTTTTGCAGTTGGAAGTAAAGTAGTGTGAGAACTCCATAGAAATAAGGAAGAAATTTGTGTGCATTGTGGGATTCCAATGGGGCATTAATTCTAGTAATGAGGCCCTAGAAATGGGAGAAAAGTAATTCAAAAATCCTGCAATAAAAGGCATAAGTAATGTGTAAAAAATGACCTCACTTAACTTCAAGTAATGTAGTTTCCAAACTCCATGGAAAATGAATGAAGTAAAAAGACCTTGAATCCCCCAAAAAAAATAAAATGGAAGATGGATGAGCATTTTGTGATTCCTAAGAGTCATTACTTCAAGTAACGAGGGCCTAAAATCCCAATTCAAGTCATCTCGTAAACCCAATGAACAAAGAAGAAAGAAGGCAGTGTATTGCAGAGATCCAAAAGGCCATTACTTTTAAGTAATGGGAGGTCAAAGTAACGAAGTAAATAAATTTAAAAAACCCATGAAGATGGAATAAATTAGGGAGCAGTGCGCAAAAACAAATTTGATTAAAAAGTAATGAAGTAATACACCTCTAAAAACCCGCAGTAAAACGGAAGGGAAATAAGAAGTAATTGGGGGTCCAAAATCTGTAATGAAAAGAAGAAGTACTGGGGGTCGAATTCCCACAAAGAAGGGAAGTAATTAGGGGTCAAAAAGTAGAAATGTAGAGGAGAAGTAATGGGGGTTGTGATTTCCACAAAGAAGAGAAGTAGAAGTAATGGCCATAAAGAAGAGAAGTAAAGGAGAGATCTTCCAATGGCCATAACGTTTGACTAGAAGCTTCGTTTTTCACAAAATTAGAATTTCCGGAAAGGTCTCAAAACCCTCTACCCGCTAGAAACTTAAAAATTTTATTTTAATGAGTGAAAGTTGGCAAAAATTGAATTACTTATTCTCTACTTAAATGCATACTTCCAGTCAACCACAACCATTAATGAAGCATGGAGGCCAATGACTTCTCTAGCAAGCAAGAGTATGAAGGGAGTGGACCTTGCAGGTGCCCCATGATACTTTCACATCAGTATTTTATTTTTTAGTGTGAATTAAGGCATGCATTTGGGTCTTCCATCTTCTCTCTCTTCTCACATCATTCTCTATAAATTGTAAGGAGAGTACGTAAAGGGTTAGACATTTTTGGTGTTTCCATCCCTTCTTCTATGAAAGAATTTTTTGGAGCATCTAGCCTCCATGTCTAGGCTCTATAATGATGAATATTACCTCTCCCTACTATAATGGTGTATTGTGCATACATTGGAGCAATAAAATTAATGAGTTGTGACTACTCCTCTATCCTTCCATTGTTTTGTTGGCTTTTATTGCCTTTCTTCATGCTTGCAGGTGATTGCATATCTTGTTCTCATGGAATGCTTAGATTTGGTCATGCTAACTTGAAAATGGTATATTGTGTGTATTAACTTGGTCTTTTATGAATTTCCATCCTCTCCATGCTCACATTTCTTTGTTTTCAAGCATCAAGATTGTTCAACATGGTGTTATCACCACCTTTTAGTGTAGGATTTCCCTTTTCATGCACTCCCTCTCTCCATATCTCCTTGGAATTGTTAGAATAGGTGTAGTTAGGAATTTTTTAGAATTAGGAGTAGTTGTAGTAGTAGGATTAGGAAGAGGAAGCCAGACTTCTCTGGAGGTCCATCTCAAGTTCGCAGGTCCAACACTTGAGAGATGGTACCCATGTTACCCAGTCACATTATCAGCTCAAGCACACACACTTGACAGATCAAAGGGTTCAGCGATTTCATGATTAAAATTAGCACATTGGACCAATCTAGGAATTAAAATTTATTGAATGAAAATTTTATCACCACTTAGGTCCTATAACATAAACTATTCTCCCCTTCATTATTAACAGTTTCCTTTCATCAAATGGAAAACCACAAATAAAGTTAAGAAATCATTTTTACTTATTACCTATTTACAATTGTACCTTTAGCTGTCTAAATACCCTTATTATAGATCCTTTGAATTTTTTTTATCTCCCTTGTATTAACTAAATACCACAATTACTTATTTATTTTGATAAATTCACCCTTTTTACATCTCATTCATTTACTGCGACTTGAAAAATTACCATTCAAATTCATGAGAGCTCTAATATGAGTCTCGACCCTACATAATTGTCATTCAAGAGAGAGAGAGTTGATTATGAACTATACTCTTTATTTTTTTATTCATTACTTAATTTCCCCTTTAATGTCAGTATCTTTGTTTGTCTAATACTTTCCATTATGTTCATTATCTTTTCATTCAGCATATATCATTGTTTCTGTCCTTTTTCTTTCTATACTAAGAATATGAGAATAAACATATTAAAACCTGCAATTACTTGAATTTATTCATAATTACATGATCATTATAATATAAATCCAATTGGAAATCATTAAATCAAGATATTTATTTATAGACTAATACTCTGGTTATTCCTTCCTATTAGGTCTATTTTTATACAATTTTAGGTCTAGATTTCGATCAACTCAACCTATTGAAAATATGGAGGACTTTTCTCATACCCATTATTATTTCTAGGAAGTTCACAAAGTTTTAGATCTTAATTCTTAAGGTATTTTACCCAATTCACATTTTTATAGATCCAATTAGGCCCTAAGTGAATCCAACCCGCTCCTTTCAAGACTGTCATAAATATCTTTCCTCTAGACATAAAATATTCTTAAGAAAATCATCATGATGTTGAATACCTCTACATGGTTTGTTCTTAATTTTAGCCTTTAAATCTCTATAATGGCCAAGTTAAAAGCATTTTTGGCTAAACCCTAGGTCAGGGTTTCCAAGAACCTGATAGGAGAGATTTGGCTTTATTTTCTTATGTTCACTCTTCCAAATCCCATAGTCAATTGATTAATATCTTATGGACTCTCATGTACAAATTTATTCTTCAATATTTTATGCTTGAAACCCTTTGTCTAAGCCTGTACAATAATCTTTTGCATTGAGTTACATGGAAATTGACTAAAATACACGTAGATTTGAGGCTAGAACAAAAACTTTAGGGACTTCAACTACAAATTAGTTTTCTTCTCTTCATAGACATAAAACAATATCAAACAATCTAAGTAAATAAGGTATTTACATGTATAATTTGTTTTCTTATTTTCACAGTTGACTGACATAGTGTCTTAAGAATACACACCTATAATCAAGTTTTTCTTTGAAACTCTTCAAAACACTTATATATTTAACTTTAGATATTTTCTCATGCCTATATAGTCATAAGTAATTGACACCACATTAAAACATGAATTCCAATTAGTTGAATATGTCTAAAAAAAATTATTCAAAGTTGATCTACTAACAAAAAGGAACCTTTAGAGAATCAACATCAAACCTAAAGAACTTCACATATTAGTTTCTTAGCTCAAAATGACAAGATCATATATTAGAAATGAATAATTATCTATATTTGCATAATATCTTTAATTTTCATATTGATTTTGGAGCCTCCATGGATCTTTACCTAATTACAACCTTTGTCTACCTAGTCTACTAACATCCAACTACTTCTACATACCTGATTTCTCATCCTTCTTGCATATTTGGAATTTATTTTTCTCCTATAAGGATTATTTTGATTAAAACTAACTCAAACTAACCTCCCTTATCTTGGAAAATCACACCAATATTAGCTAAAGTGAGGGGATGTGCTTATCTTCATCTCCATCTACATTTGGATATCTTTTAGAGGTGTATTTACATTAACAAATCAGGTGTAATTACATTCACAATACAATAATAGTTCCTAGGATCATACAACATAATTCTAAGTCCTTTATAAATGCATTCTTATGACTCATGGCTAACTATTTGAATTTCAAAACCACACATTTGGAGGGAAAATAAAATTTCACTCCTATAGACCTAGAAATGAAAAATTTATCTCTTCATGACTCCTAGAGAGTCTTAAATCCTTATTCCATCACTTTGAAGACATATTTACAAGATTTGTACAAAGTGTTTATGATGCTCCTACTTCTTCTCAAATAGAATGTTGTTTTCTTCTTTCTTTTCTTTCAGTTCTCCAATATTTTCTTCTTCCTCCTCATTTTTTATAGCGTATGAACCCAAATGGTTTAATATTCACTTCATATTCTTTAGTGATGTAAACTATGTAGGACCCTATCTCTTCTTCTTTCGCAACTACACATATAAATCTAAGGAAATAATTAGATTCAAAAACCAAAGAGACATTATTGCCTCTCCATCATTCGTTTAAGAGCTTCAATAGTTCCATATCATTTTTCTTCGTGGATTCCTTATGTCCTATGAGACATAAGTATTTTGACTCTTGCATGATTAGTTGCCAAATAATCTCTTTTTCTACAGTATATTTGGAAATGTTTTATTCCAAAATTGGTTTGTCTTCAACTTGAGTCATTTGCGACAACTTTTCTTGCTATATTTTAGGTTCCAAAAACACTTCAATAGGTCCTTCATCTGTACATTCACCTTTCACGAAAATCTCTAATAGCTAAGTTTTTTTATTATACAAAACATTTTCATTATCAAATACACTATTACAAGGAAAATTTTGAGGACATTGAGCCTCTTCAAATACTCCTTCATTTTCCTCCAACATATCTCATTCCTCAAGATAAAATATCTCCATGTCTTCATACTCTAATAACATGTTCATTTGATCTTATATGTAAGAATGTTGTTCTTGTTTATCTTTTTCCACCAATGTCTCTTCCTCAAAGTGGGATTCTCCTTCATTTTCCTTTTTAATTTTACACACACCAGATAAGAAATAATCAGATTTAAACATTTCAATCTTGTGTACCTCTCCCTTCTTCTCCTTAGGTTTATTTTCCAAAATCCTTCGATGTTTTCTCAACTTTTTATTTTCTAGATGTTTTCTTATCTCAAAAATATCTTTGAGAGGCCATTGAACTACTTTTTAAATTCTCATAAGGAATATTTTTTTGATTCCTCCAATATATGCTCCATACATGCCAAGATTACCTTTATCTCAGTTATTTCTCTCCCCGTGTCTATCTCTTTGCTCACTACTTTTCCTCTCACCTTTTTGTGGAAAATTTCTTTAACTAAGCCCTTCATCCTTTCTCTCTTTTCTTTCACTCTTTCTTGTTTCATTTTGGCCTCACTAGACCCATCACCTCTGAGAAAGTTTATCCTACTTGCCTTCCTTAGCACCTCACCTAGGTTATTTTCACCCAAGTTTTTGGGTACCTATAGACACCTATAATTTATCTCGAGAAATTTAAATACGTAAATTGTGTTATTTATACCCTTTCCCACAAATTGATGACATATCATCAATATCCATCTTTTCTCTTCTATCACCATTAATTAGTTGCATTACGCTAATTAAGTAATTCTTCTATCCAACAATGACGTCAATTGACTACCTTCCATTAATAAGCTTCCCTTTCTATCTAAATTAATTAATTAATTATAATTAATTAAGCTCCCCTTTCTATCTAGATTAATTAATTATTTCTAATTAATTAAGCTCCCCTTTCTATCTAGATTAATTAATTATTTCTAATTAATTAAGATCTCATTTCTCTAGATAAACTAATTATTTCTAATTAGTTAAGCTCCCCTTTCTATCTAGATAAATTAATTATTTGTAATTAATTAAGATTCCCCTTCTTCTAGATCAATAAATCGTTGTTTATTTTATTAAATTCCTCCCATAGTATAAACCATGATAATTATTCCTCTAAAAAGCTTTTATAAGCTTGCACATCTATTAATTAATCTCTTTGATTAATCAATAAACCCTCCTAACTCCCATGACTCACTAGAGAACAAATTAAACTCTCCTAACGTAAACTCAACCACTCCTAAACCATGACTATCCATTACTAACCTATCTTTGCTATTTTCCCACATGTAATAGGATACAAAGCTTCTTCAGACCATCGGATTAGAAAAGGGACCCTCCTCCAACCTTTCTACTTACACGTTACATGCATTACATGCATATAGCTAAACTATATGCATTTCATCTTAGAGCATCTTTCATTTGAGATAATAGCCTCATTATTGTATTTCATCTATCCAAGAATTTGGGTCATATGGAGAGAATTAAAATGGTCTTGTAGTCATACTTTACTAACCCTCCATTCCTAAATCCTTGAAGATCAAACAATCAACTTTGATTTCCATGGATCTATCTAGATTCGTTTATTGTTTTTGTGATCTAAAGACTATATATTCAAGTGCTTAGCATATTATTTTTATTTTATTTCAATTTATAATGCATAATTTTGGTATTTAGTCTTGTTAAGCTCTTAGCATGATGATATTTGTAGGGTTAACTTAGTTTTGAAGCTACTAAGGTGTTAGTTTAAATTCACCTAGCCTAGTTAAATAAGACATTGATACATATGGCACGCCCAGTGGGACTTACTCCATTGTCCTTAGAGCTTAATTTCATGTTTTCGTAGTTAAGTTTCAATTTTGGTTACTAACCCTCTTTTGCATATATTGACATAGCTTGTTTTTCTTAACTTGTTTTATTAAGTTTACATGTGTTGAGTCTTCCTTATAGGTATAAAGGAGGAAAATTTCTGTAAAATTGGATCTTGATGGGAAAAATTCAAGATTTCTCCATGTTTTCATGTTTAGAGCTTCATTTTTCAACATTCTACATGCTAGTTTTGTCAAAAAAAAAAAAATTAATATTTTGAGCATGTAGGTTAGTGTTTGATATTATTGAGTCTTCTATTTACATATTAATGTGATGGGTTACTGTCAAAATTGAATCTTGGTGAGAAAAAATCAATATTTCTCCATGTTTTCATGTTTAGAGCTTTATTTTTCAACATTCTACATGCTAGTTTTATCAAATTCTTGAAAATGTTAAGTTTTTGATCATGAATGTTAATGTTTAATAGAGTTGAGTCTTCTATTCATATATAAATGTGATGGGTTGTCATCAAAATTTAATCTTATTTGGAAAAATTTGACCTTTTTGTAGGTTAAAGGACGTTTTTTTGACATTTTTTTGGTACATGTTAAGTGCATACCCGTGAGCATAAGAGCATATGCATAACCCATCTTTTGAAGGCTGTAAAGTTTTCTCCTGAAATCAAACTGACTCTATTTTTTGTGTGTTAGAAAGGTATTGAAGTGAAATATGCAATGAAATTATAAAATTGATATTTATATTTACTCAAAGTGTAGGGTTTTAATTTATTATAACACTAATAATTTTCGCTGCATGTTAGATTCATTTTTTTATCAATGCCATGTATGCTCTTCTCTTGCACCTTTTGGTGATCTTGAGAATAAAAAAAAATCTCTATATTTTTAACATTTGGATTAACTTGGACATTTCAGTAATCATTTTTCTTAAGGGAATGAACCTGTTATAACACATTTTTATGGTGATTTGATTTGAAGTTTTCCATTTCTATCTATTTTGGATAAAGTTTGTGAATGCTCTTCTCTTGCACCTTAGGCTAATCTTGAGAATCAAAAGAAACTTTATGATTCATCTTCTAACATTTGGTTAATTGAAAACTTTTTCTTTCATTTTTGGCTTAAGGGAATGAGCATTTATCAAGATTTTTGTATGGCTCATTAATTACAAACCTTTCCTTTAATTTTTAGTTGGATTATTTGTTGTTTTGATCTTCTCTTACATCCTTAGATGAACATGAGAATCAAAAGAAGCTCTTAATCCTGTTTGAAATAATGTGATTTTCTTGGAGAACTACTAATGTTTGAGTGCATGACCTAATTACTTGCCAAAGAATTGAGATTAAAATCAAAGTTTTCTAACTACACATTTGTTCCAGGTTGCCAAATAATGAACGAACAAACCACATTAAGTCTAAGAGATAAAAATCAAACCACAATAAAATACTTAATTTGTAGGTTCGAATAAGGGTACGCTTCATCTTCTTAACTAGGACATAAACCCTTTGGCATAAGCCTTAAGCTACAAAAATGGGGATGGTCCTAGAAACCCAAAAGTAGTCCATGGAAGAGGGGACCTTGTAGATGAAAGGGGAAGTTCTCCACACACCTACTTGACTAATATACACGTGAGATTTAGTGTCAAAGTTATTTGTATCACAACCCCAGTGAGAACACATGATGAATGCATTTATTGCTCACTGTGTTTGACGGGGGTAAATTAAATCTAAGATAATCCTTGGGAAACCTTCGCAAACTGAGCTCGTATTAGAAAACGTGTGACATGTAGTTGAGAAAACCACCTAGGAAGCTATCGTGTCCAAGAGAAAACTTTTACCATATTAAAACCAATTTACGTTGAGATCCATCATAAAGGAAGAAATTTCTCAGAGTTGAAACCTTGTTTTTTGAACAAGGGGAGAGTCCATTAAATTTAAAATTCCATGTCATTAATGATGAAGAATGTGAAGCATTAATTTTGTTTAGTTTTTCACTCACCCTAAGGTGAGGTGAAACTCTGCCAAAGTGAGGCCAAAATCTATTCAACCCCTATTGATCTACTTCACTTTCTTTTGACACTTTGTTGATCAATAGAAGAGTGACTACCCATGTGTTGCTAATTGATTATATTCACCACTTTTGTTTATTTTGCACTCATCTATGTTTGCAGATGATTTTTTAAACATCTAAAGTGTGTGGGCATGTTTTCATGTCATTGGTAGTTTTTTGACCTTGATATCCAAATCAAGATTGTCATTGTAGTTAGGTTTATTTCTTAGATAGAATCTCCTTTGAATGGTTATGTTGATTGTATCGTATCACCAAATTTTGATACTTACGTTTTGTTTCTTGCAAACTTGGCCTAATTGTCTAGATTGTAATGTTATGCTACGTACACCTTAACAATTAATTGGTATACTCTAGTATTAGTTTGCTAATAGACATTACCTTGATTTCAAAAGGTGTTGTTGTTACCTTTCTACACATCATATCAATATTATTTTGATATTAATACCTTAATTTTCCATAAATTTTGGTTAACATATCTTAGTGGTATTGTTGTGTTCTTCATACTTGTACTTTCACTTTTTGAGATATAGGTCTTGATTGGATGCAAGCTCACTTTTAGTATACTTTTTTAGGGGATCATATCAACCTATTTTTATTACTTACACCTTTTTCATTTCTTTGAACTTGACATAAGTGGTGACATTTTTTTGATCATCTTAAGCATCAACCACCACTTGGAAACAAACATAGGAAGTACCTCATTTGTCTAATTTGTTTGGAACTAAATATTGTGTGATTGTTCCTTGTTTGTCACTTTTGACTTATTCATTTAGAATGATCACTTTGAACCATTGATCCTTTAAAATTCATCACTATTTGAACTATTGACACTCTTTGACATTCATAGATTTTCACTTAGGTTTGACCAATACCTTTTGAAAAAAATCAAACAAATTTATTGAAATTTTCATCCATCATGGCCCCCAAAACAATAATGGGAGCTAAAAGAAAAGTAATTGAAACAAAACACGCATGTGAAACATCAAAAAAACAAGGGTCAAATCCCTTTATTGGTCATGATCTCATTCCTCTATTCTCCATAGAGAAAGAAGTGGAAGAGCTGGTATATCATAGTGGTGATAAGTTAGGGTCACCATGCACAGAGTTTGATTTTGACCACACCCTATTAGATTAATTCCTTATTAAAAATGATAGGGAGATTATGAGAGTAGTGGAATTAGGTGATCGAATGCAGAAAAAACATGTAACTATTCCACCCACAAATGAATCTAATAAGTAGGAGCCACCTCTTATCAACATGGATGACATCTTAGCACATGGATATGCTTCCATATCAAACAAGGGAAATGAAAACATGGGGGGTTATAAAATTCCACTCTTTAAGATACCACGTAGAGTAAGAATAGAACATGAAAACATGGAACAACCCCCATTCAATGAAGATGAAGATGAACATAATGAGGAAGAAGTCACTATACCACAACAAATTTAGAACCTTAGTTGACAACTATCTTTACTAACATATCATGTACATCGGGAGAAACGTAAGGTCAAAAATAGTGAGCTTCACATAGAAAACCAAGAAGTAAAAACATCAAAAAATAGTCATGTGTATATGCCACCTTCCTCCAATAAATATCAAGTTATTTCACGAGAACTACAATCTATGAAAGAAACACTCACAAGCCTTCAAGAAAGTAATGGCAGACATAGAAAAAGGTATCAATACGAAGAGCTATGACCTCATCCATTTGATAAGGCTATGTTGCTTCAACCCTTCCCTAATAAATTCGACATGCCAAAATTTGATAAGTATAGAGGGAAAGGTGATCCACAAGATCATGTGAAATATCTTTACACGGCATGCCAAGAAGTGGCATACAATGACAATTACCTCATACAAATCTTTCCAAAAAGTATAGGAGGACAAGCCTTAGAGTGGTTTACTTGCTTGGCTCATGGGTCTATATTCATGTTGGTAAGAAAAATTGTCTTGTGGACAAATTTGGACGGTTTCAAGCCAACACTATGGGAATCTAAGTCCCTCTACTTGAACGCTGCAACTTTTGTATGTGCATGTGCAAAAAAGTTAATTTTAATGGTGGCCTTTCGACCAAAGATCTAACAAGGGCACTCCATTGACCTTGTGGAAAATCTAGCAATGTCTCACTAAAGAAGAAAATTTGTCTTGAAAAGGGGAAGGGGAGTGAAAATGGAGGTAGGAGAAAGCTAATGTTGTGATTAGAATATTAGATTCCCACACACATTAAATAGAAATTTCATTTACATGCATTTATAGTTAGAATAAAAACAAATCCGTAGGAGAATCTACAAGACTACATAAAACTCATTAGTCGCAAAATACCAATTAATTCCTCAATCAAAGAGGAAAAAATTTCTTCTTTTATTATTGAAGCTCAAGCAGAGTTTGTACATAGCTTGAGAATGGAAGAAATTCGAGGAAGAAGAGAAAATAGAAGTGTGGTGTTTTCTATCTTTTCCAAGTAAAGAGCACTATGGTATTTTTTGAAATCAATCGCCCCCCTTGTAATGATGTCGAGAAGACATTATATTCTTCGTAAGAAACCATTACAACCTCACAAATCCTCAATGCCTTTTCAAATTCCTTTGTTGTGAAGAAAACACTCATGGTGGGTTAAAAACTAGATCTTGCAATGCAACCGTTACATTCGATTCACCAGTTTAAATACAAATCATTTGATTCTCTCCTCTAACTCTGAAATTGGGCCGTTCACGTGGTAGGAAGGGATTGGAGTGGTTATGGGGGAAGCCTTTCGCATTTTGTGATTTTTCGTGAGATTTGGCAATTTTTTAAAAAAAATTGGCCCACAGACCCACTTTGACTTTTCAACTTAGACACATGGCACATTCTTATTGGAAATGGGATCGTGGGCCTTTTCTCAAAATTTTAACCTTTTTAGAAAAATGCTCAAAAAATAAATTTCCTCCATTGGCCTGCTGCTCCGATTTGACTAAGACACATGGTATGTTCTGGTTGGAGATGGGGTCGTGGCTCTTTTCTAAACATTTTAACCTTTTTTGGAAAAGGCTCAAAAACTCAAAGTTCTCTACCAGCCCACTACTCATATTTAACTAGGACACGTGGCATGTTCTAGTTGGAGATGGGGTTGCAACTCTTTTATAAACATTTTAATCCTTTTTGGAAAAAGACTCAAAAACTTAATTTCCTCCACTAGGCCGCTACTCCGATTGAAATCTTGACATGTGGCATCCTCTGATTGGAAATGGGGTCATGGCCCTTTTATCAATATTTTAACCTGTTTGGAAAAATGCTCAAAAACTCAAATTTCTCTGTCGTTTCGTTCGTCCACTTTGACTTTTCAATGGCGGGCCCAAGACCCTGGCAGAGCTACGGAGCATTCTAGAAATTTTACTTCACTTTTGGGAATTTGGTTAAATTTCCAAAATTTCCCTGATGGACCACTCATCTGCTTTGAATTTTTCCTTACGGGCTTCAACTTTGAATTTTTCCCTACTGGCTCAAAATTTGAATTTTACCTTTATAGCCTGATCGAGGCCATTGGGAAAATTTACCATTTTTTCCAAAAGTGACCAAAAGTAATAAGTTCATGAAAAATCCCATTCCTCCCCATCCAATAGGATTTGAACATGTACCTACATTCATTGGGGTCAAAATTTGACAGGGAAAAGACACCCATCACCCCTACTGTAGAAAATATGCAAAAGGAGAAAACTTCATCATTTTGAGTCCAATATTTTAATTTCCTTAACGAACCAGAGGCATGGAGGCAAAAAAATGATTTTATGACCCAGGTCATAGAACAAGTGAACAATTTCAATCAAAAATGGACGTTACAAAGAGGATATTACGTGCACAAACCAGGAAATGGAGGATTTTTAAAAATGAGCAAAAAAGAGCTTTAAACAGCTCTAGGGCACGACTTTGTCTAATTTATTGAATCTCTAACTTGGATTAAACACTAACAAATGACATGAGCTTAAAAATTTGAATTTGGCTATGAAAACGCAGAGTAGTTTTCAGGAGACAACAGGTGGCTCTAGCTTGGGCACATGGTGTGAACTGGGCATGGTTAGGGAACGACATGAGGATCTAGAATCTCAAGTTTCAAAACATATTATGTTGACCAATGCATTATCCATTAGGTCTTGCAGAGTCATGTACAATTCTAATAAAGAAAGTAAGAAGGAGGAAACACACAAGCCAAACTACACACAACAAAAACCAAACAAAACTAAACCAAAACCACACAATAGAAAAGGGAAAAATACACCTATGAAATCACCTATGGTACAAGGCGGGGGACAACCCGCTTTCACTGATGATATAGTTTCATGTATTTCCCACTTCGAGGAAATTCTAATGGCATTCCATCCAAGTATGAGATGAGAAAAACATTCTCACCACAACCTCCATGAATTTGGAATGGGCTAAGCCATAATGAATCAAACTTTCCATGGTTGCCCTTTGGTTCTCTTCTCTTGTCCCATAGCAGGAAAAAATCTCCAACCTTGAATTATCTTACCTTTTCCCTCTTGTCAAAGATATTTTTCACTTTCAATTGGTGTTCTTTAATTCTATCCACCACTTGGCATCTTCTTTCCTCCAACTTCTCTAGGAAGAGGATTCTTTTGTCAATGGAGTCTTTGTATTGAACATCTTCTATTTCCTGTAGCAACTTGAGAGCTGGCATCTCAATTATGAGGGGAATCTCTACCTCAAATCCATACAACATTTGGAAATGTGACATACCTATTTCCCTCTTAGGAGTGATCCTATCAGCCCACAATGCATCATATAACTTCTTGTGTGAGTTCCTTTGATTCTAATCTACCAACTTGCAAACAATGGTCACAATGTTCTTGTTACTTGACTTAGCTTGCCCATTTCCCTATGGGTAGTAGTCAGAAGAGTGAGATAGGGAGATTAAAAAGCCATAAAAAAAACTCTGTGAGCTCCTTGGAAGATAAATACGTGGCATTTTCTACAACAATTTTTTGTGGTATTCCAGAAGGAACAATGATATTCTCCTCGATAAAGTTGCAGACTATTTCAGAGCTGGCTTGCTTGGTTGGAATGGCTTCCACCCATTTAGTGAAGTAATCAGTTGCAGTGAGTACGTAAGTATGCCTTGTACTAGAATTAGGATTATCTTATGTGTGGTGACCATTGCTGAGAAATTTCCACCACAAGCTTAATCATGATATGCCCTGAGCAACATTTTTTGTTGCTCCTTATCTACACACCTGAGGAAACAACCATCTAGACCTCTCTTGTAAAATGCATGATTCTAGATCACAAATTTCCTTCTTTGTTTGTATTCAATATGAGGAGGGCATTCTCCATAAGTGAGGTAGTAAGCAATGTTAGCATACCACTCATCAGTAGTGGTGACAAAGAGTGCTTATGGACTGTCTCCTGAATAGGTTGAGAAAACACCATCTTTTTCTCCCTACTGAGCCTTGAGAGCTTCATCTTCATAAATTAGCTTGCACAAACCATTTCCTCTTACCAGATTAGAGGGCCTAATCTCCAAGTCATACTCTTGGGTATTTGTAATCCAACTTCCTCTCTTAGTCTTTGGATCTTGTTAAGTAAAAATGGACTTGATTGCACTTCCAGGGACCATCACCACTGTATGGGAATTGAGAATGTAGAATTTGAAACTTTTAACAGCTTTGACCATTGTGTAGGCATGTTTCTCCAATTGGCTGTACTTTAGCTCATGATTCTTCAAAGGATAACTCATGAAAGATATGGGTGCTTCCAAACATTCATCATTTTTCTAAACAAGGACAAAAAAGAGTGTATGTTCTGATGCATAGCAATACATGATGAAATCTTTGTTGAAATATGGAGATACAAGAGTTGGAGATTTAGAAATGGCTTTCTTGATCTCCTCAAATGTTGCTTTTCCTTCCTTATTCCACTTGAAACCTGCTTGAGGCTTCATCATGGAAGTTATATGCTTAGTCAGTTTAGAAAACGTAGGCTCAAAATGATGAAGGAAGTTTACCTTTCCAAAGAATGAATGAACTCCCTTCTTTCTAGTTGGTAAGGCTATTTCTTGGATAGGTCTGATCTTCTCAGGGTCAATGTGTGCTCCATGTTTGTTCACAATGTGTCCCAACAACTTACCTTATGTGAATCCTAAAATGCATTTATTTGGATTTATAGAAATGTTATGTTTCCTCCACCTTGCAAGGACTTACTCTAAATGACAGATATGATCTCCCCTCCTCTTTGATAAAATGGAGAGGTCATGAAGGTAAATGACAATGCAATATTTCAAATCTTTGAAGGCCAAGTCCATTGCTCTATTGAAAGTGGCCCCGACATTAATCAATCCAAAAGGCATTCTGTTGTAGGAAAAAGTGCCCCAAGGTGTTGTGAAGGTTGTTTTGTTACAATCCTCTTATGCCACCTTGATTTGGTTGTACCCTGAGAAACCATTAAGAAAAGAGAGCATTTCAGATCCAGTGATTGCTTGCAAAATATGATCCATGATTAGAAGAGGGTAGTTGTCCTTGAGAGATGCCTTATTCATATTTTAGAAGTCTACATAAATCCTTATTTCCCCATTCTTCTTCCTTACTGGCACAATGTTAGCCACCCATGTTGAATGGTGGATGGGGAAGATGATTCTAGCATTGAGCATCTTTTTCACATCTTCTTTGATAACATAGAAAATATTTTGATTGTAGGGCCTTTGTTTTTCCTAAAGGGCTTAGCTCCTTGCTTCAAAGGAATGGAGTGATGCATTTCCTGTGGCTGAAAATATTTGAGTTCATCATAGGAATAGGCCAGGACATCTGAGTACTTTTTTAGCAGAGTAACAAACTTTATCTTCTCTTCTGGTGAGAAGCATTTACCAATGTTAACCATCCTTGGATTTTCTGAAGTGCCAACGTTTTCTTGATCAAAATCAAATGGACATTGAGAATACTATTTTTCTTTCTCTTGGATGAACCTATCATGCTTGTCAAAGAGATCTTCCAAAGAAACTATGCCTTTGGGGATTTTTTCTCCTTTTAGTTTGATTACTCCCTATTCATCAATTTCCTCAATTCCTTCTCTTATTTGGGGACTGATTCATGGTGTGGGTTTTCACTTCCTTCAAATAAAATATTATTGAAGTTATCCCTTTGTTCTAAGAAGGCTAGGATCTTATTGTCATCATTGAAGACCTGCTAGTGATTTGCATTGTTTGGTACGCTGGGTCTAAACACCATCTCAATGGTCACTTTATCCTTTCCAAAAGAAGGATGAGGTGTCACTAAGGAAGATGACACTGCTAGAGAATCAACCTTTTCATTCTGATTGCTAGAGATAGCTTCAATGGAGAATGCATCAAAGGATTCGATGCAGTCCCACACTATGTTTCTATAGTGCCTGAGTCTGGGGTTCTTCACCTGATATTCTTGGTGGACCTACTTTACCACAACATCTACATCACCTTTACATCTTAACTTCCTGATTCCCATGTCCTCTATTGTATTCATTCCTAAGAGTAATGCTTTATACTCTATTGTATTATTTGTATTGTCAAATTGCGGCTTGTAGGAAAAAGGATATACCTCATTGGAGGGAGAATATTATACTACACCAAATCCTGAACCTACTTTGGAATGACTACCATCAAACTCCATTGTTGAGATTCAGTCTTCTGATTCCTCCATGAGAAGTGGAAAATCCTCTTCCTTCTATGATGTAAGGAGGTAATTTCCAAGCCCACAATATTGAAAAAGGATATCATTCGTTGGATCATCATACTTCCTTACTGTGAACTTAATTTTTCTGAATGATAGCATCTTCTTCATTTCTCCTTTCACTAGGATAGTTGCAGATGACCAATCCATTTTTATTTCTCCACCTAGATCTCTGAAAAAGCTTCAACTCAATGGCATACCAAAAGATGTTGGGATGTCTACCACCAAAATGATTAGGAGTATCTTCTTCTCAGGGTAATCAACTTGTGCAACCTGAGTATCCTTAATCCTTCCTACCAATGGAAATTATTTGGATTCAATTGAGTAGCATGTGCCATTTACCCAAGTCAAAGTGATTCCAAGAGCATTTAAATTTTTTTTTAGCATCACATTATCAGAGGCTCCAGAATCTATAATGCAATTGTTCAGCTGGAAACCTTTGATGAGAAGTGACAGGTAAAAAGGCTCAACTTTTTTGGTGGTGGAGCCATTAAGGGATAGCATGTTTTGAGAAGATGGTGTGTATGGTGTGAGAAGTAAGCCTTTAGAATTATATATTGGGGGGATGTAGAGTTACCACCCCAGACTACCTTGATGAATCTGTCAAATTGGGCAGGATGTGTTTGTAGGTATTCAATTTCGGAGATCTAGACTTTGGTTTCACTAGCATGCTCTACAAAGTCAAATGAAGTTATGGTAGATGAGGAACAGGTTCTAGAAGTGGATGAGGAATTAAATGGAAAATGTGTCATTACTTTTGGTGTTGGGTTCTCCTTTTCAAATGTATAAATTGGCTTGGAAGGAGATGGGGGTGTAGCCTTTGATTGAAATTTAGTTGTTCTTACAGAACCAATATTTAGAAGAGAATTGCTCTTAACAACTTTTGAGTTGGGAGAAGAATCAGATAACTTGGCACATCAGTGTGATCCTTGACAACTGTTGAATCTCATTTCTCTCTAGTTGATTCCATGGAAGGTGGTAATGGTGATCCCCTGTTGATGATCTTATTTAGTGGAGGATTTTAAGAGCTATATTATTTGTTCTTCCTATTCTTAGTTACAAATGTTGAGGTGGAAACACCATTCTTGGATTATTCGCGAGTGAAAACATCACATGAAAAACTTGGATATTCTTCATCACCTCCCTCCTCATTAGTAACATATTCAATCAGGCCATTGTGCATGCCAATCTCTTCAATATCAAGATAGTTTCCATAGTCATCCATTATTTCTTCTTCAATGTCTTCTCCTTCTTCTGATTCACCAGTTTCATAGATGGCATTGACTGGTGGTGCTTCAAGAGAAAGCCTACGAGGAGGTGGAGAAATTCTTGGTCTATCAGGAAGAATTGGTCTCCTTGGAGCATTCCTCATTGTGATTTATGACAGCTATTTCTTCAAAGCAACTAGGTCATTTGCCATTTTTTGGAACATTGGATCAATGCTGACTGAATGTGAACTCTTACCTTTTTTCTTCCCATTTGGTCCTTTCACTTCACCAGAAAGAATTATATCATCATCAGTCTCAATTACAAAGTATTTAGCTTCCCTTAATGTTCTTGGTTAGGCTCTTCTAAGGAAGAAACCAACTTCTGATGGCAAAGAACTGATGAAGAACCTTTTTAAGTTATTTTCAAAGGGTACCACATCTTCTGGGATCCTTCTTGTTAACCTATCATACCTTGCTACAAAATCTCTCATTGATTCAGAGGTCTCCTTCTTCATTTGAACCACTTGGACCAATAGATCCTGACAATCTTCTTTTCTCTTGAAACTATGTTCAAATGCACTTATTATATCTTCCCAACATGTGACAGATATTGGGGGCAACATGTAGAACCATTCAACAGCTTTTTCTTGGAGTGAATCCATAAAGAGCCTAACTGAAACATCTTCATTTTCAACTCCTAACACTCCACAAGTAGTGATGAATGTTGCTACATGTTCTTCTAGGATCTGAGAACCATCCCCTTTGAAATTTGGGAAGTTATTTCTTGAGCCTCTTGGAAGCTCATGAAGTGGTTATGGAAGAGCAAGTGGACCAGTATTTCTTCCCCATGGTATGTTAGGCCTGTGTGCTTCACGCTCATGATCACCCATTCTATTCCTGTTTCTATCCTCCAATCTTACTAAGGCTGCTTCTGTTGCTGCTCTTTCTTCTGCTTCAATTTGGATTCTTTCTATTTCTTCAAGTTTAGCCCTTATCTCCTCTTCAGATCTTACCTCTCTTTCAAGATCTTAAAATGAGGGATTAACTTGTCCTCCTTGTCTCATTTTTCAGGTGTATCTTCTATCAGCCAGCTTGAAAGTTTATGCTCTTCTCTTGGGTGTTCGAATTTTTCTTTGCTTTTCCAATTCGACAGTACATTCCTCTTCTAGCTCCAGAATCCTTATGGTAATGAAGTATTGATTGACACTTTGTCTATTATGCCAAATAGCTTCTCTCAAATCAGAAGCAATGTCTTCATGAATGTGAAAGAGTAAATTAGATCTCTCAACAGGAGGATTTCCTAGAATAGCCATGATTTACATCCATGTAGTTTGTGTGATTATTCAATCTCTAGAATCTTTTACTCTAGAACCTTTTTTGTATTTTATGACCCTGAGTTTGTTTTTAGGTGCAGATGCTATAAAATCTGCCCCACGGTGGGTGCCAAAAACTATTGGAGAGAAAATTTGTCTTGTGGAAATATTTGGAGGGTTTCAAGCCAATGCTAGGGGAATCTAAGTCCCTCTACTTAAACAGTGCATCTTTGGTATGTGCATGTGTGAAAAAGTGGATTTCAATGGTGGCCTTTTGACCAGATATCCAATAGTGGCACTCCACTAACCCTGTGGTAAAGCTTGCAATGTCTCACTAGAGAAGAAACTTTGTCTTGAAAAGGGGAAGGGGAGTGGAAATGGAGGTAGGAGAAAATTAATTTTTTGAGTAGAATATCAGATTCCCACACACATTAATTAGAAATTTCATTTACATGCATTTATAGTTAGAAGAAGAAAAAATTGCAGGAGAAGCTACAAGACTGAATAAAACTCACTGGTCACAAAGTAACAATTAATTCATAAATCAAAGCGGCAAAAATTCCTTCTTTTATTATTGAAGCTCGAGTAGAGTTTATACATAGCTTGAGAATGGAAGAAATCCGAGGAAGAAGAGAAAATAGAAGAAGTGTGGCATTTTTTGTCTTTTCCAGGTACAGAGCACTCTAGTCTTTTTTGAAATCAATCCCCCCCTTGGAATGATGTCAAGAAGACATTATATTCTTTGCAAGATACCGTTGCAACCTCAAAAATCCTCGAGGCATTTACAAATTCCTCTATTGTGAAGAAAACACTCATGGCGAGTTAAAAACCAGATCTTGCAAAGCAACATTTACATTCGATTTGCCAATTTAAATATAGACCATTTTATTTTCTCCTCTAACTCTGAAATTGGGTCATCCGCGTGGCAGGAAGGGATTAGAGAGGTTATGGGGGAAGCCTTTCGCATTTTTTTCTTTTTCATGAGATTTAGCAAATTGGAAAAAATTGGCCCATAGCCCCCGCTTTGACTTTTCAACTTAGACACATGGCATGTTCTTATTGGAAATGGGATCACAAATCTTTTCTCAACATTTTAACCTTTTTTGGAAAAAGGCTCAAAAACTCAATTTTCTCTACCGGCCCACTACTCTTATTTGACTAGGGCACATGGCACGTTCTGGTTGGAGATGGGGTCGTGGATATTTTCTAAAAAAAATAACCTTTTTTGTAAAAGGATGAAAAACTCAAAGTTCTCCGCTGGCCCGCTGCTCCAATTTAACTAGGACACGTGGCATGTTCTAGTTGGAGATAGGGTCGTGGCTCTTTTCTAAACATTTTTTACCTTTTTTAGAAAAAGACTCAAAAACTCAATTTCCTCCGTCGGCCCATTGTTCTGATTGAACTCTTAACGCGTGGCATCAAATGATTGGAAATGGGGTCACAACCCTTTTCTCAACATTTTAACCTTTTTGGAAAAAGTCTCAAAAATCAAAGTTCTCCGTCATTCTGCTCCTCCGCTTTAACTTTTCAATGACAGGCCCGATACGTTGGCAGAGTCGCAGAGCATTCTAGAACTTTTACTTCAATTTGGGAATTTGGTTAAATTTTCAAAAGTTCCCCAATGGCTCACTCGTCTGCTTTGAATTTTCAACAACGGACTTCACCTTTGACTTTCTCCCTACGGGCTCAACATTTGACTTTTACCTTTATAGCCTGATCGAGGCCACGGGGCAAATTTACCATTTTTTCCAAAAGTGACCAAAAGTGTTAAGTTCACTGAAAATCCCTTTCCTCCCCATCTAATAGGATCTGACCACGTACCTGCATTCATTGGGGTAAAAAATTGACGGGGAAAAGATGTCCGTCATCTTGACTGTGGAAAATATGCAGAGGGAGAAAAATTCATCATTTTGAGTCCAATTTTTGAATTTCCTTCATGAACCAGAGGCATGGAGGAAAAAAAATGATTTGACAACCCAATCCATAGAACAAGTGAAGAATTTTGATAAAAAAATGGAGGTTGCAAAGAGGATATTACGTACACAGACTGGGAAATGGAGGATTTCTAAAAATGAGCAAAACAAATGTTTAAACAACTCTAGGGCACAACTTTGGCTAACTTCTTGAATCTCTAAATTTTCTTAAACACCAACAAAGCACATGAGCTCAAAAATTTGAATTTGGCTATGAAAACACAGAGTATTTTTCAAGAGACAACAATTCACATGGCCCCAACTAGCAGAGAGGTTTGTGCAACATTTCTCATACAACATGGAAAGTGACATAACCATGGAAGACTTATATAACACTAAGAAACATCTAAATTAAAACCTTTTCAAGTTTTCTACAAAGTCGGTAAGAGCTAGATAGCCACTTTGATTTCTCATTCCTTGGAAAAAGAAACTTCTTAACATATTTATAACAAATCTAAACCCAGACATTGTTTTTCATTTACAAATGTATTGTGTTCAGAGATTTGAATAGGTCATCAAAAAGGGAATATAAATAGAAAAGGCCCTCATTAAAAAATAAACAATCAAATAATCTTCTACGGATAATCAATCTACTAAACCGATAAACAAGCTAAAGATCTTTAACAAAAACAAGAACGTGGTAGGAGATGCAATCACAGATTCAAAACGTAGACAAGTAGTCCAAGTTGGTCATCCTTTTAAATTGACCTAAGCATCAATCCAACCACCATCCAAGTGTAGAACATTCACTCCACTTACAGATTTATTTTCTGCGATCTTGAAACAACTAGATGTAGTCCACATGGTGACTTTCCCTACAACACAACCCGTTAACGAAAATTCTCCTAAACCTTCATATTACAAAGAGCATGAATATTGTGACTTTCATCGTGTCAAGGGACATAAGACAGATAAATGCTTGAGAATACGTAACTTCATCCAAGATCTTATGGATGGTGGGGAAATAAAATTTGATTCACAAAAATAAAATCAAACACCCAATAAAATGATGGGAATATTCAAGGAACCATACCTGAAACATGATAAACGAAGTGATAAAAATTCAGATCAATGAGAGTCATCCCAACGCTACAAAGCTACAAACTATCTATATACATGTTGGCTCGAAAATCTATCGCTTGGGCAGATTTATGGATAAACGAGTCAACAGTGTGTAGGGCATAGCCCCTCTTTGAGTCAGCAAAGTGAAACTGGTTTATTGCTATTCTACCAGCAGGAATCTGTGCAAGTCTCACAATATTCTACCTTCAGGGGTTTGGGATCTCATCCCAGTAGATGTGTTTCTGGCTGAGAGGAAAAATGAAAGGAGGGGGGAAAATGAAGAAAGATCAGATCCGAAGGGAGAAAAGAAATGAATTCCAAAGTAGAAGGGTCAAAGGGTCTCTAGTTTAGGTTGGTAGTAAACAGAGTCGAACCTACTTGTATAGACAGATAAAGCAATACTGATGAATAAATGACAACAAAGTAGAAGCAAATCCAACAGAACAATCACACAAATCTAACATAAAAAAGATCTGATATTAAAACACATGTATTCAACACAAAGTCTATTTATATATTGTATTCAATGTTTGTTTCTGTTACAAAGAGTTCAAAATCTTCTTCTTACTTCCATTTCTGATTTGAAAAGTATTCACCTCTGAATAGAGAAATTATTTGAGTATTTATAGAAGAAGGAGAAGAAGGAAGGCAAAAAGGAACTAGCCACCTATTTACATAAAATCTACAAAATATCTCAAAGTCATGTTGAATTTTGACAACTTGATGGATGACATCATCCCATGGTGCAACATGGATGATGTCATCATTTGTGCCAACATACTTTAGAAATTTACAAAAAGAAAATCAAAGAAGAGAGAGAAACTATTCATCGTTGTCATCCCGTGGCTGAAAGGGGATATCCTGCTTTTGTTGTTGCTCATGTGACGAGATGTGGAATTGGGCATGGTATTCCATGAACTTGCTGATCATGGGCTCTAGTTGATCCTGGGAAGGATCCTTGTGTCACTCACGGATAGCCTCGTAAGTCTCCCGCTCGTCTGTGAGCTTCTTTGGGAGTTTGGAATATTCATTCTCTACTTCCATTAAGAACCCGATGAAATCCCGATAGGCCAGCAGGTTATTGATGGATTATGCGTCAAAAGTGACCTCTGGCACCAGCCCTTGCGAAACAATCTCCTTGAATATCTGGATGGTTTCGTCAACCTTCCTTAAGGTGAAAGAAGGAGTAAGCAACCCTGGAGACATCGTTAGAACAATTTTTTCCATCTAATGCATTGCGTCCAGGGCTTCTTCCTTTACCTTATCAATCTTTTCGAGGATGAATTCCAGTTGATCCATTCGGTAATTTAGAGTGGAAAGGATTTTATTGAGGGCCCTGGGGTGACGGAAAATGCTGAACTTGACCAGATCTTCGACTGAACAGTCGAACATTTTTTGAAAGGTCTCATGTTGCAACCTAGCATGGTCTAGCTCTTCGGATATGGGTCCTGCTAACGCCTGGAGTTCTTTGTTCACCTTGTTGATGTTCAGATACAAATTAGTGAACTTGGAGATCACTCGTTCACTGTCCTTGAGGATCTAGCTCCTCCAGGTGGAAACTTCCATACCCTACTCGCCGATCTTTGTATATTCATTAATTTTATCTTGACTCAGAGGCTCAGGAGTTTCGGCAGCAGTTATGGGAGGTGCACGACCCATATTCTATAAGGCATGGAGCAGATGTTTATTTTACTCTTTCAGTATCCTTTTCTCTTCTTTTTCTTCTTGAAGCTTCTTACAGAGGGTGTTAACTACAGATAGGGCCTCTCCCTGAAGGCTTTCAGAAGACGTCCCCATTATGACTTGAGTCACTATGTAATTTGTCCAAGACAGATCCATTTTATCTTTCAGAGGATTGGGGTATGCGATCTCCATTACCCTTTCTCCCAAAGCACTCTAAAGAGAAGCGTGTGATAGGCTTTTGCTTCTTGGCCCCCCTTTGATGGGATAACGGAAAAGTCCATCGGTGCGATGGGAACTTTCCTTTTCTGTTGACTTAGGTTCTAGGAGGATCCAGGCTGGACTTAGGGGAGAAGGACCAGAAACAGTGAAGGGGGCAGTTGCAGTAGTAGAAGGGAAAAACGTGGAGACACGTGGCGGCGGTATCGAGAGGGAGGCTGAAGAAGTGCTCACGGGAGGAAGAGATACTACAGGGGAGGAAGACATAGGAAGGGAAGGGAGCTCAGAGATGAGGGAAGAAATGGAGGGGGACAAGTCCACGAGAGAAGAGAAGATGGACGAAGAAGCATGAGGAATGGTAGAAGAGGGGGGAGAGAGACACGACCGAAGGAATGGTCGCTTAGGTCACTAGAGGAGGGGAAGGAGGAGAGGGAGAAGGGATAGAAGGGACCTCAATGTTTGTAGTAGTGGCGACATACTGAGTGGATGTGCCTTATCGGAACATCTTCCACTGTTTCTTTCTTTGTAGAAGCCAGAAATATAACTTGTTTAGGTGTAGCGGAAGGAGGACTTTCAGGAGCTTCCTCTTGGGTGGAACTAGATTCACCCTCTTTTCCTTTTCCTTTCCCCTTTGACTGTTGTTTTTCCCAAGGATGTGCTTTTCCCAATGGAGAGGTTGTGAAATTGACTCCGAGGTAGATGAGCTTGTTCATTCGGGCACCAATGCTCTGTTCTGCGCAGAGTTTCTTTGACTCTCTCCTAGATTGTTTGAGGAGCTTTGGTCCTGTCAATCACCGCGAAAGGCCAATCATCCCCATTTGTATCAAGATACACATGATCAAATTCTTGCTCAGTAGTTTGGTAGCCTTTGGGGACGATGGCCACCTCGTAACTGGATGATTTCTGCTAAGGCCAAACGGGAATGATCCTTCCCCTTGAGCTCAACCTCATGATATATGTCGATATAGATATCTTCGATTTGAGGGATGTGGATCGGGTTGAGCTTGGCCCTAGGCAAAAAATTTCTCGGGTCGAAGGTGGGCCTTGCTGGGAAGTTATGTTTCAGATTCAGCAGCTCCAGTTCTACAAACATGTCCTTTGCTTTGTGGTGAGTGAGACATGTATACCTACCCACTGTGAGGGGGAAAGGAGTCCCACTCTTCTTTCTCTTTAGAGACTTTTTATGGTAAGTAATAAGCTACCTCGACAGCTCTAGTAGGATCAACATAGGACCAGCATACCTTGGCAGTTTAGTTGGTTCTCCCACGAAGTTAACTGCCCTCAGATAGGTAAATGTGGGGAATTGAGTGAATAGGGGCCCCCATTTCTCTGTAGACACTACGATGCTCTTGGTCGTATGACCGTGAGTCATATTTGGCCTCAACAGGTAGATGATGAAATAGAAGAATGCATCATTGATCTCTGTGAATTGGGGAATGCTATTTTCCAGCTTCAGTTTTGGATAATATTCATAGATTTTGACTTGGGGCCAAACCCCGCACCGCATCAGAGCCAGATAGTCCCTTTCTGAAGCTGCAACATAGACCACGTACAAGTTCATATAGAACCTCCCCGTTGTGTTAAGTTGTTGTAGATACTCTGATATCATGCTGCTTATGATTTCTACCCACTCAAAAGCACTGATAGGGCACATTTTTGTTCATTGTCTCTAGGTATCGCAGCATCCACTTGTGAAAATAATGGGCGTCAGGAAGCCCAAAGACTTTGCTTAGGAATGTGATGGTGTCGCTGAGTTCCTCTGAAAATTCACTACGATGAATGACTTGTGGCCACTGAGTCACCACCTTTTTATTCTTCAGATAAACCTAATTCATCAGCTGCATGCACTGATCTTCATTTTCATCCCTGGCCTTGATGCAGTCTTCCCGGCTTATAGCCACAAAGTGCCGATGGTGAGGGATTCTAAGCATTATTTCAAAATGGCGGGCAGTGAGGTTGATTATAACCTCACCCTTCTCATTGTGGACACATCTTGTGTCTTTATTGTAGCATCGAGCTACCACCATCATAAATTCATTGTTCATGGCACTAACTGGGATTCCACCAACAAATTGCAGCGCACTGCTTATCAATTTGTCCATCCATGGACTTCTTGTGACCCTCTGGGTTCTAGCCCAGAACTCCTCCATATCAATGTGTCCAAGCTCTGAGTCTCTGATATCTAGGTCACACTCTGCCTGGGATTCGGGCATCCTGACCCTCTGATATTTATACATCATTTCTTCTTCTGTGAGCTTGGCCTTGCCTTTAGATTTGGTAGGTATCTTGCTTGATGTTGACATATGTAACTCTAAACTTAGTTGCTGATCTGCAAGGAGAAGAAGGGAAACACAATGTAGGAAGGTCATGTTAGCTGTTCAATCTTCCATTAAAGTGTTGACAGAAAGAAGAGTTAGCAATTTTAAGGCCTCAGGGCGCAGGGCACATGTACACTGCAAGCTACAGGGTTAAATGGTAAGGCGCACAGGAAAGGGCTGCTGAAAGAGATAAATCAAAGCCAAAAGGGCGCATGGCACATGGACATTGCAGATTGCATTTTGTTGTTGTAAGCACAAGTGCACCTACGCCATGTGTATATATTTTATAAAGGGCGCAGATATTTTTTCATGTTACACGGGTACAGGATGCGCCAAAGGGCGCAGGTATAATGCGTTGTAACATCATTTTTTTATGCGCCACAGGAGAACTTGGCGCAGCACATAGAAGGTCTGCATAACATGATGTCGTTGTAATGATGGATGTGCCTATGCCATTTTAACAGTTGTGCTTTGGCGCATATGATTTTAATGTTGCATATATGCAGGGTGCGCCAAAGGGCACCAGTATAAATGATGCAACAGATGCATTGAGTGCACCAAGTAGGGCACAGGGAAAGCAATTGCAACAAGCAAAGGGAGTGCACCATTAGGGCACAGCTGTTCATTATGTTACACGCAAGGAATGTGTGCCATTGGTGCGACTGTTTATCATGTTGCAGGGGTGACAGATGCGCCAAAGGAGAAAAATAACAGTGCCTCTTTTCAAGTCATGGTTATTTTCTTGAGGGATTTACATGTGGTTAAGCTCCTTTTTAAGGATTCATTTCGGTTATGAAGAGGCTTATTCAGAGAGTTCCAAGCCATTTTTTAGGACAGAGTTTCCCCTACCAGCAGATCTGGAAAGAGGGGGGAAAAAAGCATGGGTAGAGAAAAACAACAAGGAGGATGGGGAGCTCATGTTTTGACAATCTCTTTTAACTCAATCCAAACCAGCAAGTAGCCAATAAACAAAACACCAAACACAGAAGCAATGAGGACCTCTTACCAGTATATATAACGAAGAAATGTGCAAACGGGTCCACAAAGTGATTTGAAAATGACAGGGCAAGTGCGTTGGCAGGTACAGAGAAAAATCACGTGATTTGTGTCGGATGACAATGACAGCGCAGATGTGCCTATATATAGGCGAGGTGGTAATAAATGCGCCACCAACTTTTTCAAGTGGTGCATGAAAAGCACTGTCAACACAAGAAAACATGTGCCCTGTGGCGCATCAAAATGCTTGCCAACAGAAAGTTATGTGCACCTTTGGCACACTGAAAGTGGTGTTGACAGAGGAATATGTGCACCCTAGGTGCACCAAAAAAAGGTGCAACAAAATTTTTGTTGACATGAAGGCGCATGCGCCTTGGCGCATGCAAGGAAGACTCAACATAGTGAGGCACACCAAAATGCCTATTGACATGAGAAATCATACGCCAAAGAATTTAAAGGGGGCGCATGAAAAGTTGATGTTGCATAGTCATTATATGCGCCTGACCAAAAAAGACCAAAAATGGCTAAGTTTGGAAAACTAGATTTCCCAGGAAGGGATTTTGCAATGTTCCGAACGCAAGGGGTCCCTGAAGAGGGACCAGAACAAAATTTTGGTAGGGTTATCTGTAAAATTTCCCCTAACAATTTTACGGGATAATAGCTGGCTCTTTCTAGGGACTATCTCTGAGTGAACCTCAGGGGTAGAGAATCCCAGATCTCACATGCCTATCCATTGGGCGACAGAGTCAAAAACAAGGGGGACCAAAAAGGGAAACACACAACCAGCAAAAGCAAACACACGAAAAAAAAACACACAACTAAAGTAAACTGTATAAAGAAGAGAGCGAGCTCTACTTCCTAAAGATTTTCAGATGTTGCCCACTATAGGGAAGCGGGAGCTTAGTTCTATCCAAATACGAGAGATATAAACTGTTCTCTCCATTTAACTGCTTGATCTTGAAGGGCCCTCTCCATTGGGAATCAAACTTTCTGTGCATGCCCTTTGGCTCTCTTCGTTTGTCCCACAAAAGGACGAGGTCTCCCACCTAGAAATTTTTTTGCTTAGCTTTTTTATCGAACAATCTTTTGACCTGATTATGATGTTCGGTGATCTTGTTGAACACCCTTACTCTCTTTTCTTCGAGCTCTACTAGATACATGATCCTCTTTTCAAGGGAACTTTGAAAATTTTCATCTTCGATTGCCCGTGCTAAACGCAGACCAAGGAGTTCAGCAGAAATGGGAAGCTCGACATCGGTGCCATATAACACTTGAAAAGGTGACATACCGAGAGATCTCTTCGGAGTAATGCGATCTTGCCCATAAGGCATCGTATAAGGACTTGTGCCACATTCATTGATTCTCATCCACTAGCTTTCGTATGATGGTCACCAAGTTTTTGTTGCTAGATTATGGTTGACCATTTCCCTGAGGGTAATAATCTGAGGCGTGAGCTAAAGTTATCCCATATTTGTAGCAAAAACTAATAACTTCCCATGAAGAGAAGTTAGAAGCATTATCAGCAACAATCTTGTTTGGAACGCCAAATCTGACAATGATATTTTCTTTGATGAAACTGCAAACAACTTCAGAAGTGGCATGTTTGACAGGTATGGCTTCCACACACTTGGTGAAGTAATCTATTGTTGTTAGGACATAATTATGTCCGGCACTCAATTGGGGATTGAGTGCACTGATAAAATCAATTCCCCACTGCTTGAATGGTTCGTCGACAATGACCGGCCTGATGGGAAAAGCAGCCAACTTGGGCTTGCCGACGAACTGCTGGCAAGGCTCACACTTTACTACCCAGGTGGTTATATCTTGGAAAAGCGTCGGCCAATAGTACCTGGCTCGAAGGATCTTGTGTGCTATTATGGAAGAGGAGAAATGGCCCCCACAGGCTGAATTATGACAACTTTCAAGTAACTTCACCGGTTGTGGCTTGTCAACACATCACAAGAAGATGCTGTCTATCTCACGTTTGTATAAACCGTCATCCCAGATGACATATTTGGCTGCTCTGAGCTTTATAGTGCGCTTCTCCTTTACAATTAGGTGAGCTGGGCATTCACCGTAGGTAAGAAAGAAAGCACTATCGGAATACCACTCATTGTTGGTTGCGACAAATAGGACCAGAGGCAGTGAATAGAGTTTATCTAGCTAGTCTTGTGCTTCATTGATACAATCATTCTTTCCTTTAGAAAATTATGACCCTTGGTTTTCAGCCATAAGTTGACACAAGCCTTTGCCTCTTACCAACTTGGTTGGTTTTATATCTAGATCATACTCCTGGACCTTTGCAATCCAATTTCTGCGCAGGCTTCCTAACTCCTGTTGAGTTAAAATTGATTTGACTACCATGTCAGGAACCAACACCACTGTATGAGAATTTAAAATGTAATACCTGAAATTTTTAACTGCTTTGACAATGACGAAGGCATGCTTTTCCAATCGAGACATTTTTAATTCGTGAGGCTTGAGGGGAGAGCTCATGAACGCAATTGGGATTCAACATCCTCAGAATTCTTTTGCATCAAGATGGAAGATACAGTATGCTCAGATGTATAGCTATACATGATAAAATCCTTGGAGAAGTCGGGGCATACTAGGACTGGTGCATGAGCGACGGAGGCTTTTATTTCCTCAAATGAGCTCTTCCCTTCCTCGCTCCATCGGAAAGTTGGTGACCCTTTCATCATGTCCAATATATGACGAGTCTTTTCAGAAAATTCGTGAACAAAACGCCTAAGAAAGTTCACCTTTCCAAAGAAAGAGTGGACACTGGTCTTGCTTATAGGCAAAGTGAGGCTCTGAATAGCCTTAACTCTTTCGGTATCTATCTTTGTTCCTTCTTTGCTAACAACATGTCCTAGAAATTTCCCTTCCGTGACTCCAAAAACAAACTTTTTTGGATTTAGGGAGATCCCATGTTCTCGGCATCTAGCCAATACTTGCTCCAGGTGCTCACAATGATCTTTTCACAGTTTAGAGAACACAGTTAAGTCATCCAGATAAATGACAATGACCTTCCCCATCATACCTTTGAATGCCAGGTCCATGGCCCGCTGAAAAGTGGCGCCAGCATTGGTCAGGCCAAAAGGCATCCTACTGTAGGCAAACGTACCCTAGGGAGTAGTGAATGCTGTTTTAAATTGATCTTCAGGTGAGACTTCAATCTGATTGTAGCCTGAAAAAACCATCAAGCATGGACAACATTTCTGATCCAGTTACTGCTTGTAGAACTTGATCCATTATAGGAAGTGGGTAGTTGTCTTTTAAGGAAGCCTGATTCAAGTTTCGAAAATCTACGCATATGCATATTTCACCATTTTTCTTGCGCACTACAATGTTTTCTACCCAAGTACTGTGATGGATAGGAAAAATGATTCTCGCATCCAACATTTTCTGGCCTGGATAGTACCTTCTTAGGATTATAATGCCTCTGCTTCTGGTGAAAGGGTTTGACCTCTTTCAACGGGATGTCATGCTGGACGTCGGCTTAAAAGACTTTAGACAGAATAGGACCATGCCAATACATCCATGTATTTCTTCAGCAGTTTGACAAACTTCTGCTTCTCTTCGGGTGTGCAACATTTTCCAATGTTCACGAATTGCGGATGTTCTACCGAACCTAAATTAACTGGCTCGGTTTCTAGGGAGGAGCCCATAACATCTCACCTTTTCTTTTTTACAAAATGGTCATGCCTATCGAACAACCGCTCCAAGGAAACCAGGCCCTTCGGAATTTTATTTCCTTTGAGCTGACATATGTCGTCATTCCCTCCGGATTCATTGTCTTGATCGGTGACTGATTCACGGCAAGTGGAAGTGGATCCTTCAAACTGAAGCTCCTTAAAATTTTCCACCTTTTCCAGAAAGGCAATGAGTTGATTGTCATCATTGAATACTTGCCAATGCTGAGAATTGTCTGGCACACTTGGGCGGAAAACCACCTCAATGGTGTATTTGTCTGTTTTCAAACCTGGGTGAGGGAGCATGAGGGATGCTGAAATAGCCAATGAATCGGCCATGTCATTATGAGCTCTTGGAATGGATTCTATTGAAAAAGTGCATCAAATTCCTTGATGTTGTCCCACACCGCATTGCGGTAATGCCTGAGCCTTTCATTCTTCACTTGATATATCCTCTTAACTTGATTCACGACTAGCTCTGCATCACCTTGCACTTTCAGATTTTTGATCCCTCTTTCCTTCGCGGCTTGCATGCCAAGTAGCAGAGAATCATATTCAGCAGTATTATTTGTGTTGAAAAACTGCAACTTGAAAGAGAGAGGAATAATCTCCCCTTCGGGAGATATTAGCACGGCTCCAGCGCCACATCCACTGGTTGCGCAGCTGCCATCAAACTGCAAAGTCCAGACCTTGTTAAGATCTTCTTCTTGGATGAGAACAACCATTTTGTCAGACTCGGTAGACAAGAAATAGTTCCCCATCCCTGATGATTCGAAAATAATTTGGGCCTTGGGGTCCTCAGAGTTAGTAACCAAGTACTTCTTTTGTGATTCTGGCTCCAAAGTCTGCATTACACCTTTGACAGGGATTCTAGCCTTAGACCAGTCCATATGAATTTCTCCTCCAACCTCACTACAAAAACTCCTTCCCAGCAAAATTCCATAGGCTGCTGGAATGTCGGCAACGAGGACCGTCATTTTTACTCTTTTCTCTGGGAACGCCGCAAATGCGAACTGTGCACGTCTTTGATTTGACCAATCAACGGAACCTGCTTGGTTTCCAAGGAATAACATCTGCCAAAAGGCTTGGTAAGGGTGAGGCCCAAAGCATGGGAAACTTTTACTGGCATGACGTTATCAGAAGCCCCAGAATCAATTATGCAGTTACTTAACTTGTGGCCATTGATTAGGAGGGAGAGATAGAAAGGCTCTATCTTGCCTGATGCAGATGTTGAGGCAACATTTATGCGAGATGCAGGAGGAGTGGAAAGGATTCCTTTTAAGGAAACCTGGGGAGCTATGACAGCTTGACTTTGAATGTATTCAGTTAACCTCATCAGCTGCTCGGGGTTTGACTGAAGATACTCGGCTTCAGACATTTGGATCTTGGTCTTTTTAGCATGATCTATGATATCAAATGTGGCCAAAGGTTGCTGCTGGTGAAGGAATGAGTCCCTCACTTCGCAATGGTAGGGTAGGATTACTGGTCTTGATAGGAATATGAGAGGGCTGATTTGGGGGAGATACAGGGGCAAAAGCTCTCTTTGAAAAGGACTTATTGACAGGTTGAGTGGGTAGGGGATTACCTCTCTTTGCAATGGTTGGGTACGTAGATGACGTAGTCTTTTCTTTCCGGCACATTGGCAGCGACCTCAGCTTCTTTTCCTTGTGAGCAGGTAAAAATAGCATATGATTGTCCACTTGCATATCCTTGTGTACCCTCTTCTTTGTCAGATTCCTCCTCATCAAATTCCATATACCCGATAGTAGAGTCACTAGTTGGCTCACTGACATCTTGATCATCTTCACCTTGAGATGAAGGTTCTTCGTAATTTTGTTCCTCTTCTTCTTCAATTTCAGCTAGAGCATTGACCAGAGGAGCCTCAAGTGCCAACCGTGGAGCGATTGCAGGGCAATCGCGGCCTATGTGGGACGCTGCTGGGAGTGAAGTTTCTTCGTGGAATATCCCGGTACGAGGAACTGGGGGAAGTTTGGGCTAACTGCTTCTTTAATGTGATCAAGTTGTTCACCATCTTTTGAAATGCCAGATCAGATGAAGTAGTGGGAGAAGGGCCCGAAGATTTAGGCTTAGATGATTCCCTTTTTAATTCGCCAGATATTAGCAAGTTATCTTCAATTCTGATGGCAGTGGCCTGGGCAAGAATCAAGGTAGCCACTTGTTCTTGTAGGAGCAAGAAACTTACTTTCGAGCTCATAGCGTTCACGAAGAAACACTTTTGATTTTCTGGTGTTGGAAGCATGGCAACAGGCACACGGTTGATTAATGCATTGAATCTGGTGATAAAATCACACATGGTCTCATTGGCCTCCTTCTTTAGGTGAGTGATCTATGATAACAATGCAAATGCATCTTCCGAGGGCTTGTATCTATCTTCAAAAGCATCCCGCAAGGTGGCCCAACTGGTAATAGATCCGGTTGGCAAATGCTGAAACCATTCTGCTGCTAGCCCTTGCAAAGTTTCCAGAAAAAGGTGAACTGACACATCTTCATGAGTTACATCTAGGATACTGCATGACATAATGAATGCAGATATGTGTGAATATGTGCTTTGGTTTCCGCTCCCGTCAAATTTGGGAAAATTCTTTCGGTTTCCATGTGGGAGCGCGTGAACAGGATGCGGCAAAGCCAGGGGACCCATAGCATTTCCCCATGGTACCTCCATCTAGACGGATGGAAAAAGAACGCGGGCTGGAAGCATAGTTCCACTGAGTAGCAAGGCACTACAAAGGGATGTGGAGGCTCCTTGTGAAAACCGGTTCTTTCGTGGAGGTGAGGCACTTCTGGCTGACCGATCAGCTGAACTTAGTGATGAAAAGCACACCGGTGTTATACTAAAGTTGTGCCTTTGAAGCAGATCGAAAGTAGGATCAACTTCCCACGAGCTCTCCTGCTACGAGTAAATGGTTCACGTGCCAGCGTACCTTCCTGCTCTATGCAATATTGTGGAGCAAATTTAAGAACTCTTTTTGGTTGTACTTGCTGATTTTCTGATTTTTCTGACAAAAATCAGCAGCATGTACTTTTCTCAATATTTAAATTTATCCTCTTCTGAAAACCGATTGCGGTTAATGACAAAGAACAACGAGGATAAAATGATAGTGAAGCTTAGTAAGCTGATTTTCAGATCTAAATTTGACTTTTTCAAAGAGTTTGAAAATTTTGGTAAATAGTCAAAAACTCAGATCTACGGAAAAATACATATTTTTATAAAAACTCAGCGAACTAAAGGTCTCCAACTAGGCCAGATCTATGGATCTCAGAAGAAAATTTTCAATTTGGGTCACTTTTTGCAAAAATTTTGGATTTTGAACAAAAGTTAAAATTTGAAAACAGGTAGTGATTTTTCTGATTTTTCCTAATTTTCCATCATACCACCATCATAGATCCGATAGATCTGTTCGATCCCCAGCAGAGTCACCAAAAAACTGTTGGCTCAAAAATCTGTCACTTGGGCAGATTTATGGATAAACAAGTCAACAGTGTGCAAGGCATAGCCCCTCTTTGAGTCAGCAAAGCAAAATTGGTTTATTGCTATTCTACCAGAAGGAATTTGTGCAAGTCTCATAGTATTCTTCCTTTGGGGGTTTGGGATCTCATACCAGTAGATGTATTTCTGGCTAAGAGGAAAAATGAAAGGAAGGGGGAAAACAAAGAAAGATTAAATCTGAAGGGAGAAAAGAAATGAATTCCAAAGTAAAAGGGTCAAATGGTCTATGGTTTGGGTTAGTAGTAAACAGATCTGAACCTACTTGCATAGATGGATAAAGCAATACTGATGAATAAATGAGAACAAATTAGAAGCAAATCCAACAGAACAATCACACAAATCTAACATAAGAAAGATATGATATTAAAACACATGTATTCAACAAAAAGTCTAAATATATTGTATTTAATGTTTGTTTCTGTTACAAAGAGTTCAAAATCTTCTTCTTACTTCTATTTCTCATATGAAAAGTATTCACCCCCCGAATACAACAAGTATTCGAGTATTTATAGAAGAAGGAGAAGAAGGAAGGCAAAGAGGAACCAACCACCTATTTACATAATATCTACAAAATATCTCAAAGTCATGTTGAATTTTGACAACTTGATGGATGACATCATCCCATTCTGCAACATGGATGATGTCATCATTTGTGCCAACCTACTCTAGACATTTACAAAAATAAAGTCGAAGAAGAGAGAGAAATTATTCATCGTCATTGTCCCGCGGCTGAAAGGGGGTATCCTGCTTCTGTTACTGCTCAGGTGACGAGATGTAGAATTAGGCATGGTATTCCATGAAATTGCTGATCATGGGCTCTAGTTGATCCTGGGAAGGATCTTTGTGTCGCTCACTGATAGCCTCACAAGTCTTCTGCTCATCTGTGAGCTTCTCTGGGAGTTTGGAATACTCATTCTCTACTTCTATTAAGAACTCGATGAAGTCCTGACAGGCCAGCAAGTTATTGATGGATTCTGCGTCAAAAGTGACCTTTGGCCCCAGCCCTTGTGAAATGATCTCCTTGAAGATCTAAATGGTTTCATCAACCTTCCTTAAGGCAAAAGAAGGAGTAAGCAACCTTGGAGACATCTTTAGAACAATTTGTTCCATCTAATGCATTGCGTCCAGGGCTTCTTCCTTTACCTTATCAATCCTTTTCAAGGATGAATTCTAGTAGATCCATTCGGTAATCCAGAGTGGAAAGGATTTTATTGAGGGCCCTAGGGTGACCAAAAACACTAAACTTGACCAGATCTTTGATTGAACAGTCGAACATTCTTTGGAAGGTCTCATGCTACAGCCTAGCATGGTCCATCTCTTCGGATATGAGTCTTGCTAACGCTTAGAGTTCTTTGTTCACCTTGTTGATGTTCAGATATAAATCGATGAACTTGGTGATCACTTCATTCACTATCCTTGAGGATCTAGCTCCTCTAGGTGGAAACTGCCATACCCTGCTCGCTGATATTTGCATATTCATTAATTTTATCCTGACTCAGAGGCTCAGGAGTTTCGGCGGCAGTTGTGGGAGGTGCACTGCCCATCTTCTGTAAGGTGTGGAGCAAATGTTTATTTTGCTCTTTCAGTAGCCTTTTCTCTTCTTTTGCTTCTTGAAGCTTCTTGCAGAGGGCGTCAACTGTAGATAGGGCCTCTCCCTGAAGGATTTCAGAAGATGTCCCCATTGTGACTTGAGTTACTGTGTAATTTGTCGAAGACAGATCCTTTTTATCCTTCAGAGGATTGGGGTATGTGATCTCCGTTACCCTCTCTCCCGAAGCACTCTAAGAGAAGTGTGTGATAGGCTTTTGCTTCTTGGCCCCCTTTGATGGGATCACAAAGAAGTCCATCGGTGTGATGGGAAATTTCCTTTTCTGTTCAATTAGGTGCTGGGAGATCCAGGCTAGACTTAAAGGAGAAGGACCAGAAACAGAGAAGGGGGCAGCTACAGTAGTAGAAGGGAAAAATGTCGAGACACGTGGCAGTGGCATCGAGAGGGAGGCCGAAGAAGTGCTCACGGGAGGAAGAGATAATGTAGGGGAGGAAGACATAGGAAGGGAAGGGATCTCAGAGATGAGGGAAGAAATGTAGGGGGATAGGTCCGCGAGAGAAGAGAAGATGGACGAAGAAGCAGAAGGAACAGTAGAAGAAGGGGGAGAGGACACGACCGAAAGGAATGGTCGCTTGGGTCACTCGAGGAGGGGAAGGAGGAGAGGGAGAAGGGATAGAAGGGACCTCAATATTTGCAGTAGTGGTGACATCCTGAGCAGATGTTCCTGTCAGAAACATCTTCCACTGTTTCTTTCTCTGGAGAAGCCAGAGTTATAACTTGTTCGGGTGTAGCAGAAGCCGAAGGAGGACTTTCAGAAGCTTCCTCTTGGGTGGAACTGGATTCACCCTCTTTGCCTTTTCCTTTGCCTTTTTACTGCTGTTTAGCCCGAGGAGGTGCGTTGCCCAATGGAGAGGTTGTGAAATCGACTCCAAGGTAGATGAGCCTGTTCATTCGGCACCAATGCTCTGTTCTGCATAGAGTTTCTTTGACTCTCTCCTCAATTGTTTGAGGAGCTTTGGTCCTATCAATCACTGCAAAAGGCCAATCGTCCCCACCTGTATTAAGATACACTTGATCAACTTCTTTCTCAGTAGTTTGGTAGCATTTGGGGATGATGGCCACCCCATACTGGATGATTTCTGCTAAGGCCAAGCGGGAATGATCCTTCCTCCTGAGCTCAACCTCATGAAATATGTCGATATAGATATCTTCAATCTGAGGGATGTGGATCGGGTCGAGCTTGGCCCTAGGTAGATAATTTCTCGGGTCAAAGGTGGGCCTTGCTGGGAAGTTATGTTTCAGATTCAGTAGCTCCAGTTCTGTAAACATGTCCTTTGCTTTGTGGTGAGTGAGACATGTATACCTACCCACTGTGAGGGGGAAAGGAGTCCCACCCTTCTTTCTCTTTAGACACTTTTCATGGTAAGTAATAAGCTACCTCGACAGCTCTAGTAGGATCAACTTGGGACCGGCATACCTTGTCAATTTAGTTGGTTCTCTGAAGAAGTTAACTTCCCTCAGATAGGTAAATGTGGGGAATTGAGTGAATAATGCCCCTTATTTCTCTGTAGCCGCTACGATTCTCTTGGTCATACAACCGTGAGTCATATTTTGCCTCAACAGGTAGATGATGAAATAGAAGAATGCATCATTGATCTTTGTGAACTGGGGAATGCTATTTTCCAGCTTCAGTTCTAGATAATATTCATAGATTTTGACTTGGGGCCAAACCCCGCACCGCATCAGAGCCGAATAGTCCCTTTCCGAAGCTACAACATAGACCACGTAGCAGTTCATATAGAACCTCCCTGTTGTGTTAAATGATTGTAACTACTCCAATATTGTGCTGCTTATGATTTCTGCCCACTCAAAGCGCTGATCGGGCACATTTTTGTTCATTGTCTCTAGGGATCGCAACATCCACTTGTGAAAATAATGGGTGTCAGGAAGCCCAAAGTCTCTTCTCAGGAACATGATGGTGTCGCTGAGTTCCTCTAAAAAATCACTACGATGAATGACTTGTGGCCACCGATTCACCACCTTTTTATTCTTCAGATAAACCTTGTTCATCAGCTGTATGCACTGATCTTCATTGTCTTCCTAGGCCTTGTTGCAGTCTTCCCGGCTTACGGCCACAAAGTTCCGGTGGTGAGGGATGCTAAGCATTATTTCAAAATGGTGAGCAGTGAGGTTGATTATAACCTCACCCTTCTCATTGTGGACACATCTTGTGTCTTTATTGTAGCATCGAGCTACCACCATCATAAATTCATTGTTCACGACGATAACTGGGATTCCACCAACAAAGTGCAGGCACACTGCCTATCAATTTGTCCATCCACGGACTTCTTGTGACCCTCTAGGTTCTGGCCCATAACTCCTCCATATCAATGTGTGTGATCTCTGAGTCTCTGATATCTAAGTCACACTCTGCCTAGGATTCGGGCATCCTGACCCTCTGATATTTATACTTCATTTCTTCTTCTATGAGCTTGGCCTTGCCTTTAGATTTGGTAGGTCTCTTGCTTGATGTTGACATATGTAACTTTGAACTTAGTTTCCGATCTGCAAGGAGAAGAAGGGAAACATAATACAGGAAGGTCATGTTAGCTGTTCGATCTTCCATTAAAGCATTAAAGGAAAAAAGAGTTAGCAATTTTAAGGCCTCAGGGTGCAGGGTGCATGTACAGTGCAAGCTGCAGGGTTAAATGGTAAGGCACACAGGAAAGAGCTGCTGTAAGGGATAAATCAGTGCCAAAAGGGCACATGGCACATGGACACTGTAGATTACATTTTGTTGTTGTAAGCACAAGTGCGCCTGCGCCATGTGTATATATTTTATAAAGGGTGCAGATATTTTTTCATGTTACATGGGTACAGGATGTGCCAAAGGGCCCAGGTATAATGTGTGTAACATCATTTTTTTATGCGCCACAGGAGAACTTGGTGCGGTGCATAGAAGGTATGCATAACATGATGTCGTTACAATGATGGATGTGCCTGCGCCATTTTAACAGTTGTGCTTTGGCGCATATGATTTGAATGTTACATATATGCAGGGTGCGCCAAAGGGCGCGGGTATAAATGATGCAACAGATGTGTTGAGTACACCAAGTAGGGCATAGGGAAAGTAATTGCAACAAGCAAAGGGAGTGCACCATTAGGGCGCAACTGTTCATTATGTAACACACAAGGAATGTGTGCCATTGGTGCGACTGTTTATCATGTTGCAGAGGTGACAGATGCGCCAAAGGAGAAAAATAACAGTGCCTCTTTTCAAGTCATGATTCTTTTCTTGAGGGATTTGCATGTGGTTAAGCTCCTTTTTAAGGATTCATTTCGGTTATGAAGAAGCTTATTCAGAGAGTTCCAAGCCATTTTTTAGGACAGAGTTTCCCCTACCAGCAAATCTGGAAAGAGGGGGGAAAAAGGCATGGGTAGAGAAAAACAACAAGGAGGATGGGGAGCTCATGTTTTGACAATCTCTTTTAACTCAATCCAAACCAGCACAGCCAATAAACAAAACACCAAACACAAAAGTAATGAGGACCTCTTACCAATATATATAACGAAGAAATTTGCAAACCGGTCCACAAAGTGATTTGAAAATGACAGGGCAGGTGCGCTGGCAGGTACAAAGAAAAATCACGTGATTTGTGTCGGATGAAAATGACAGTGCAAACGTGCCCTATATATAGACGAGGTGGGTAATAAATGTGCCACCAACTTTTTCAAGTGGCACATGAAAAGCACTGTCGACACAAGAAAACATGTGCCGTCTGGCGCATAAAAAATGCTTGCTAACACAAAGTTATGTGCGCCTTTGGTGCACCGAAAGTGGTGTTGACAGAGGAATATGTGCGACCTATGCGCACCAAAAAGTGGTGCAACAAAATTTATGTTGACATGAAGGCGCATGCACCTTGGCGCATGTAAGGAAGACTCAACATAGCGAGGCGCACCAAAATGCCTGTTGACACGAGAAAGCATGCACCAAAGGATTTAAAGGGGGCGCATGAAAACTTGATGTTGCATAGTCATTATATGCGCCCAACCAAAAAAGACCAAAAATGGCTAAGTTTGGAAAACTAGATTTCCCGGGAAGGGATTTTGCAACGTTCCGAACGCAAGGGGTCCCTGACGAGGGACCAAAACAAAATTTTGGTAGGGTTATCTGTAAAATTTCCCCTAACAATTTTGCAGGATAACAATACCAAAAGTGATAACAATCATTACGACTCACTCATTGTATGTGTTCCCTCTTCTGATGAGCATGTGAATAACATTGGGATCAAGGGAAAATATTGCAGTGTGGTAACAAGGTGCACTTGTCTCATAATAATATAATTTCCTTTGTCCACCCCTCAAGATGGTCAATATAATATCCTAGAGCAACTTGATAAGACGACCACTAAGATTTCAATCTTACATCTTCTCAAGATATCAAATGTACATAAATACATCTTATACAAAACCCTCCAAGGGTTAAGAGTGTCAATGGAAGTAGATCCTTCACACCTGTAAGATGTGGTGGAAAACATTGCACTAAGTGAACACATTTATTTTAACCACAAGGAAATCTGAAAATAAAATCATACACATAACCTTCCTCTTTATATAGAAGTATTCATTACTCACAAAAATATAAAGAGGGTTCTTGTGGACAATGGGTTGGGATTGAACATATGCACATAAAAGTAATCAAACATTTGGTAAAAATGGACGAATATTTAGAGTCCCACATTATCACCATAACCGCATACGACAACGCGGAGAAGGAGTCAGCTAGAACAATAACACTGCTGATGGAAGTAGGGCCTACTTGACATAATATGAAGTTTCATGTCTTAGATTTGGAAATTTCATACAATATGTTTCTTGGCCACCCATGGATCCCTTTCATGCAATACATACAATCAACATTTCATCGGTGTATTAAATTGAAACATGAGGGACACACTATTACCATTCAAGGTGATCCATAACCCTTCTCTCACTACAAAGCTCTCTCAAGCTTTATGTGTAGGGGTACATGTACATTTCCCTCCACTGATATTGTTATTCACCTTCAGTAAGAAGCTCTTGAATCATAGGAAGATTCAGACTCCCTAAGTTCTTTTGCTCATGAGGCTTCTACATCTACCTCTCCTTTTGATTCATGGGAGATGAAAATCCATGAGTATGTGTTATCCAATTTTGCACACATGTCAAAATTGGACAATGGTGTCCTATTTCGATCAAATCAATGAAATTGGTCCTATGGACCCATTTCTGGTCATCATAGGATACATGATTAAAATAATTAAAAATTTGCATAATTGAGCTCACTTAGCATTAAACGGGGACAAATTGAGAATAACTCAGTAACAACTCGATGTTCACTTAATTGAGAAGTCAGTCATTTATTATTAGAGCTCAACTCAATGTGTTGGCCAAGCCCAATGTTGAAAAGAGTCAACTCGAGTCAAGAAAATATACAAAAGTTTCCAAAAATAGGAGGATTTTATAAAATAGGCCAAGGGCCATCGAGCAAAAACTTAGCTTGGCAAGTAGCTTGGTGAGCTACTTGGTAAGCTGGCCAAGTCGAGAAGGCACTAAGTTAAAATAGAGCTTGGTTCAAGGAATTGAGCTCAATACCAACCCATAACAGTTAAAACATCAGTGGCACATGGGCAAACTTGAAGGGAGTTTCCTGGTCAATTAGATCAGCGTGAGTTTTTATAGATTTTAAGAATGAAAACGAGGTGTGGTTCGGGTGAGTGAGTTAGTCGGGGTTGATGTGGAGTTTTGAACTTGGCTCATCATGGAGATATCACTGAATGAAAATTTAGTGGTAAGAGGTTCAGGCTGATTCACTCAGTGATAGTGGGTTCATCGTCCAAACGTAAAATGAGAAAATGACATTGGATTGGCCATGGGCTTGTTAGAGAAAAGAAAGTAATGACCAGGAAAATCATAAGCATAGAGTCATGAAGGTGAGTCACTGAGTCAGAAACAAGGGCGATGGAGTTGCTCAGATGAATCAGGTGAGTGCCTACAAGAGATAGCGAATAACACAGTTTTAGGAGTTTTAGACCTTCAAATCCAGGTTGAAACAATGCCATGGAAAACCAATACAATATCTTCACTACGTGGGGCTTAAGAGCTAGCTTTTTGAATTTGATACATTGGAGATGGAAATTTGACATAGGAGTTCTGTGCATGGGAGATTCAGGTGAGTGTGGTCAAGTAAAAATATTAGGTTAGCAAACCATCATGATACTTCTAAGCATGAGAGAAATATGATTAAATAGCCAAGTGGACATTATGCCATGACAAACCATCATAACAATCTCCACGATCGGGTAATTTGAATTCTACAACCATGGTGGAAAATTGAGGCAATCTTACTATGTCATCAATAGAGCTTGAGTCCACTGAGGGGATCCACCAAGTCATGCAAGGTATGGTATTAAATCCTAGAAGAAAGAATCACTCAACATACAACATGGCTGACATGAGGGAGTCCATTCCATTCCAGAGTGAGTGGAGTACCTAATTAGTCACCGAGTTACTAACAATCAAGTGGATCTATTTTCTAAGGTGGGCTAACCACTTAGGGTGAACTAAGGCAAAATTGAAGGATCTCGGTCGAGTTGTATAAAAAAATAGAGAGGCTCAAACTATTGGAAGTTCCTAAAGAGCAAGATAATAAAATTACATAGGAACGGGCTCTAAGCATGGCCAAATAGTGCAGCCATGACAAGATCTAGAGCCACCGAGTAAAATGAAGGGGAGCCCCGTGTGCAGGGGGTTATCCAAGTCAAGAATCACAGCTTGTCAAATCATAAATGAGTCCAGCCATACTAAGGAGTGGGCATTCAAAGCTGACACTCAGAGGGAGGTGCATCCACAGTAGGCGTCAAGCTTAAGAAGAATTCAATGTGATGGCACTGAAGGAGCCAAGCCAGGTTGAAAGATAGCTTACCACAATAAAGGAGGTTCACAGGTCATTGCGGGAAACCAATCGAGAGACTCGAGCTTAAAGCTCATTTTTGAAGATATCGAGCTCAGTGAAGGAGTGGATACTGGTTTAATGCCACAGTTTGGTCAATATTGATTCTATAGAATCATTAAAAAAACTATCTTGGCCGAGATGATTTTCAATTAGCTTGGGTCAAACCACGATCGAGGAAAAGCACGAAGCAAGTGATTTTTGATACATACAGCTCGCCAAGTGGGTGATGGAGCTCAGTTGATCTTGGGTTCTCAATATAAAAGGAGCTCATGCACAGTTAGCAGTAAGCTCGTTTCAGGAAAAGCTCAGTCTCGGTCACGATGGAGTAGCTCAATTGATGCGATGGTAAGGAACTCAGCCATTCAAGATTGAAGGGAGCTTGGTCACATGGCCAAAGGAGATCAACTTGGAACATAAGGATTTTGAGCTCATTGGTTTTTGATGTGGTGATGTAAAAGGTCAGTTTGGATGCAGTGAGGAAAAGTGAGCTTAGTGTGGTGGAACAATGATCTCCATGACATGGAATGGTGGGGGAGTTCGATACTAACTCTGTGAGTTGGCTCAGCATGAGCCAACCACTGAGTTGGATTCATTTTTAACCTTTTCTTCATGACCCCTCCCTCTTCGAGTCAAACCAAGTCATTTGGGGGACCACCATTATTTTTTAATTAAATTAATATTTTTAATTTAAATACTTTAATAATAATATTTATTATTATTATTTAAATATTTTATATAAATGTTATTTTAGTTAATTAAGGATATTAGGTCAACTGGATATTAATGATGCATGATGGAACCTTCTAAAGTGGTTCAACCAACTGTAATAAATACATCACGTGCCTTCAATTTAGGAATGTAATTATGACCTTTCCTCTTCTCTCTCAGATATTCTTCTATAAATGTAAGTTAGAAGCTCATTCTTAATGGTTCCAATAGGTTAGATAGGTTGGAAAGTTAGATATCTTAGGCAAGTGCAATTTTAAAGAGTCCTCTCTCTTCTGCAAGTTGTACTTGTGTGTTGAGAGAACTTCTAGGCCTCCTCTTCAAGACTATAATGGAAACTATTGCCTCTTTTGAATGTATGATGCATTGTGCACGTTATTGAAGCAATAAAAGTGTGTGTTTTGTGACTAATCTCGGTCCTTTCATCCTTTTATACTTCTTTTTTCCTTTTCTCATGCTTACAGGTACACTTTGGAAGTTCACGTTTCTATTGCAGGTTCTTGGAGTTCTGTGCTTATCGAGTGGTGGATTATTGCATGCAGTTGAGTTATGGTGTCCGTTCACCCTTCTTGAGTTCATCCTTATTCATTGGGGAACTAATATATTTCTATATCTGATCAAGTTTAACAAAGGGAATGCATGTCTCTTAGTCTTTGGTATCATGTACCCTCTCTAAGTTGCAATAGGTGAATTTGACCTATGGTGCACAAACCCTATTCAAATAAACCCTTCTTGAGTCTGGAAACACCCTTTATTTGGTGCATCACCATCCCTAGTATGGTTTCATTTCTGTAAATCTCTTTCCCTAAAACCCCATGAAGATGTTAGCATAGGACTAGATAGCCTTTTTATCACACAAGGAATAGTACAACACTTAGTTTAGGAAGAGGAATCCAGCCTTCCCCAGTGATTTAGCTCGAGACCAAGTCCCACAACTTGAGAGGTGATCTAATGTGTCCCAATCACACCGAATGTCCTGATCACATTCTAGCCATTCGGAGGGTGTAGTGATTTGGTGACAACAATTTTTTGGCATGCCTGGTAGGAGAAAGAGTTGGTACTTCTCTTCTCACTTACACAAGTCAAAGTACTTGGTGACTCTATATCTTTGGATTCCAAATCTCAGTGTGTTAACTTATGCAAAGAATTTAGACAAGAGATTCTTCAAAGTAAGGAAATTATCAGCATATAAAACATTCCTTGTCCCCTCCAAAGAGAAGACAAAGAGGTGTTTCAACATCACCAGTTGCAACTCTACCTCGTAGGGGTCATTCAACTCCTCCTTATGGAAGGGTCACTCCACTAAGGAACATTCAAAATTTTGCTACTATGGCACGAAATCAAGTTTTTCCCCCTTTCAATGCAAGCATTCCTCTTCTGTTGGCTCAACGTGACCCTATACCTATTGTGGCACTCAAAATTTTACCCTTTTACATAGGGGAAACTCACGTTACTCTAGTGGAACATATTCTTGATGTAGCTGGTATTTGTGGTGTACATAATGTCATGGAGGACAACGTTGCGGTTAGAATTATTGATACCTTTTTTAAGGGAAAATCACTTCAATGGTTGTGACGGTTAAGTGTTTGTAGCATAACCACTTGGGACAAATTAGGAGAAAATATATGTAAAAAATTTGAAGACAAGAGTGATAATATTTCAATTTTGGAACAACTCACTACCATAAAGAGAGCTCCCCAAGAATACATGAGTGACTTCAACTTCTGATTCCACAGGACCTAGAATAGGATTCCAGCACTTATAAAGCCTTGTACACATAATACATTCTTGTATTATTTGTGATCCTTGAATAGAAATGTAGCAGTCTTGATCTAGTCCATGGGAGGGGCTATATTACCTGACACCTATGAAGTTTCCATAAGAGTGGAAAATTCCTTGATTCAGGCTGGAAAGATAGTTCCACGACCACCAATTCCTTTGTCTCTAGATCTTACGAAAAATCATCCTATCATTGCTCCTATTTTGGAAGCCTCTAATAAACCATCTCATTCTGTCGCTTCCTCTTCAAATGATCTATTTGAAGCCAAGTCATTAGTGTTAACATTTGGAAACAAGCTTGTTGCACTCAAGAGGCAACAATTTCAATATAATCATCCATATCAGCCACAAAATAAGTAGTATGAGGCTAACCACCCTCCTTTTCAACAGAAAAATTATCTGTAAAATCAAGCTACAAATCAAGCTCCGAATGTCAAACCTTTGAACTTTTAGAACCCTCTTGCTACTAGTTCATCTAGAGCCATTGTACCTATCTAGAAAAATCTAGTCCAAGACTATGAATGGTGCTACCCTTGTTCTCAACGTCACAATCAAAATATTTTTCCAAATGGATTTCTTGGCCAGACCGTTATGGTTCAAAGCATATCTACCCCTTTTGAGAAAATAGAGAACACATCTATGCAAGAAATAATAGATCAATCGTAGGCACCTGAAGAAACCACTTTGCTAAATTGTAAGAAATTTTTTTTTGTGGGTTAAATACATATTCTTCATCAATAGTGGCAAAAACTAATTCCAAAAAGAGAGAAATGGAACCTCAAACTTTCAAATCTGATCAAACATCCACTTCAAATCCTTAGACACAAGCAACAGTTGATAAATACATGGGAAAGAAACTGCCAGAAATACCTATTAACCAAGCTACAAGAAAAGAAATTTCATCAGGCATCACAGTACCCAACAAGCATTTTCCAAAGGAGGATCCTAATGCTCAAAAAAGCATTAAAAAGAGTAATTCCCTTAAACATAGTGGAACAGATGAAGAAAACCAACCTGAGCGTTACTATGTGGGACACACTCTCAATTCCTTCTCAAAGAAACTTGTTGCAAGAAGCTCTGAATAGTTTTGGTATAACCGGCGGATCATCAAGTCATGGAGCAACAACACTACAAGTTTGTGTCAAATAGAAGGGAAAATTATTCCTAAAGAAAAAAAACTACCACAATTGTATTTTTCCTTGATCATTAGCAATCACCTGGTGCAAAATCACATGATCGATTCTGGTGCCAATAGCTCAGTCATGCCCAAACAAATTACAAATGTACTAGGCATACAATATACACCAATTGCAAGAGGATTTGTTTAGTTGGATGGAACAGATGTTAAGACTATTGGAGTTATCAAAGGACTTCAACTTACCATCCATGCATGCCCAAGTTTTTCATTCACCCAAGACATATCAATCATTGATCTTCCTCCTATCTTTGTCATCTTCCTATCATGAGATTTCACTGCTAAGATGGGTGATTATCTATCAGTTGATTGGTCACATATGATTCTTAGGACTCAATATGGAACCAAAGTGACTATAAGGGAAAAACAAATCTGCCACAATCACGTAGAACCCTACATTGCTAGTCCTATAGATGGGAATTACACCATCGAAGATTCGGTAGAAGAAGATGTTGATCATGAACCAACCACTCTCATTGAAGAAGTCCTCTATACTGTGCTAGATAAAGTAAGTGGAGATCATCAGTATGATCCCTACGCTGATGTGCTAGCGGAAGAAGAAGATGGTTTACTACTTTTGGAAGAAACAAAATTGGGTACATACTGCATTCATGAAGAAGATACAATCATACCGCAACTCGTCAAAACAGAAAATGATTCAGAAAGACTATGGAAATTTTTATTCGATGGCTCAAGAAGTAAGAATGGATCCAGAGCTGGTTTTATGTTGATTTATCTAAAGGGAGATAAGTACTTTTCATATTTTCAGTTGTAGTTCGGTTGCACTAAGAATGTTGTTGAATATGAGGCCCTCGTGCAAGGAATTAAACTAGCCCAAAAGAAGGGGATTAAAGCCCTTATTGTTTTTGGATATAGTGAGTTAGTTTTCCATTAAGTGACATTACGTAGTGCATCGAAGAATGATCTCTTAAGATCATACAAAAACTAAGCATGGGACTTGATTGAAGATTTCGAAGCTTTTGGAACCCACGCACTTCCTAGAAATCAAAATCAAGATATTCATAGGCTTACTATTATTGGTGTGTATGACCTACCTTGTCATCATCCACATCACATAGTGAGTCATCTTGCCTTGCAAGAGTCATAGGTATTAGGGAGTCAAATGACAAGTGTGAAATTCTATCATAGAATCTATCATTGTCATTTGCATCAGTGCGTCATAGGAGTTACATTCCTTAGTTGGAATTGTAACTCCTCCTTGAGTGCCATCATATGTGTCAGTCATGACATACGCATCAGTGGTGTCATAGGAGTTAATTTCCCTATTTAGGCATGGGGGTTACACAACACCCATATTTGTACTTCCTTTTATCGATCTATGAGAATGAGCATACCTATTTTCTTATTTGCATATTTTTTCCATTGTTCAAATCTTGCTTATTTCATTGGAGCTACAACATTACCATCGGAGTGCAACTTCATTATGGTGCATTATTTCGATATTATTTCTCGCATTTCCATCTTTTATGGTATCAGAGCCGTTTTCGGTAAAACATGCACTCTTCATTTATCAGTTGTTTATTACTTCTGGTTTCTTCTTATTTCCTTGTGAAATTTTTTTCGATTATCACTTTGGAATCGTATTTCTCACTTGGCATTGAGGTTTCATCAATTGAAAGTTTGAGGGTATTTTGGTCAATTTTCTTTATCATGTTGCTGAATTCATGATTACTTCTATTCTCGTGAGCTCATTTTTTCTCTGGTGTGAACCTGTGGTTCATTTTTGTCTTGAGGTTACCTTTGCATTGGTAAACCCACTTCTCAGGCATGTTTGTATTTGGAGGTTCATTTTTGGTTTTCTTGTGCATTGATTTTTTCATGCATTAAGTATTAATACCTCTTACCTCGGATATTTGTTCTTGGTTTAGTACTCTTTGCATTGGCTTCACAGACAACGCGTTGGTAATTCATGCATGATGCATCCACATCAACTACGGTCAACTCGTGCCTTGTTTCCTGTTGAACCTACATTTTTTTTGGAAGCTCGGGTTCTTCTTCTATTGAAAATTCTTCCCTGATGTCAGGTATTGGAGGATCCTTTGTGTATTGTGTTGTAATATTGCTCATGGGTTAAAGCCTTGTTGATACACGTGTTCGATCTCTTCTTTTCTCATTGGATTCTTGTTTGCATTGGGCTATAGTTTGAAGTCTCACCTTACAGGATCATTGATAGCTCGACTCATGATTTAGTTTATTTCTTGTTGAACTGTCCCTGCCCAACTCACTACACCATGCATTGCATCATCTCGAGTCTCAATTTGCACATCTCATTTTTTACTCCTATGTGGATGGTTCTTCCTGTTGCCATTTTGTAACTAGTTTCCCAAGCTCGTGGTTGATTCGCCACTGCATTGTTAACATTTTGTTTGGTATTTCCTTGGTTTTCTACATGATCACCATGCTTTGCCTCCTGTAACTCATTGTTGACTTCGCTTCCTCCCCTTGGGTGCTTCGACATTGCTCAACATTGTTTGGCTTAGATTCTCCATTTAAATGCTCATTCTCCGTTACTCTACTCTGTGAACAGATAATCCCTTGGCACGTGGAATGGTAAACATGTCTAGCACTACCAAACTGTTCATTTGGGACGTGGTAACAACTAGCTCACTCTACATGTCCAACCGTTACAAAATATTGAGAACGTGGGTTTTGCTTGGCTCTCAACAGCTCGATCAACGTGGGCTCCTATCCTTCCTTTTTTTAAGGATTGATTATTGGTAAAATCAATCACCTTTTAAAAAATTTTAAAGTTAAAAACATTTAATTCATTAGCTTTGTTATTTTTTGTGGGTACTTTGCTTGTTTTATTGTCCTTCCTCTGAGTGTTGAAGACGGAGGGTAAGGTTCGGGGTTGGCAGGAGGCTAATCCCCCCTCACAATAAAAACAAACCCTATCTAAAATTTGATGCTATTTCCAACGAGAATACATACGACACCCTTTGCATGCGTTTAGGGTGATTTTTAAATATGTATTTGCAGGGCTTAATAGCATTTTCCATTAGTTACAGGAATCATTTTTTTTCTATAAATTTTGCCTCGTTGCTCATTTTTTGAGCACTTCTTTAGTCAAAGTTACATGTTTTTTTACACACTAAATGATGGGATTATCTATTTTTGTAAATACACTATTTTATAAAGTTCAACACATTTTATTGCTTGTATCGGCTCATTTCGAATCATCTTGAGAATTTTTCTATTCCTTTTATTGCTTATGGACTTGTGAGCATGTCTGCCACAATCTTACAGCAAAGGGATTCTTTCGTGTGATGTGAGATGTTATTTCACACAATGCCTTCTCTTCCCCTTCTTGTTTTCACTCGTTCTTATGCTTTCTTACGGTGTCGAATTGTTTTACCCGACGAACCTTGATTATTATCTCCACTCTTGCATGTTATTATGCTGATTGCAAGGTGAGTGATAGACTAGTTCTCAACACATAGTCACATCTGATTATAATCAAATCACTAAACTATAAAGTTCCAAACTCAGGGGGTGATATTGTTTTGGGGTGGTTTTTTCCTTTCTCTCTACTTCCTTCTTCCTTCATTGATTTTATCTCTTCATTATGGATATATCTAAAGTACTGGTGCTCACACCTTTTAATTTCTTTGAATGGATATCTAAAATTATATTGGTTTTACAAAGTAAAGGGTTGTACCGTGTTACCATGGGGTTAGATATGAACCTGATGATGAACCTGAAAGATCTAAATGGTTTCAACCGTTGTGATGAAGCCTTAGGTCTTCTTTATATGTCCGTCTCTTCTAACTTGCTCTTCCACATCGAAACTTCCTTGACACTCGATGGTGCATGGACAACGCTCAACGAGATTTTTAGGAAGAAAGATGACATGAGAGCACATGAGTTAGAGAATGAACTACTAGAGTTAAATCCTAGTGAATTTGAAAACCTGCAGGCCTTATTCTCAAAGTTGTTCCACACTATACTGCTTTTAAAGGAATGTAAAGTGGAGAAGAAAGACTCTCAATTGATGTTGTTGATTCTTTCTAAGTTAGGTCTTGAATATTGTGTCTTCATTTAAAATTTCCATGCCATGAAATCCACCTTGGGTAGTTCCTGTAAACTGCCCTCATTCAATAGTTTTTTCGTCCCAACTCATTCGAGAACAGGACAACATCATTCAAATGGGGACTCTAAAATCCAAGTCACATACCCTTATGGTGAATAAGGGAAAGAAAACTAAAAAGAAGAAAGAAACAATGGACTAACCTAAGAAAAAAACAAAGACAAACTAACCCTCAGCTAATCCCAACACTAACATTTTGACTTCTGACCCTAAAGTGAAGAAGGAAAAGTGTAAATGTTATTATTGTAAGTATCGTGGCCATGATGAGCATCATTGTTTTTGAAAACAAATTGATCACTTAACTTAGTTACTTGAGAAGAATAAAATAAGTGTTCCTGAATCTGTCAAACAAAATGCTGAGAAGGGTGAGTCTTCAAAAGAAAAGGAGTCTAAAAATGAAAAGAAGAAAGTTAAGGCCCTTGTACGCTAGATCAGCTCCATCAACAAATTGGATTATCAATTCCGGTGCCTCGCACCACATGGCTTCTTTAGAGGTTGAATTCTCTAGCATTGAACCATGTGACATGTCCCAAATCATGTTGGGTGATGACACGTCATGTGTTTTTTTTCCGGTAGTGGATCGATACAGATAGAAGGTGGAACATTTAACCAAGTGTTGAGTGTTCCCAATCTCTCTTACCAATCTCCTATCGGTTTACCAAATCACCCACCTTCGTGAAGGAATGCGTGTGGAATTTGTTCCTAACTCGGTGATCATTCATGAGCTTAACTTTGACTGTACTATGGTTGAGGGAAAGGTGGATCAATGTTCAAAGTTGTATACCTTTTCCCACTTCTCTTCTAATTCGACACCCAATGCCTTGCTCACTCATGCAAATGAGGTTAGCAAGCTATGACATGAGTGTTTTGGGCATCTAAATTATCATTACCTTGAATAATTGAGCCAAAACGAGATGGTCAATGGGTTACCCCGAGTTAATATTTCTAAAGGTATTTGTGAGGGTTGCACCCTTGGAAAGCACCCCTGAAAAAAACTTTGTATAATGGAAAATCTTGGAGAGCTACTCGTACCATTGGATCTTGCTCATAGTGATGTTTCTGGCCCCTTTCCATCTCCTTCTTTCACTAGAGCTCTATATATACTAACCTTCATTGATGACTTTTTGCATTATACTTGGGTATATTTTCTTAAGCTTAAGTCTAAAATATTTGAGAATTTTCATAACTTTAAGGCTCTTGGTGAGAAACAAGCTAAATAGTCTATCAAGGTTCTTCGAACTGATAATGGAGGTGAGTATGTGAGAAATAGGTTTGAGGATTTCTACACTTTTAAGGGAATTTCTATTGCAGCGTACAATTGCTTACAGCCCTTCCCAAAATGGAGTTACTAGAAAGAAAGAACCGAACTCTAATGGAGATGACTACTTGTATGGTTCACTCGAAGTCCCTTCCTCCGTAGTATAAGGCTGAAGTAGTGAATTGTGCTTGTTACATTCAGAATCATGTTCCACAAAAGGAAGTAAGAGGGATGACACCCTTTGAAGCCTAGTTTGGACACAAGCCTTATGCTGAGCACTTTCATGTCTTCAGATCCAAGGCTATGGCTTGGATTCCCAAGAAGAAGCTCAAGGCATTGGATCCACAATACAAACCTTGTATCTTTATCAGGCATCCTGATGGTGTGAAGGGATATCGATTGTTGAACCCTATAACCCATGAGCTCTATATTGAGAGGAGTGTGAAGTTTGATGAGTCATCCTTGACTTTTACTTCCATTGAGGTTCTTTTTCCCACGGATTTTAGATTCTGACTCATCAGATGATGATGTTGTTAAGCGAGTTCCTCCTCTCCCCCGATCCCTCCCGTTCCTCAAACTTTTGAGTCTTTTGATTCTGACAGTAATAGTGATGACGACTATGTCCCTTCTCACGTCGAGTGAAGAATCTTCTGAATCTGAGCTTGAACCTTCAGGACCTCTTTAGGCTAGGAAAACTTTACAAAGTGCTAGAGATTTAGTTGGAGATCCTTCAGATGAGAGATGTACTCGCTTGATTTTTGTTGGACCCCACTCCTTCTGCGCCTCTGCTTTTGATCCACCATATTTCTAGGAAGCTTATGGGATTCCTAAGTGGGATTCTCCTATGGATGAGGAGTATTCCTCACTCATAAATAATGACACTTGGGATCTTACAACCTCTTCCAAAAGGAAGAAAAATCATTCGGTGTAGGTGGATATATCAAACAAAGTATGGAGCCAATGGAGAAGTCAAGAAGTATAAAGCATGACTTTTAGCTAAAGGTTTCTCCCAGGTAGCTAGGGTTGATTTACTCGGAAACCTTTGCTCTAGTTGTGAAGATGATTTCCATTCGACTGAACCTTGCCATCACTGCCACTAACAGATGGGAAGTCCACCATATGGATGTTAAGAGTTCCTTCTTTCATGGGGACATAGAGGAAGATATCTATATGGAACAACCTTTGGGTTATGTCCATGATCCATCCCTCATTTACAAGTTAAATAATTCTCTCTATGGCCTTAAACAAGCCCCTCGGGCTTGGTATCCCAAGATGGACTCCCTTTTTTACTTACATCAAAGTTCACTCAGTGTCACTCTGACCCAAAAGTGTATATTCTGGGGCGGGATAGATCCATGCTTATTCTTGTTCTCTATGTTGATGACTTGTTGATCATGGGTAGCTCTTCTTCTATCATTGATTCTATGAAGATCTCCTTGGCTAACAAGTTCTCCATGTCTGACTTAGGATTGCTTCATTACTGTCTTAAGATCCAGATTTCACTATATGACTCAGGAATTATGATTTCGCAGCCTAAGTAGTCTCTTGATTTGTTTGCTTGGTTTCACATGTCTAATTTCAAGTCCTCACTTACTCCTTTTCTTTCTGGATTCAAATTGGTTTCTAATTTCTCTTCCCCCTTAGTTTGATGATACCCTTTAATCGGTAGTTGGTGGGGAGCTTGATCTACCTTTCTCACACTCAGTCAAATTTATCGTATGCTATGTCGGGATCATGTCTAGATTTATGTCAGGAGCCTCATGAGCTTCATTTAAGAGTCAGCAAATCGAGATCCTTCACTATGTTCATTGTACTCACATAGATGGCATTCATTACTTAGGAGGGACTAAGATTGACTTGGTTGGATTTACTGACTCTAATTGGGTTGGTGGTCTAGATCATCAAAAGTCTACCTCAGGCTATAGTTTCACTCTTGGCTTAGGTCTTGTCAATTAGTCCAACAAGAAGAAAAATTTCCATTGCCATATCATCGACAAAAGTAGAGTATAGAGGAGTAGTTAATGCTGCCACAAAATTTGTTTGGTTAAATGGTATCTTGACAGAGTTTGGCATCCACATTCGGTAGCCTACCATTATCTACTGTGACAACATGAGCACTATCTTGATTTGTATAAATCTAGTTCAAAATCAGTGGATGAAGCACATTGAGATTCACATTCACTTCATATGGGAGCTAATGCATGAAAACATCATCGAAATACAATATGTTCAGACATATGATCAGGTTACAGATATATTCACCAAGCCCTTCATTGAGGTGAAATTTCTTTCACTTACGGTCTCTTCTTGGGGTGAGGTCTGTTGTAGCCATCCATCTTCTTTAGGCTATATATTCCTCCTTCTTCTCCTCCTCTTCTTTTAAGAAAGATGTTTTTTGTAAATGGGCACCTTATCAGGCCTTTAGTTTTCAAGCCCCATTTGGCACATCTTTCTTAGTTGTCTAGGGGAGTCTTCTTTTCTATGGTTTTTCTTACCATGACCTCTTCCTCAGACTTTGATGAAGGGGGGGTGTTGGTGTGTGTGACCTACCTTGTCATCATCCGCATCACATGGTGAGTCATCTTGTCTTGGGATATTCATCAGTATTAGGGATTCAAATGACAAGTGTTAGATTCTGTCATAGAATTTTTCATTGTCATTTACATCAGTGTGTCATAGGAGTTACATTCCTTATTTTGAATTGTAACTTCTCCTTTAGTGGCATCATATGTGTCAGTCACATCATATGCATCAGTGGCATCACTAAGCAGTTACTTTCCTTATTTAGGCATGGGGTTTACACAACACCCCTATTTGTACTTCCTTTTTTTGATCTATGAGGATCAACAAACCTGTTTTATTATTTGCATATTATTTCTATTGTTTGAATATTGCTTATTGCATTAGAGCTACAATGTTACCATTGGAGTGTAACTTCGTCGTGGTGCATTGTTTCGATATCAGTTTCTCACATTTCCATCTTTTAACTAAAATTGGCTCACAATACAACATACCCGTTGATGTCATGAAAGAAGGAAAAAAATTTGTCAAAATGGTGGTTTGACCTATAGTCCCTAATAATGTGAGTAGCTGGCAAGTGTTTGATAGTGACAAACAAATTGTCCTTTTCCTATAGGAAGAGGCAGAGTTTGCTGTAAGAAATTAGGATAGGTTGCAAGAGTCATATGGTGATCAAATTATACAATTGAAAATCAATAAACTAACAAAAGGCTTAGTCACTCTTAAATTGATTTTTAATTCATATGATCAAGTCAAAACACAAAGTTCTAACATGGCGGTCAAAGACAGAGGATTTTGAGGAAGTCGAGGTAGCACATGAGAAGTTTCTATTAAGATTGGCAAAGTGTGTACTTCCGAAGAGAAATAAGCTTTCATCAAACTTTGTCAAGAGTATCACGACATCATTGTGTGGAGTTATAAAGAACTACATGGTTTTGATCCAAGTATAGCACAACATACCATCAAAGTGGGTCCTAATACCAAGCCAGATCACTTAAAACAAAGGCCCATTAATCCCAAAATCGAGCCACTAATGAGAAAAGAGCTAACCAATCTCATCGAGGCTTGTATTATTTTCCCTATCAAGCACTCCTCTTGGGTAGCCAATCTAGTGCCCGTAAGGAAGAAGAACGGAGAGATTCAGTTGTCCATAGATTTCAAGGATTTGAATTTTACATCATTGAAAGACCATTACCCTCTTCCATCAATAGATAAGATCATTCAAATGGTGGTAGGAGCTCAAATATTTTCTTTGCTCGATGGATATCCAAGTTATAATCAAATCCTAGTCCAAGAATCTAACCAATTGAAAATGGCTTTCACTACCAAGTGGGGCATGTATGCTTACAACAAAATGCCATTCAGATTGTCCAATGTTGGGGATAATTTCCAAAGAGCCATGGATATGGCGTTTAAAAGACTAATCAATGATATCATCTTGGTTTACATAGATCACATAAATGTATATTCTAAGCATGAAGATGATCACATCGTCCATCTAAGGAAGGTTTTTTGAAGGTGTAGGAAATCTGGGGTTTCACTCAATCCCAAGAAACGTATTTTTGTAGTACACAAAGGAAATTTTTTGGGGCATGTTATTTAAGTGAAAGGACTATCAATTGATCTAGCCAGGATTCATTTGATTATGTCCTTGTCTCTCCCAAGTCATAAGAAGGGTCTCCTAAGTTTTCTAGGAACCTTAAAATTCATGAGGAGTTTCATTCCTCAATTCGTGACATTGGATAAACCACTGACAGCCATGTTGAAGAAAAACATGCCATTCTCATGGATAAAGGAAGGATGAGAGAGCTTCAAAGTTATCAAAACAAAAATTTCTCAAGCTTCCATGCTAGTGAGCCCCAAGTTTGATAAAGACTTTATCCTTTATGATTTTTCAAGTCAAGAGATCATTTTAGGGATCCTCACCCAACAAAATGATAATCTGATGGAGCAACCACTTGCTTTCTTCAGTCAATCCCTCAAATACTATGAGCTCAAATACTCATTCATTGAAAAATAGGTCTTTACAGTTATTTGAGATTTGAAGAATTTTAAGTACATGTTGTCTAACAACAAAATTCATCTGATGGTGTCTCATCCAGGTGTCAAGGAGTTTTTATTGAACAAAGAGATGAATGAGAAGTGCACTGGATGAATCACAAAGGTGATGGAGTATGAAGTATATATCAAGGTTAACAAACTTGTTAGAGGTAAAGGTTTGTGTCAACAACTTGCTGCAAACATGGAATCAAAGGGTGATGAGGATACAATGGTCCTAAACACAAATGAGAGTGATGATCAAGTTAACCGGCTATCCAAAATGAAGAATTTCCTCTTCTCAGGAGTATATCATGTGAACATGGATAAAAAACAAGGATGGAATTTCCATCTTCAATCTATTCCATATGTTTTAGTAAATAACATTCACTTCTGAAAGGATTTGAATGGTGTCCTCCTTCAGTGCGTCAGACCATAAAAAGTGAGTAAGATACTGGAAGAGTTTCATAATGGCCTATCTAGAGGACATTACTCTGCATAAACAACTACTACCAAGATCATGCGGTTTAGTTACTATTGGCCAGATTTTTTCAAAGATGCCCATCTCTAGGTAAGGAGATGTAAAGAGTGTGCCTTTTTCAGAGGCAAGCAGAGGTTGGCAGCTCTTACATTGCATCCAATCCAAGTAGATCAACCCTTTGTTCAATGGGAGTTGGACTTCATAGAAATGATTAATCCTCCATCCAGTGATGGACATAAATTGGTCCTTACTGCAACAGATTATTTTTATCAATGTAAAGAGGTGGTAGCATTGAAAGAGAGCAATGAAAAGGTAATTCTAGATTTCTTGGAAGGTATAATGACAAGGTTTGGTGTCCCTTTTATAGTCATTTCAAACAACATGATCACGTTTCTTAGTATAAAGTTGAGTGAATGGGCTGTTAAAAATGGCGTCTTCCTCAAGAATTTTTCCAATCACTATCTACAAGGAAATGGATTAGCTGAGTCTAGTAACAAAAACCTCATAAGGATTATTAAGCGCACAATGGAAACTAACAAGAGGTCTTGGCATACATAGCTTAAGACCGCCTTATGGGCAAATCAGATCACATCGAAAAGGGCCATAGGGAATTCTCCTTTTGTTCTTGTATATGGAACGGAAGTAAAACTTCCTCTCTCCTTAGAGCTACCTTCTTTAGAGTTAGCTCGTCAACTTGAAGTTATGGAGAGTGACCCTCTGACAATAAGGTTTGTTGAACTCATGGAGTTAGAGGAAGTATAGAACAAGGCTATGAAGAATTTTGAGCAACATCAGGCTCAAGTTAAGAAATCTTTTGACAAGAAGGTGTCCAATAGGCATTTTCAAGAGGGATATCTAGTCCTCAAATGGGATGAAGATAAGGCCAAGCCAAGAAATCATGCCAAGATTAACGCTCACTAGAGCGGGCCATACATTATCACGAGTTGCAAAGAGGTTAATTCATTTCATCTATCCAAGCTCAATGGAGAAGAACTACCCATTCATGTGAATGGGATACATCTCAAAGCTTACTTTTGAGAAATGCTCCGCCCCCTATACAGTTTAGTTAGGTGTTTTCATCCAAGTACTTATGCACATTATTGTTGTGTGTTGATGTTATTTTGCTTTCCTTGTTGTTGTGGTTTTGTGTTTTTTTTGCACATTGTTTCATCATTGGAAGGTGTTAAAGAGAAAAAGGGTACAAAGTTTCAATGGGAGTTTCATGATCTACCTCATTTTAAATTTTTTAGTGTTTCATGGATGTCAAGCATTCAACAGATTCAATATACTTCATACTTAGCATTCTAGGATGTATCACATAAGATCAAATTGCTTTTAGGATTCCAATATACACTCCATGCCCAATGGATGACTTAAGGCTACTAGAATCATTCTTAGTAGGAAATCATTTCTGAGAGGTCACTAAATTTTTTATCCAATTTTGCACACATGTCAAAATTGGACAATGATGTCCTATTTCGATCAAATCATGACATTGGTCTCAAGGAACCATTTCTGGTCATCACAGGATAACATGATTAAAATAATTAATAATTTGCATAATTGAGCTCACCTAGCATTAAACAGGGAAAACTTGAGAATACCTTGGTAATAAATCGGTGTTTGTTTGGCTGATAACTCAGTTGTTTATTATTGGAGCTCAGCTTGATGGGTCGGTCAAGCCCAACATTGAAAAGAGTCGACTCGAAGCAAGAAAATATGGGAAAGTTTCAAAAAATAGAAGGATTTTATAAAATAGGAAAAGGGCCATTGAGTAAAAACTTAGCTTGCCAAGTAGCTCGGTGAGCTACTCAGGGAGCTAGCTAGGTCAGGAAGGCACTAAGTTAAAATAGATCTTGGTTCAAGGAATCGAGCTCAATATCGACCCATTTCAGTTAAAACATCAGTGGCACATGGGCAAGCTCGAAGGGATTTTCTTGGTCGATTAGCTTGGCATGAGTTTTCGAAGCTTGTAGGAATGAAAATGAGGTGTGGTTTAGGTGAGTGAGATACCCGAGGTTGATGTGGAGTTGTGAAATCAGATCGTCATGGAGATATCACTAGATGAAAATTTGGTGGTGAGCAGTTTAGGATGAGTCACTCGGTGATAGTGGGTTCATTGTCCAAACGTAAAATGGGAAAATGACATTAGATTGGCCGTGGACTCACCACAGAAAAGAAAGTAATGACTCGTAAAATCATAGGCACAGATTCATGAAGGCATGTCATTGAGTCAGAAAAAGGGGTGGTGGAGTTACTCAGATGAATTGGGTGAGTGCCTTTAGGAGATAGCGAATAACTTAGTTTGGGGATTTTTAGAGCTTTGCGGCCAGGTCAAAATAATGCCACAGAAAACCAATACAAGATCTTCACTACGTGGGGATTAAGAGCTAGCTTTCCAAATTCGAGACATTGGAGATGGTAAGTCGACATAGGAGTTTCATGCATGGGAGATTCAGGAGAGTGTGGTCAAGTGGAAATATTGGGTTGGAAAACCATCGTGGTATTTCCAAGCATGGGAGAAATTTGATTAAATAGCCAAGTGGATATTATGTCATGATAAACCATCATAAGAATATCCGCAATTGGGTAATTTGAATTCTGTAGCCATGATGGAGAATTGAGGCAATCTTGTTAAGTCATCAATAGAGCTTGGGTCCGTTGAGGGGCTCCACCAAGTTATGGAAGGTATGATATTAAATCCCAGAAGAAAGAATTAGTCAACATACAACATGGACGATATGAGGGAGTCCATTCCATTCCAGAGTGAGCGGAGTGCCTAATTAGTTTTTGAGTTACTAGTAATCAGGTAGATATGTTTTCGGAGGTGGGCTAGCCACTTAGGGTGAACCAAGGCAAAATTTAAGGATCTTGGTCGAGTCACACAAATGAATAGAGAGGATCAAATTCTTGGAATTTACTAAAGAGCGAGCCAGTAAAATTACATAGGACTTCAGGCTCTAAGAACAACTAAATAGTGTGGCCAATGATAAGATCTGGAGCCACCGAGTAAAATGAAGGGAATCCTTGCATGCAAGGGAATTAGCCAAGTTAAGAATCATAGCTTGCAAAATCATAAAGGATTCCAACCATGCTAAGTAGTGGGTATACAAAGCTCGACACTCAAAGGGAGGTACATCCACGGTAGACATCAAGCTTAAGAAGAATTTGATGAGATAGTACTAAACGAGCCAACAAAGCTTGAAAGCTAACTTGTCATAGTAAAGGAGGTTCACAGGTTGTTGTGGGAAACCAATTGAGAGACTTGAGCTTGAAGCTCATTGTTGAAGGTATCAAGCTCAGTGAAGGAGTGGATTCTAGTTTAATCCCACAGTTTGGTTGATATCAATTCTATAGAATCATCGAAAAAAACTATCTTGGCCAAGACCATGTGTTGAAGGAAATACGAGCTCAAAGCATTGACCCTTGGCATTGGACATAAGCCTCGAGCTTGAAAATCTATTGATGTTAATGGAACAGGAAGAAATGTGAGGTACTGCACCATCCTTGTAAAGTGGAAGGCACCGAGATGATTTTCAATTAGCTTGGGTCAAACCACAATCAAGGCAAAGCATAAAGCAAGTGAGTTTTGACACATATAGCTCACCGAGTCAGTGATGGAGCTCAGTTGGTCTTGGGTGCTCAATACCAAAGGAGCTCATGCATAGTCAACAGTAAGCTCATTTCAATGAACGCTCAGTCTCGGTCCGTGGTGGAGTAGCTTGACCGATGTGATGGTAAGGAACTCGGTCATTCAATATTAAAGGGAGGTTGGTCACATGGATGAAGGAGATCAACATGGAATAGAAGGAGTTCGAGCTCGTCGGTTTTTGATGCGGTGATGTAAAAGGTTAGTTTGGATGCAGTGAGGAAAAGTGAGATCAGTGTGCAGTGGAACAATGATCTCCATGAAATGGAATGGTGGGGGAGTTCGATACCAACTCGGTGAGCCAACCACTGAGTTGGACTCATTTTTAACCTTTTCTTCACGACCCCTCCCTCTTCATGTCAAACTAATCATCAAGGGGCCCACCATTATTTTTTTAATTAAATTAATATTTTTATTTAAATATTTTAATAATAATATTTATTGTTATTATTTAAATATTATTTTAATTAATTAAGGAGACTAGGTCAACTGGATATTAATGATGCATGATGGAACCTTCTAAATTGGTTGAAGCAACTGCAATAAAAACATCACGTGCCTTCAATTTAGGAATGTAATTATGACCTTTCCTCTTATCTCTCACATATTCTTCTATAAATGTAAGTTGGAAGCTCATTCTAAAGGGTTCTAATAGGTCAGATAGGTTGGAAAGTTAGACATCTTAGGCAAGTGCAATTTTCAAGAGTCCTCTCTCCTCTACAAGTTCTGCTTGTGTGTTGAGAGAGCTTCTAAGCCTCCTCTTCAAGAATGTAATGGAAACTATTGCCTCTTTTGAATGTATGATGCGTTGTTCACATTATTGAAGTAATAAAAGTGTGTGTTTTATGACTAATCTCCGTCCTTTCATCCTTCTATACTTCTTTTTTCCTTTTCTCATGCTTGCAGGTACACTGTGCAAGTTCATATTTCTCATGCTTATCAAGTGGTGGAGTATTACATGTAGTTGAGTTGTGGTGTCTGTTCACCCTTCTTGAGTTCATCCTTATTCTCTGGGAAACTGATATATTGATTTCTTATCAAGTTTAACAAAGGGAATGCATTTCTCTTAGTCGGTGGTGTCCTATAATTACAAAGAAAAAGTGAGGGAAAAATTTCCAAAGAAAAGCCTCGGCAAAAACATACATCCAAATCACACAATGAAAACCTCTTTGAGGCATTGGCTAACCAACAAGTAAAAAAATCAATGGACAAAAGAAGTGACCATGCTAAGGGTGAAAATATCATAAAGACACCCTTAAAAGAAGATCTCAACCTTTCTCTTGATCCCACGCATATGGAGGATATGTCAAAAATGTTCCTAGAGGAAACTATTGATGTGAATATTAGAACAAAAGAAAACCTGAAGATAGTCAAACTGGGAGCTTTTCTTTTAGCACAAGAGCTAGAATACATTCACCTTTCTTCTCATAGAATTTATGGATATATTTGCATGTTCTTATAAATATATGTCAAGCTTAGATCCAACTTTGGTGGTACACAACTTAGTTGTATGTGCATATGACAAATCCTATTAAACAGAAGCTAAGGAAAATACATCCATGAGTGGCCCTTCTGGTTAAAGAGAAGTTAGAGAGATTTCTAGCAGAAGGGTTTGTACGACCCATTGACTACTCTAAGTGGATATAAAACATAGTTTTGGTACAAAAGAAACCTGTTGGAATCATAATTTGCACAGAACTTTCAAGACATCAAAAAGGCATGTTCAAAAGATGATTTTCCCTTTCTTAACATTGACATGATTGTCGATTCAACTTCGGGATATGAAATTCTATCTCTTATGAATGGTTTTTTAGGTTACAAAAAAATCAAGATAATGGAGGAAGATCAACATAAGATGCCTTTAAAACTCCTTGGGGGGCATTATGTTATCGAGTAATGCCCTTCAGCCTCAAAAATGTACAGTGAAACATATCAAAGGGAAATGACAGTAATATTCCATGATATGCTTCATGACATCATGGAGGACTATGTAGATGATATCATAAGGAAATCAAAGACCAGAGAAGATCATCCTGAATTATTGAGGCATATCTTTTAATGTCTCTGAGAATATAAGGTCAAGTTAAATCCAAAGAAGTGCATATTTGGAGGTATTTTAAGGAAATCTATTGGGATTTATTGTATCAAGACGAGGGATTGAGGTAGACCCATCTAAAGTAATTATTAATATTGAAATTCCTCCTTCTAAGAACATCAAACAACTACGTAGCCTACAAGAGAAAATACAAGCCATCCACCATTTTATCTTCCAGCTTGCTAAAAAAATATCATTCCTTTACCCATCTGCTTATGAATGATATTGACTTCATTTGGAGGCAAGAGCAACAACATGCCTTTTCCTTTCTCAAACAATACTCGGTAAATCCACTAGTCCTCATACCTCCAACCTTAGGTGAACCACTTTTGTTAAGCCCTTAATTATATTTCTTACATTGGATGGATATAGTCGACTTATGACTATCATAACTTCTTATCATGATGCATATCTTTCATATATGATATATTATCATTAGTAGGTTAGCCTTCCTAATGGCCAAAGTATGGGAATAGTATAAATAGGGGTTAGTAGGTATTGTTTGATCATCCATTCGAGCATTTGAGTCATATTGTATAGTTTCAAGGTTGCCCCCTCGAAGTGGCAAAGATACTCTAAATGCATCTTGAGATCTTTCATATGAAATATTTTGTTCTTTGGTGTTATATTGTTTCTCATAATAATATTTATACAAGTAATTTCATTACAAGTGGTATCAAACCCTGATATCGAGCACTACAGTGTTAAACCCTAATTTTGAAGGTTTGGCCATATCTCAAGATAGATAGCTAAATTTTATGCAATTGTTTTTGTGGTGTGGAGAAATTAATCAAGTAAGCTCCTCTCCAAATTTCAGGAATTTTTGACTTGTTTTGCAAAATTTATTGTGGTTCTATCTTTTTTCATAATTTGGCTCTCTAGGGTGTAAATTTTGGAAATTTTCCAAGTTTCTCATATTTTTAGAAACCTCTCCAAAAAATATTTAGGGTTTATTTTTTATGAATTACTATATCCAGCCAAGAAAATTTTGAAACCCTAAACCCTTAAAATTTTCTCTATTAAGTCTACCCCGAGGCCCAAACCCAACATCATGGTTGGTAGATCTACCCGAGGCTAAGGGAAAGGACATGAAACTTTGGGAGTGACCCAAAATAAGGAATATATGGATTCAGAGTTTGTTGGTTCATGAGTATCTAAGGTGGTCATCTAAATTTAGGAAAGGAAAAACAATATGGTGAGTAAGGATGACCTTAATATTGAGCTTCATCAACTGAAAGGTAGCCTTAGCAGTGATCTTCAAAAGGATTCTTAGGCAATGGAGCAAGATTTGTTGCATGCTAATTCAAATACAACTCAAAATTCCATTCATATGGGTTCCTCTAACTATGGTCACACAAATCCAAATCATTCCAATCATGGAGGATCCTTTTCTCATTCAGGTGGATTTGCTCGCCAATGGAAAGGCATTATTCCAAAAGTGGAAATGTATAAATTTGATAAAAAGGATCAACTTAATTGGATTAACCAAATGGATATATTATTTGATCTCCACCAGATCCCAAAAACACAAAAGGTAATAGTGGTGTCCTTATGCCTAGAACCTGATCAATTTGTTTGGTATCATTGGTTATGTGCTCAAAGCCATAAGAATGGTCTAAATTTCACATGGATAGTTTTCACTGAGGATATTTAATTATACTATAGTTCTAGTGTTTCTGAGAATTTATTTATCGAATTAGAAAGGTTACGCCAAACGGGTTCAGTTAAGGAGTATTTCCATCAATTTTGAAATTTGTCCTTGAGTGTGGAGGATATTACAGAAGAGTATTTAGATGACCTATTTATTGGGGGTCTTAAGGAAAACATTGAGCATGAGGTATGCATGTTTAACCCACTCGAGGTTTATGGTTCTATTATCATGGGACGTAGATCAGAGGAAAATTTTCTTTCCAGCAAAAGGCAATCCTTCTCTAGCATACAAGATCGTAGCACCTTGCCTCCTTCGTACCCTTGGCTAGTTCAGTTGACACCTCAAAAAATTGAAGAAAAAAAGCCAAAGGGTTATTTTTTAACTATGATAGTAAATATGAGCCAAATCATAAATGTTTTGAGAAAAAATTGTTCTAAATTGAAGGGTCTATGATGAGGAAGAATATGAGGAATCCTCAACATAGGAAGTAAAAAAATTAGAGGAAGAATCTAGAGATCCACAACACACTATTTCACAGCATTCTCTATTAGGTATTAGTACTCCAAAAACCCTCTAGGTCGTAAGTTATCTTAAGAAGCATAAGGTAACATTACTGATTGATTTAGGTAGCACAAATACTTTCATCAATCATAAGCTAGTAGCAAGAATGCATTATCTCATCTACCCAACACCTAAATTTCAAGTAATGATTAGAGATGGTGGAATATTCCAATGTTTAGGTAAATTCCAAAAATTCAAACTCATGATGGGTGACTAAACATTGGAATCTACGATGTTTGTTATTCACATGGGTGGAGTTGATATTGTCTTAGGTGTTCAGTGGCTCAAAACTTTGGGCACCATAGAGATAAATTTCTAGGAATTGTTCATGCTCTTTCATTCTAAGGGTAAAAAATTTAAACTTTGAGGTCTATAAGCTAAATATTCTCAAGTGGTGAGTCCTCACCAAATCAAGAAGATTCTTAAAAAAGGTTCTGAAGGTTTTAAAGCACGATTGTTCTCTATGGATGTCTAACAAAAAATGAAGGTATTGCATCCTGATCTTCATAACGTTACTGATCAACATGTAGTTGTCTTCAAGAAACCAAGAGGATTGCCTCCTGAAAGAGAGCATGATCATGCCATTCAATTTATTCTAGGAAGCCAACACCCCAACATCAGGCCTTACATATATCCTTATGTGTAAAGAGTGAGATCGAGAAGTTGGTGGAGAAAATGTTGGAAATGGGTATTATTTGTCACAGTCCAAGTGCCTATTCTACTCCACTGGTGATGGTACATTGAAAGGATGAAAGATGGCACATATGTCCAAACTACTAAGAGGTCAACAAGTTCACTTTCAAAGATAAGTTTCCTATTCCTGTCATTGATGATTTATTAGATGAGTTTCATGGTTCCATTTATTTTATACAACTAGATCTGTGTTTTGGGTATCACCAAATTAGAATAAAGAAAGAAGATATTCATAAGACAAGTTTCAAAAATCATTAAGGCCATTATGAATTCCTAGTGATTCCATTTGGTCTTACCAATGCTCCCTCTACATTACAGAGTTTGATGAATTTAGTATTTAGACCATTCCTAAGAAATTTTGTCACAATATTTTTTGATGGTATACTCATCTACAAAAATTCATGGAAGAAACACTTACAACACGTCAATACATTCTTAAATGTCTTAGAGAAGCATTAAATTTTTTCCTAGCCTTTGAACTGTTCTTTTGGGGTACATGAAGTGAAATACTTGGGCCATATTGTTTCTCACAAAGGTGTTAAGGTGGACCTGTTATCTAAATTCCATAGCCTGCTAAAATTAGATAACAAAGAATATTCCTACACATTCGAGTCCCACCAAGGTTCAAGCCTTTGAAAAATATGGAAAAAGGACTAAGTCAAATCATGAAAAAGGCAACGGCTCATGGACAACACCAAGCGTTAAAATGGCACAATTTAGAAATCAAAGGAGGGAATGAAGTCTCAAAATCCTGCGGGACTTGCACATGGAGTCAACTATAAGTATCCCACCCAAGGGAAGAGTATTCGCATTAATATGTGGTAGGTTCATTACCTATTCAAAGAAAAGTGACAGTATCACTGATGACACAAAGTGTCAGCCCAGCGCATTCCTAAAAGCCATGAAGAAAAGTATAAATCTTAAGGATGCGCGGGTCTTCCACATTGATCTTATGACAAATGAAATCTAAGTTCAAATAAAGTCATGAATGATGAAAATACACATACCATGCATTATTAATTATGAATCCTATCTACAAGTTTTAAATGCTCAAGATCTTTTTAAAAAATATCAGGAGAAAAGGGTCATTCAACTTTTCATTTCAGTAACGAATTTAATGCATTGTTCCATGTGAAGAGTGCGAACCTTCGAATACTCAATTTATTCACCTACATTTAAAGGGTCATTTGAAAGGCCCGCTTGAATCATGAGCTTGGGACCCAATGCATAAGCAATCAAAAGATCCAATTATGTAATAAAGATCTGTAATGATGTTCCTCAAAAGGTGATTCCATCTCAAAGGATTTAGTAGTAAAATAGTTAAAGATGCATTAAATATATATGGATCTCACTCTTAAAAAAGAACACATGATGGGAAAGTGTGAGAAAGTTTTGTAAAAAAAAAATTTGTTACTTTGCACAATTTATCATGGTTAAAAAGGCATATGGAAAAGAGTTTGAGAATTGTGTCTTACCTCCTTCTCCTCCTATATATTGTAATCGAAGGTTTCCTACAAAGATATACATCAGGAGTTAGTTTTTTTTTCCTCTGTATTAGTTCCTCTTCTATAAAAGGCAGGGACCTAGAGCTCTAGCCTTCTTTTTGAGCTTTGTAATAACACTCTTGCCTCTTATCTAATGTAATACTGTGATGATTTTTTGGAGTAATATAATATGCCATGTGGTGCATTTTGTCCATCCTTTTCATATCTATGTTATCTCTGATAGCCTTTATTTATACTTGGGTATATTGTGCATGCTTATAATGTTATTACTATCTTCATAAGTTGTGCTTAGGTAGTTCAAAGTAATGTTTTGTGTGATCTTCTCTAGCCTGTGGTGTATTTCGTCCACCCTTTTTAGGTTTTCACGTTTTATCTATTTCAGGAATTTGCGTTCTCAATTAATTCCTTGAATTTTTTGGAACATCACCCCCACAGAGTTTTACGTTTTGTTTCAATTTTATGACCCTCACCTCATACCACAGAGAAGAGTTAGCTTCTTTAAAATCTAGAGGTTACCTTAGGGTGCATGTCCTACTAACCTAAGGTTCTCTATGACTCTGACGGTTCATCCACAAAAGATTATCGTCAATAATTTTCCTGGAACACCCAGTGGGATGACTCAAAGTGTTATTTTATCATTACATCAAGTTGGTTTATTCTTGGTAAACCTAAAGCTTTAATAGAGACACTTGTAGAGCACATCTGGAGACTCCACATGGTCTAAAAAAATAATTACAAAATCTTGCAAACCTTCCTTTCATCCATCTCCACTCATATTTCTTTCCACGTCTTCAATTTCTCTTCATCATATGAAGTTCTGCAATCATGACTTTAGTACCACTATGGGATTCATATTTTCAATGGTATCGTGAACATCAAATGAGTGACACACATTCCCCAAACTAGTAACACTGACAGTTTCAAAGTCACCATGGTGACCCAAATGAGAAAATTCAAAACCAGTTTGACTATGAAACCACTCAAGGACAGGGGTATGCATCTGGTGACTACGAACAATTGGAGGATGTTGGTCTACTAGAGAAGATAGTGCAAATAGAGGAAGGCATGGTTCAATCTTAGGCTACAACACAAATGCAGGCATTCAAAATAGGATGCAAGGCACCTTGTCCATGGGTTGGTCATGTACCTAGGAACTATAGTCCACACAAGAATCTTAACTTCTTAGAATAAAAACTACCTCCACTTATGTAGTGGATCAAACGTATCGAGACATACGGGAAAAGCATGAGACAACCTTGCCAATGGGTAAGGAAATAACTAAAAAAATTCTCATTTTGCACCCTACCCCAAGTTTTACCATATCATACCACTCCAAATTTTGATTTCCTTTCTCCATCTCCAAGCCATCCATTCCACCCTTCCCCTCTCTTCGAACAGTTATACCCCTTGCACAAAAAAAAATGTCTCCAAATCCAAAAGAAGAAGAGCATATGGTGAGAAGTGATGCAAATTCAGGGGGTTTGAATCATGAGCTAAGGGCTCAAAAAGATACGGGTCTTATATTTGATTGTCCTCCCTACAAAAAAAAGATCCTGGAAGAGTTTAGGTGAACAAGCCTCATCTTTAAAAATGGAGCTATACATGATGAGGAATTTGCAAACTCAAATGTCATCATGCAAAAGGGAGAGACCTTAGCACAATAGGAAGATGATAAGCTTGATTTCTTATCAGATTTGGGGGGATTTCTCGATGAAGAAGAGTCCATAGAGATTACAACCTTTATTGCTTCATCAACCCCACATCAAAAGCCACCTGCTACTCATGATCGTTCCTCTAGATCACATTCAGGGGCTCTAGAAAGAAGTATCATTGAAATATTTTTGCTTTCAATAAAAGATACTGGATTTTCTGGTGAAGCTACTAAAAAGGGGGAGGAAGAAGATAAGGATGACACCATTCAGGGAAATATGCAAAATATCCTCATTCCAAAAGATGCAATCCAGAATGATGGGCATGAACAGAAGGTCAGACTGACCCCCGCTAGAGGATGGTTCTCATCAGGACAATGGAAGATTCCAACACCAGTCAAGATCGCTTAAGAGCATGAGGATAATCTTCAAATCCCCAAGGGTCAGCTATGAAACCTCCAACCAAAAGATAAGAATCCTGAGGAGGTATTCATTTTGTTTGCTGATACCGTGGGTGGAAGAGTGAAAGGTAAAATTTCACTCTTATTACATGCCATATCTATTGCTAAATTAATTTCATGGTCGCACTTTATAAAAAAGGGAAGCTATTTCTCCCTTCTCGTTTCAGTTTTTGTTTAGATTTTCCTAGTCTAGTTAGCTTAGGAGTAGGAGTAGATTTCTTTTAGCAAAATAAGTGCATGTGCACACTCTACATGACTCATTTGAGACATGTATGTTTTGTCTCTTTATTTAGGCCTATGCTTTTATTACTCCATTACAAGTTACCAGATCCCCCAAGGAGACCTTAGCACACTAGGAGAATTTTCATTTGTTTGTGATGGTTTTAAGATTTGCTACAAAAAAATGTAGAGTAAGTAAAAGCAGTCAGGGGATTCAATTGGATGATTCTCCAATTTTCTACTCTCATAAAAAAGTTTCATAGTTTTCCTCATAAGATTAGGAAGGCACAAGGATCAACTAGCAGCTACAGAGGCTTGAAAACACTTTAGATACTATGAACCAAGGTTTGGGTCAGCTCATAACATAGTCTTGGGCCCAATGAATGGCAGAAGATTATGGATTCTTTCCATTTAGCAGGCTAATGGTCCCTATGAGTCACCAAACAATTATCTAAATTCTATAGCCCGCTAAAATTAAATAACAAACAAGATTCCTACAGATTTGAGTCCCGTCCGGGGTTAAGCCTTCGGTAAATATGGAAAATCAAATTATCCAAACCATGAAAAAGGAAACAACTCATAGATAGTGTCAAGTGTCAAACTGGCACAATTCAGAAATCAAAGGAGGGAATGAAGTCTCAAAATCCCACGAGACTTACACATCGAGTCAATTGTAAGTATCCCACCTGAGGGAATATTATTTGAATTAATATGTGGTAGATTCATTACTTCCTCAAAGAAGACCAACAAGATCGTAGATGACACCAAGTGTCAGCCCAATGCATTCCCAAAATCCATGAAGAAAAGAAGAAATCTTAGGGATGCACGGGTCTTCCACGTAGATCTTGTGACAAATGGACTTTAAGTTCAAAGTAATTTGTGAAGGATGATAATCCTCATACCACACACGAGTAATTATGAATCCCATCTACAAGTTTTAAATGCTTAAGATATTTTTTAAAAATATCAAGAGAAAAGGGTCATTTGGCTTGTCATTTCAATAACAAAGTTAATGCATAGTTCCGTGTGAAGAGTTAGAACCTGCGAATACTTAATTTATTGACCTAAATTCAAAGGGTTATTTCAATATAATGAAAAAATAGGCACCGTTTGAATCATGAGCCCGGTACCCCGATGCACAAGAAATTGAAAGATCCAGTTATGCAATAGAGAGATGAAAGGATGTTCCTCAAAAGGCGAGTCCATGTAGAAGCAGTCAGTTGTAAGATAGTTAAAGATGCATTAAATAGGCATGGCTCTCACTTTTTAGAAATAACGGATAATGGGAAAGTGTGATAAAGATCTCAAAAAATCTTTTTCTATCACTTCACACCATTTATCATAATTGAAAAGGAATATGGAAAAGAGTTCAAGAATTTTCTCTTACCTCCTTTTCCTCCTATATATTGTAATTGAAGCTTTCCTTAAAATGTATACATCAGGAGTTAGTTTTTTTTTCCTCTGTCTTAGTTCCTCTTCTATAAAAGGAAGGGGCCCAGAGCTCTAGCCTTCTTTATTAGCTTTGTAATAACACTCTTACCTCTTATCTATTGTAATACTATGCACAGTTTTTGGAGTAATTTATAATATTCCTTGTGGTGCATTTTTCCATCCTTTTCATATCTATGTTATCTCTTATAGAATTTACGGTGAAGCCTCTTAGGTCGGCTATCCTTCATAATAAAATCATGTCCAATACTCAATACTAAACCCATGGGTCTCTATTTTTTGTAAGCGTGTTTAAGATTTCATGGTGTATGTTCTTGTCTTCACTATCAAGCCTTGGTCTATCCAAATGATGTATTCTCCTATCTTTTTCCCCAAACAAGGTTATACCTCCTATATCATGCATGAACCATCATAATACAATAACATCTCTACATATCAAATCTCAATCCATAGTACCATTTGATCAAGAACCTTGTGGGAATTATATCTTAAAGGATCAAGTGGGAGTTTGCATTGATATCCGTACCATTCAATGAAAAAGTATATCTAATACAACTTATAACTCTAAATATACTTTATCCATACCATACTCCAATATTTTAGAATGATAATTTATCAAGCATTACATCAACTTCCTTATTTTGTTCATTGTCCTGCTCCTATAGAACCTGTAGAATTCTGTCATTAATATCTCAAAGAATATTCAATTTAAACACAAACCATTCAATAAAAATTTCTTTAAAATGGATCATGACCTTGCATATAAAATTTCAGGTCCTAACTCTTAAAAATGTGTGAGTTATGCTTCTTTTATCAGGGCGGACATTTTGTCAAACAAGTATCATGCAACCTAAAACCCTCTAGTAAAACACTACCATATCTAAAACAATACCAATCATCAAATCAAACCCTTCAATACCCATCTGAAAAATGATGTTTTACCTCTATGGTTAAAATTTCATCTTGTTTTGAGCTCATATACAAAATTTATGAATGTTGTCCTAAACCTGGGTTTTCACATACCAGATTTTTACCATTTCCTCTCTATAATGCATAAAAGTTTTATGTCTTCATCTTAACACAAGGAGATTTCTCCACTTTTCAAACCCAATTAAAAATAAATAAAACACATTAACACCTAAAACATGAATCATACATTACCAATCACAAAGTAATTCAAATCATCAACTCTTATTCATTCCCAGAGCTTTCATACAACATTGTTCTCCACTTAATTCTTGCATACCTCCTCTGATTATCAATTTTTCATGCTTATTATCCACCATTCTCTTCTTTCCATGTTTTATTCTACCTCATACTCCCTTAGTTCTCCCTTTACCAACTTCAAACAAAACAGCTATATATCTCTATGATCTTAAACATAGAACTTATCTTATCTTCCTTGTTGAGATATTTGCTCATCTACATGCTAGAATAGGTGAGTCGGTTTGAATATGGCTTACACATAGTTGTGCCAACTAGATATGATCTAGGACAGCTAAAAAAACATATTTAAATAAATATAATCCCTCTTCCTATGTAGAATTTTATGAAAACATCCCATATCCACCTAAGACACCCACTTTTACTCTTACTTGTAAAGAGTTTCTTACATGATAATACAAAATTCAAACATAACATAACTAGAGAGAAAATCATTCAAATTCCAAGTACATGTTATTCATGCCTTGCATGTCTTATTCAAACTTTATTTATGCTCTCCAAGCATCATGGAGGATGCTCCTGCATCATACTTCCCCACTAGAAAGAATTTGAACTTCAGTTCAAATGGGGTATCTTTTAGTCTTCACTGTACACCTGGATCCCAAGTATTTTTTTCCAATGTGAGTGTTTGAGTATCCTTGTTTTTTTTCCTTCATTTTCTTGCTTCTCTCTCTCTTCTTATATATGTTCTTCCTCAGATTCTTCTCATTTGCAAAACTCCATGCTTCTTCTTTATCATCTAGTATGTCTTCAAAATCTTCTTGTTCTTCATGGATGTCCTTCATCTCAGCAACCTCTACATATTCCTTCTCAGTTGCATCTGCATCATCATGTTTGGAATCATTTATTTGATGTCCATTATTTGCTCTTTGTTGTTGGTGTTTGTAGAAAACTTGTCTTGGCTTCCCTTAAGCTTGTGTTCATCAACTCTTTGTCATGTTGTCTTACATCTTCTTCTTGCATTTTCCATGGCTACTCTTGTCTCATTCCTTTGGCTTCATTTCCTCCTTTATTTTCTTGTCCTCCATTGTATTCTTGTCTTGTTACACCTGCACATGGAACAAACATGTTAAGAAAACATAATCCCTTTGCTTCTTTCTTTTCATCCTTGTATTCCTTTCTTTTTTTTGACTTCCCTCATAATGTTCTTGTTAATTTTGAATGATTCTCTACCTCAAAAGTCTTTCACCTTCTATGGAGTTCATTCTTAACTCCTCCTTGCACTCTTTGAGATTCTTTCTCTTCACCAATGTCTCCACCTTTTTCTTAGTTTCTAGTCTCCTTAACTCATCCATTTGCTCTATAGACTGATCTAAACCTGTACCTACTATAACCAGCTCCTTAGGAGGGTCAAATAGCTCCTCCAACATTCTCATCTCAGCATGCAATGCTTCTTCATCCATATTTGTGCTTGCTTCATCAAACTTAGGATAATACTGCCCTTCTCCTTCTTCTAATCTCTATTTTGGATCAACATATTTAGTTATCTTCTCTTTCTTGCATAGGAGTTCTTCATGCTCTTTCAACCTTCTTGGCTGCATGTTAGTCTTCATTTCATTCCATGTTTCAATGTTCCTTTTAATAGTCTCATTAAATGAACTAAATGCATCATTACTCAAAACATTCAATGTCACTTGTTTACCTTCCATCTCTCTTGTTCTCTTTGGACTTGCCTCTATCCTCTTGGGTGCTTCATCATTATCCTTGCTTTGCTCTCTTGAGCTATGTTGTTTTTGTGATCTCTCTCCATCCACTGATGCCCTAGCTATGTGCTTATTCTCATTATGTTTGCATTGTAATCCTTTCATGCTCTTGGCTACCCATACTCTATTTTGCATGGATTTAGGCTGATATATGATTTTTTCTCTATCTTTCTTGTGATCTGCTCCTTGTTTTGAGGCATTATCTTTATACCTCTCTCTTTGGCCTTCTTCTTGGCATGCATGGTTCATCATGCATTCTTCTTGCTTGAGGTCTGCATTTTTTTCTCTATCTGTTGGCTTCTTGAGCCATTTTGGCACTATGTAGCCATGATTGGGTATGAGCTTTGGATACTCATTACTGTTCCTCTTTGTATACACCTGCACATCTAAATCTCTTTCTTATATTCATAATTAGATTCATCATTCATCATTGCATTTACCTTCTCAAGGATCCTTAGCATGGTTGTTTCACTGATTCTGCTTCTCTGGCTTGCAAGTACTTCTTTCTTACTTGTCTTCTCTCTTCTCTCTACTGGAATGGTTTCCTGAGTGTCATGGAATTCATTTTCTTCTTCCATGTCTTCTTTAGTGTGTGGTAGGTCTGCAATTTCCCCCACATGAGACCTCATAACTTGATCTATTTCTATTTTCCTCTTCACACTCTTCTCTGGGTGCTTTGATTGACCCATTTCTTACAACCTTCAAGGTCTTTCCTCTGATCTTCTCTCTGAGGTTCTTCATACCTGCATACACATTCTTAAACACAATATTAGACAACATAATCAGAGACAAAAATGTCTCCTTGAGTGTTCTTCTTAACACTCTTTCTCTTCCTTCCTTGAGTACTTCCTGTGGAACTTCTTCTCCTTTCTTTTTCTCCATCATGAGAAATTCTTTCACCTCTTCTTGTTGCTCATCTCACAACTCTTCTCTCTTCCTCAAGGCATCCTCCTTGTGCCTTCTATCTCTTTTCACTAATGACCTCACAGGCCATTTTTTCTTCCTCTTCAATACTAGGCCACTCTGATGGCTCTCTTCTTCCTGCAACTGTAACCACATGGTGGTCACTCTCTCCAAATCTCTCTTCAATTCCTTTATTTATTTTTGAAGTGATAATCCTTCTCTCATCTTCTTCTCCTTTCTCTTTTTCTCTCTCTTTTCTTGTTCCTTTTGATAGCTTAAGTACTTAACCAATTCACACACTGCTCCTACCTCCATGACTGATTCAATCACACACTTTATAATATGGAGTTCTATGAAAAATATAGATATAAATAGCTTGAAAACACATGTTTGTTACCTTGACCTCCTTGGTATTTGATCTACCTTTTGTTTCCTTTTATGGCTGTCATTTGATCTCTTATTTGGCATCCACTTCTTTGCACTAGTCTCTTCTTATGCTCTAGCAAGTATGGACAAACATTCTGTCTCCATATTCATCAGCCTTCTAAGGGAAGCATATACTCATCCTCAACCTGCAAGCTGCTATATATCCATTGAATGCTACAATATTAGAAACAATATCCATATACAATTATCATTTAGGAGCTTACAATATTTTTTTTAAGAGCCTTCTCTCTCTGTTTCTTCTTTCTCTCTCACCATTCTCAATATGGATTCTATCTCCATTTTTCTAGATCTTCACCCAAGTATTTTTCACCTTGGTCTATGGATCTTCTTAATCCTCACCTAGGTCTTTTTCACCCTAGTCTTTTGGTCTTGTCTCACACAAGTCTTTTTCACCTTGGTATTTTGACTTATTCTTGAGCTTAACTTGTCTCCTGGGATTCTTCTTCTTTCCACACTATCTTCCTTTAGCCACTCTAGGCCTTAAATACTTGTAGTCTCTTCACCTCAATCACCCGTGATCAACACTGTACCATTCAACATTTCACCATTAGCAAAACATATGAAAAAAAAAGAGGTTCTTCTTGCTCTGATACCAAAAATTGTGCAGCCTCTTAGCTCAGCTATCCTTCATAATAAAATCATGTCCAATACTCAATACTAAACCCACGGGTTTCTATTTCTTGTAAACATGTTTAAGATTTCATGGTGTATGTTCTTGTCTTCACTATCAAGCCTTGGTCTATTCAAATGATGTTAATCTCCTATCTTTGTCACCAAACAAGGTTATACCTCCTATATCATGCATGAACCATCATAATACAGTAACATCTCTACATATCAAATCTCAATCCATAGTACCATGTGATCAAGAACCTTGTGGGAATTATATCTTGAAGGATCAAGTGGGAGTTTGCATTGATATCCACCATTCAATGAACAAGTATATATAATACAAATTATAACTCTAAATATACTTTATCCATACCATACTCCAATATTTTAGAATGATAATTTATCAACCATTACATCAATTTCCTTATTTTGTTCATTGTCCTGCTCCTATAGGACCTATAGAATTATCTCATTAATATATCAAATAATATTGAATTTCAACACAAACCATTCAATACCCATTTCTTGAAAATAGATCATGACCTTGCATATAAAAGTTTAGGTCCTAACTCTTAAAAATGTGTGAGTTATGCTACTTTTATCAGGGCAGACATTTTGTCAAACAAGTATCATGCAACCTCAAACCCGCTGGTAAAACGTATCATATCTAAAACAATACAGATCATAAAATCAAACCCTTCAATACCCATCTGAACAATGATTTTTTACCTCTATGGTTTAAATTTTCAGCTTGTTTTGAGCTCATATACAAAAGTTATGAATGCTTTCCTAAACCTGGGTTTGCATAGATCAGATTTTTACCGTTTCCTCTCTATAATGCATACAAGTTTTATGTCTTCATCTTAACACAAGGATATTTCTCCACTGTTCACACCTAATTAGAAATAAATAGAACATATTAACACTTGAAACATGAATCATACATTACCAATCATAGTGTAATTGAAATCATCAACTGTTATTCATTCCCAGAGCTTTCATACATACATTGTTCTCCACTTAATTCTTGCATACCTCCTCTTATTATCACTTTTTCATGCTTATTATCCACCATTATCTTCTTTCCATGTTTTGTTCGACCTCATACTACCTTATTTCTCCCTTTACCAACTTCAAACAAAACAACTATATATCTCTATGATCTTAAACATAGAACTTATCTTATCTTCCTTGTTGAGATATTTGCTCATCTACATGCTAGAATAGGTGAGTCGGTTTGAATATGGCTTTCACATAGTTTTGCCAACTAGATATGATCTAGGACAACTAAAAAAAACATATTCAAATAAATCTAATCCCTCTTCCTACGTAGACTTTTATGAAAACAACCCATTTCCACCTAAGACTCCCACTTTTACTCTTACTTGTAAAGAGTTTATTACATGATAATACAAAATTCAAACATAACATAACTGGGGAGAAAATCATTCAAATTCTAAGTACATGTTATTCATTCCTTGTATGCCTTATTCAAACTTTATTTATGCTCTCCAAGCATCATGGAGGATATCTTCTCTAGCGTGTGGTGCCTTTCGTCCACCCTTTTCAGTTTCTCACCTTGTCTCTATGTTTCAAGTAGTTGCATTCTCAATTAATTCCTTGAAATTTTTAGCGCATCACCCCCATGGATTTTTATGTTTTGTTTCTCTTTTCTGACTCTCACCTCATACCACAGAGAAGAGCCAGTTTCTTTAAAATCTTGAGGTTACCTTAGGGCACATGTCCCACTAACCTAAGGTTTCCTATGACTCTGATAGTTCATCTGCAATGGATTATCATCAACAGGACCCTCACAAGATCTAGGCCATGGTGGAATGGGAAATCCCGAGAAACCATCAAGTAAGTATGAGGTTTCTTAGGTCTCACAGGGTATTATCACAAATTTGTAAGAAACTATGAAATTATATCATCACCACTCAAAAAAATTATTGAAGGACTCCTTTTAGTGGAATAAGAAAGTATCTAGGGAATTTAAAAAATTGAAAGGAGGTTATGTGCACCACTCCAGTATTAGTAACTCAAAATTTCTCCAAAACTTTCATAGTTGAATGTGATTCTTTGGGAAATGGAATCGGAGCAGTACTTATGTAAGAAGGACATCCCATTGCATTTGAGATCAGGATAGCTAAAATGAATGAATTTGTTAAAGCCCACTAATGAGAAGGATTTGATGGCAATACTATATGTAGTCAAACAATGGAGACCTTACTTCATGGGTCAAAATTTTAAGGTAAAAACTCATCATGATAGTTTGAAATATTTCTTAGAGCAACGTCTATCTTCAGAAGAACAACAAAAATTGGTCACTAAGATTTTGGGATATGAATTTGATTTTTTTTTTTATTAAGGGAAAATAGTTTTGAAGGGACTATACCCTGTATACAAACGGGCTCAAAAGCCAGATAGTAAAGAAGAGAGAAATAGCCCAGAGAAGGGCAAAAAATTCAACCAAGGAGGGCTCAACAGCCAAATATTACAATATAAGTGAAGAAAGTATCTAAACGTACAGAGATCCAAAAATAAGAAGGAAAGAACAAAAAGAAACCAAAAGAGAAACAACATATAGAGCTCCACCAAAAAACAGCTCCAGAACCGCCAGATGACAGCCACATCGCAGCCAAAAAACAACATCACAACAACCCGTTAATTGATGGCTCTGTCAATCTTGGTCTTGATAGCCTACAGCGACATGAAGAAGGAAATGGCAGTGGCCTGAGAGGAGTCTTGCAAATCCGATTGGGCAATTGCAATATCCCTTTTCTCTTTAGGGCCCCAAATGTCCTCATTAACCCCACTTAAACTGCAGACACTATGGACATGTTGTTCAATGAAATTATAAATGCTTTTGAGGGCAGACAATATGCAATCATTGCGGCTTTTAGCATTCCCCAATCTGCCATCTAAGGACTGTAGCTTATTGAAGACTTCAGCAATAACCCCCTCTTCTTCCTCACTTTGAAGGATTCTTTTACCCTTAGCTCTTTCCATGTTTTTTATAGCCCCTTTGAGCTCTTGTATCTCCTTTTCAAGTCTGTCCACCCTGTCCAAAAGTTCCAAGTCTTTGTGGCTCCTTAGGACCCGTTGGGAAGCAAGGATTTTAGCTTTAAGGCTCTTGCTTTTCTTGCTGGAAGCAGCATCTTCATTCTTTCTTTTTAGCAGGGGGAGTGGAATAGTGTGGGCAGGTGGAGGTATGGAGGAGGGAGGTGGGATAGGATTCATGGGAGGGCAGCTGGAGCAATGGCGGTGGATCAAGAGGATAAGTCCCTGGTGCAAAGGGATAGCCCTAGAGTGGCTCTAAACTTCCCTTATAGATTTCTCTAGAGAGTTAATCAAATAGTGAGGAAAGCTGATAATGTTATTTCTACGAAAGTGATTTAGAAATATCAGATGCTTTTGAGGTATAGTCACAAATCTTCCTTCAAGGGTAACATACCTAACCACTATTTTGGCTAGCTCAGTAAAAGATTCAGGAATCGACGCCACCTTGATGCCAACATTCATGAACTCAAGATTCTCCCCCTCTTCCAGAAATTTCTTGGTCTCCACCTCCCTGTCTACCTTCTTATTGAAGAATTTGGTGCCATCCAGGCTGAGGCCCGTGATCCAAGCAATGAGCTCTTCCGTGATTTCCATCTCCATGTTACTATATTTGACAATCCTATTCTTCCAACCCTGGGTGAATTTGATAGAAATGTCTTGGTCGAATCCTTGAATCCTTTCAATGAAATTAGAGAGGCCCCCGATTTGTAGGTAATCCCAAAGCTCCGTGTTCTCTTTCCACTCAATATTGTGGGTCGGTTCAGTTTTGCAAGGCGGACCCCCCATGTTTCCTCTGCTTCTTTTCCTGTTCTCAATAGTAAAAAAGCTACCAATGTGCGAGACAGGCAGAGCTTTGATTTTGATATTTGAATCATTCCTTTTCATGAAAGCAGGTTTAATTATTATGCTACACTTGTTATTATTTCCCCGCTCCTCGTCTTTCCTCCTATGCCAAAAAATGATGACAGTCCATCTCGCACAGATCGCATCAGTCATCCATATATTTTGTGATGTCATCATCATGTACTTGAGGATCCGCACATTAGTGTGTAAATTACAGCCGTTAGTAATGCTTTTCACTGCCATGTAGATCAATGATAATGGCTTTATTGACATGAGCGAGCAGAACGTCCCCCCTAAGCCAAGTTTGAAAGGAATTATTAACACCGTAGTTAGCCAAACTGTCAGCGACCCTATTTCCTTCTCGATAGGTGTGGGTGATTTGGACATTTTCAAAGCTTTTGCATATATCAATAGCTTCCTCAATATAATCCCTGATAGACTAGCTGGGGTGTTGCTTTTTATTCAAAAGATTGATAATATTTAGAGAATCACCTTCAATTATAATATTTGGAATATTGCAATCTCTGGCAAGTCTTATACCCCAAAGAGCCGCCATGGCTTTGGAATAATGATTAGTCTATTTGCCCATTTTCCCAGAAAAAGTAGCAACAAAATAGCCTCTTTGATCCCTGATGATTCCCCCTCCGCAAGAGTCACCCAGATTTCCTTTTGAGGCCCCATCAAAATTTAACTTGTGCCAATCAGTGGGAGGTTTAATCCATCTGACTGTGTTTCTGTCAGTACCATTGTTATTTCTATTGATAGTGGCAATATTCCATTCAGTCAGGATGCATTCTTCATTCTTCAGATAAAGTCTATTTTTAGGTGGTTTAAATCTAGCAATATTATCTTGCACAACAATGATAATTTCCTTATAGACTTTGTTACAAGCCTCTCTATTGTTTCTAGAAATACTATCATTACGAGCCTTCCAGCTTCTCCACATAGTGTGGGGCAGAACAAGTTGCCACAGTCTTTTCACCATGCAATGTTTGAACAGAGAGCCCCATTTCTCCCAAGCTTGAAGATAGGTAAGGGGAAAAATCCATCTCAGATTAAATTTTGCAAAAACTTGCCAAATTTTGGAAGTAATCTCACAATGGAGGAATAAATGTTTTATATCTTCAGCCTCTTTCTGACACATGCAACATCTATTCGGCATGATGAATCCCTTCTTGATGAGGTTGTCATTAGTTAGGATCTTTCCATTAATAATTAGCCACCAAAAGAAGTTCACTCTAGGGGTTAGCTCTGACATTCACAGCTTGTGCCACTTAATTTCACTTTCTATGGATACAAAGAAAGAATTATATCCTGATTTAACAGTGTATTCCCCATCGAAAGAATCTTTCCAGATGAGCTCATCCTTAAGGTTTTGATTACTTATATGGATCAGGGAAAGTTGATTCTGGAGAAATGCAATATCAGCCTAGAGGGATATGACTTTGATATTGATTATAAGAAATGGAAGGAAAAATTGGTCATTGATGCTCTATCTAGAGGGATGAGTCCGCAGAAGCATTGTTATATGCCATCTCTATAATAAAGGTAGATTGGGTAGATCAAGCATGAGAAGAATGGAAGAATATGCAACAACACATACTCTCATTCAGAATCTCTAGGAAGATCCATGCATATCGGATAAATTTATATGGAAGAGGGATACATCGTGGTAAAAATATATCTTATATCTATGTAAGAACTCTACACTTAAACACCATGTTCTTTCAGAGCTACATTCTTCTCCAATAGGTGGTCATGATATATTCCTGAAAACTTATCATAGAGTTAAGTAGGATTTATTTTGGGAGAGATTGAAAGGAGATGTTCAAAAATTTGTGGCAAAATGTTTTTTTTTCAACAAAATAAGGGTGAGATAATTAAGGCACCTGGTCTTCTCCAACCTCTATCTATTCCTAGTGAGATCTGGAAAGAGGTATAAATGGATTTCAACATAGGATTACCTAAATAAGAAGGGAAAAGTGTCGTCATGGTCATGGTGGAAAGGATTACCAAATATGCTCATTTTTGAGTCATGGCTCATATTTTCACAGCTAGTACAGTTGTCCTCTCTTTTATGGATACAGTTCAAAATCTCTATGGCACGCCAAAAATTATAGTTGTGATCATGATTCAATATTTAAAAGTAACTTTTGGACTGATGTGTTCTCTTGTCTCGATACCCAACTAGCCCAGAGTTCCTCTTATCATCCCCAATTAAATGGGAAAATTGGGGTGGTAAATAAATGTTTATAGGGATATCTTCGATGTTTTACTTTAAATAAGTAAGAACGTTGGGTGCAATGGTTAGCACTAGCAGAATGGTGGTACATTACTTCATTTCATACCTCCATTTCTAGTACTTTATGGGTACCATCCTCCATCACTCATATCTAGCTTTAAGGTCAAACGGAAGGTGACAGTAGTCAAAGATCACATTCAGCACCAACACGAGGTACTCTCTAGTGTTAGAGAAAATTTGAAAAGGACACAAAACCACATGAAGCAACAGGCTTATCAACATCAGAGTGAGAGAAAATTGGAAGAGGATGAATTTGCTTTTATAAGGTTATAGCCATATAAGAATTTATTCTTAAAACAATAGGAGAAGGATAATAATCTTGCTCCTAAATACTATGGTCCTTACTGAGTTTTGCGAAAAATTGGTAGTGTGGCATATAAGCTAGATCTCCCTCCAGGAAGTAAAATACATCAAGTATTCCATGTTTCTTTCTTAAAGAAAGTTATTGGGAAACACATTTCCACCCAGTCAGTGCTTCCAGAACTAAATGAGGAAGAAAGGATAATATTGGAACATGAAGATATTCTTCAGACATACACCAAAAGACTCAGGACCTAATTCCTTACTGAGTTCCTGATCTAGTGTAAGAATATAAATATTGAGGATGCATCACTGGAAGATGAAGCATTCATGCAACAACATCCAGGGCTTCCCAACATTAGGAATAATGTTTCTTTGAAGGGAAGGGGCATGCTACACCCTTAATTATATATCTTACATTGGATGGATATAATTGACTTGTGGCTATCATAACTTAATATCATGATGTATCTCTTTCATATATGATATATTATCATTAGTAGGTCAGCCTTACTAATCGATATAGCATTTGAATAGTATATATAGTAGTTAGTAGGTAGTGGTTGGTCATTCATTAGAGCATTTGAGTATTATTGTATGGTTTGGAGGTTTCCCCCTCAAAGTGGTGAAGATAATCTAATTACATATTGAGATCATTCATCTGAAAGATAGTTTTATTTGGTGTTATATTGTTTCTTGTAATCAAATTTATACAAGTAATTTCATTACAACTTTTAATAAATAGATCTGCAACCCAGTTTGCTAATGGCACATTACTTTCTCAGTATCACCTAAGCCAAAAACAAAAATCAATGTACTATCTAAGTCATACACTAATTTCATATCAGCTCACTATCCCCAAATCGAAAAGGCTTTCTTGGCTATGGTATTTATCTTCCAAAAAAAAAATCATTACCTATTGGATAACAAAACCAAGATTATATCGAAGGTTGATCCACTCAAGTATCTATTGTCAAAACCTGCCCTTATAGGTATAATGGCTAATTGGATAATTCTACTCAGTTAATTTGACATTGAGTACGTACACCAAAAATCAATCAAAGGACAAGTGCTCACTGACCAATTGGCTGAAGCTCCCTTACATGGAATAGATCCTATGATTTTGGACTTACCAGACACATCATTGATGTATATTCAATAATTTTTCATGTGTCAAGTGCACTTTGATGGATCATTTGTGTTTCATGGTTTAGGGGCAGGCGCAGTGCTAATTAATCCTTCAAGAAACCCCATACCACAAGCTTTTTGTCTAGGATTTCCTTACACAAATAACATTGTAGACTATGAGGTGCTCATTGCTAGGATGAAATTGGCTATAAAATGGAATATTCACCACCTTAAGGTCATTGGTGATTCACAACTGATCATCCAACAAGTCAACAATGAGTACAAGGTCAAGGATGAAAAACTCATCCCATATAAAAAGTTGGTGGAAACTCTGAAGGAATATTTTGTGTGCATCACCTTTGAGAAAATTCCAATGGCACAAAACCAGTCTACAAATGTAATGGAAACAATGGGTTCTATGTTGTAGATTCCTCCAGAAAACAATGATATACCATTTTTTTTTGAAAATATACGTCAAACTACATACTATATGTCGAAATCATGCCTAGCATGTGAAGTTGTTGGTCCCTACTCCCCATGTTATGACCCTATTTTCAACTACCTCCAAAGTGGTACCTTTCCTCCTGACATTTCACAATCTGAAAAATAAATCCTTATTCACCAAATAACTTGTTACACCCTCATTGGATGCATGCTCTATCGTCATCGCTACAATGGGAATCTGTTGTGTTTTCTAGATGTAGCAGACTCAGTCTAAACAATGAAGGAGGTACATGAAGGAGTGTTTGAAACCCATACAACCATAATGGTATTAGCAAAGAAGTTGTTAAGGGTAGGCTATTAGTGGCCTACTACAGAGCCAAATTGCTGCAACGATGTAAGGAAGTGTGTCAAAAGTATGGAAATTTCCTTCATGAAGTGTCACAACCTTTACCTCTAATAACAACACCATGAACATTCTCTAAATGGGGATTAGACTTAATAGGGAATCTCACCCCTACCTCATCTGATGGTCATACCCAAATCTTCACGGCCACATAATACTTCACTAAGTGGGTGGAGGTCATTCTGTTGACATATGTTACAGGTTCTCAAATATCAAAGTTCATCATGAATCACTTTATTTTTCGGTATTGCATTCCTTCTTCCATTATTACTGATAATGGTAAATATTTGAAGAAAAATATGGTAAACTATCTTTTCCATCACTTTCGGATAAGATTAAAGTTGTCCACGCCATATTACCCTCACGGTAATGGGAAGGAATAAACCACTAATACAACACTGATTCAAATCATGGAGAAGATGGTGAGTAAGATAGGTCACAGTTGACATTCGCAAATTCACCCAACCCTCTGGGATTATAGGAATTCCATTCACACTCCTACTAGTGTGACACCCTACTCCCTAGTATTTGGAACATAATCCATCATCCCACTGGAAATATAGATTCCTTCCCTGAGAATATCTCATAGGGATTACCTAGATAAGGATGGGGATTACGGATTGGCTAGGATAGTAGAATTAGAAATCCTTGATGAAAAGTGCATCCGCGTCCTCAACCATCTCAAGGTGTATCAAAATAGAGTATCATGGAACTACAACACAAACATCATACATCATCAATTTGAGGTTGGAGATTGGGTAAAGAAAGAGAATCAGTTCAACACAAGGGCAGAAAGAGAGAAGAAAAGGAAAGTTTGAACCTCACTGGTTAGGACCTTATGTCATTATGGCCAAATATGGGTTAAGGGCATACAAACTTTCTTATTTTGATGAAGATGAGCTCCGTGAACCCATGAATTCCATGCAACTCAAGAATTTCTATGCTTGAAACATGGTGCAAATATCATAAAACAACCAAAAAATTAAAAAAGGATCAAAAATAGAGAAAAAGAAAAAGAGAAAACAGGTTATCCAAATGTGAAAACCATGCAATTGTGGCACTTTGGATAGGTCCCTTGGTGAAAATCAGATTCTGGTGCCTTAGGCAAATTCATTGTTCACAAGCATCTTGAGGGGATACTTTTACTTAGCTCTAAGACTAGTTCCACACCTGCATTTGGGAATCCTTGTGAGCCTATCCTATCAAGGCCTTCATTTCGTTATTTCTCCTCTTATAAATTAGTGAAGGGATTGTCTTTGTATATTCCCCATATAACATTGGGGGCATCTTCACACTTTCACCTTCCTATATATAACATGTGGCACCTACCTTTTTATATTCCCATCTAACACTAAGGGCATCCATGTTTCTCAGTTTCCTATACATAGCTTCGAAAAACCTTTTAAAAATAAAAATAAAAAATGTTGTAAATTGCAAAAACATTAAAATATGTTGAAAATCATAAAAACATACAAATATGTTGAAAATTGCAAAAACATTCAAATATTTTGAAAATCGCAAAAACATTCAAATATTTTGAAAATCCTAAAACATTCGCATAAACCCTGAAAAACCTCAAAACATTAGAAAACTAAAAAATACAAAAAAAATAGAAAATTGTTTCACAAAACTCCCCAAAAAACATAAAACGCATTAAAAACAGTATCACAAAAATATAGTTTTATTTTATTTGCTTCGTTTCTTTATTTTATTTTTTTCTTTGCTTGTTTGGTTACATGTATATTGTTTGTAAAGTTTTTACTTGTACCATTTGTACAGGGTGTTTCTTATTCATACCACTTTAGATTGACCTTTTCCTACTTAGATCATATTTATGTTTTATATGTACAATAAGAGCAATAAATAATGCTACATGAAAAACCAATACAATAGCTTAACAAAGTCAACTTTATGTTGACACCTTAGATTTCTTACCAAATGCACAATCCTTGGTAGCTCTCTTAACATCCTCTTGCATATAGATGCCTTATGGTCCACTAGAATGTACACGACCTTAGTCGTCATTTTAGCACTCTAGCTAATCCATTATGGACATGATTGAGCTCGACTCTGAATTAGGATCATGCGTGACTCCTTGGGTCACATATGCCGTCTGAATGTCTCACTATCTTATCCTTATGCAACACAAACATTTCATGTCTCCATCATGAACTTGATCCTCTAGCTGTTAGCCCAATGTGATATCTCTACTCCGCTCTTCTTCTATTAAAATCATATAACACTTGATGAGAATGTTAAAAATCCAGAATTTTCCTAATACCATTTCAAAATCCAAACTCCGAAGGGATGATGTTGAGAGTGAAATTTTTGGAAAATTCATGAAGCTCAGAATTTGCAATAGATGGTATATAACTCCATACAGAGTACCATATTTTGTACCAACTATCTTGGTACTTAGGAAGTGGTATTCATGGGATAGTCCTAGTTGGTGCATTTTCACATGTGAATGAATCACATATCCTACTCACAGATCAGTCATAATAAAAACCATTTAGAGTGAATAACTATCCTTGCTTGCAACTACCATCGATCCACTGTCTCAAGGCACATCGTAATGTCACTAGTATAATTTTGTTGTGCATTCCACTGGTGTATCTTTGTGACTAATGCGCCCTTCATCACTGATTAGCCGGTGCATTGGGTCCTTACAATAGGGGCTTTCCCTTCTTCTGCATCCACTTAGGCCTCATGTCATAGATACAATTTCTAGCATTGCTCGGTGTCATGCCCTTGATACCACAACATTTGAAGCACACATGACCTAGTCTGGTGAAGGTTTGACTCTCTAAGTGTTTGCACTTGTTTCCCTATTAGCTGAGCTTGATTCAGCCACCTTCTCATAGTGGAGCATCTAGGCTCCCTGTACAACTCTGCAATGCAGTTGTTGATTTCAGAAATGGCAAATGATGCTCTCGAATAGTAGCTAGGCTGGGTTTATGTAACTCCACGATCTGGAGATCATGTTCTCGTATGTGTATGAGTCATCATCACTCGAACCGATGATGTAGATCCTTAGCAATATGATGACAAGCATAATTTTTTTTTACTACAACTGGAAGAATATGTCATAGATCCATTTCAGCAAAACAAACTCTACAAAAACCAGCTACCTGACTACCAACTTGATCTGAAAATTTATCCTTCTGATTAACAAAGATAATCATGCCCTTAGCCAAAATTCTATCCATACTTCTCTCACCTTTTTCACCATTGAAATATGACCACCAATGCTTACAATCATCTTTCCACACTCGAGGAAGGACATCTCTCATTTCTACATCATTTTTCTTCTGACAGGGGAAATTCTTAGGAGTCTACTATCTTTGAAGTGGCATCACATTAAACACAATCAAAAAAGTGATTTGATCCTAGACCAGGGAAGAACTTTGACTCTCAACAATTTAAGATATTGGCCTAAATTGCTTTAATTATAGTCAGCCTTTTGGGGTTATTTACAACATATTGTCAAGTAAGGGAATTTTTCATATGAATATAACCGTTAATGTAGTAAACACTACGCTAATCACCACCTAAGGTCTTCTATCCATCAAATAATGCCAATCAACGAGCATCCATTTTCATCCATCTAGCTCTATCACAAGTAGACACAAGGGCTAGTTATTTCATAGGAGGGAGGTTAATTTCCCCTATTCCATCTAGATTACATTTATTACATTCCAAATTTATTTACTCGCTATCCATGTGTGAATAGATCAATAAGATTGTAACCTATTTGATTACAATTCCACACACAGATTCTAAAGCTACATTGGGTAATTGGGATTTAGTGCTAACACTCAGTTTATAAGCCTACACATATGTGGTCATTTAGGATCTCTATGATCCCTCATTTTTCCCCCCTTTCTTTTTTGGAATTACTAGATGACTATTTGAGGGTTTTGTAAAGTATATTCTTCCACTCCTAGACAATGTTTATTGTAACCTTAGCGACCATTGTTAGTGAATCTATAGATGATAAAAGGTGTAGAATGATCCCTCATAGAATCATATTACGGCCCTAAGAATTTGGATTTGCTGAGAATTTTAACAGATCTCAAACTAAAAGTGCACCAGTAAAATCAGTACCCAGGCACCTATGGGATGCCCCTGTCTCTCTCATAGGTTCACCGCAGTTTGGGCATCATGTTCCTCCGAGATTCTATAATTTTTCATGAGTTCTAGTGTGAAAATCCAGTGCTTCGTATTTCTCTATCTTCTATACTCTATGTACTTTATTGGGAGCAACTGCGACGAATCAATCTACAGGCATATTCACCCTTCTTTTCAAAACATATGCAGATGTTACGTAATCCCTACCATATGCATAAAACCATATAAGTAGACAACTGCTTATATTTCTAGTATTTACAAAACTTGCATGGGTATTTACTACTATGGGCTATAACAGTCAGATTAGGCATATATTTCCATAATCCCACCCATATGAGGAAAGAACATTTCCCGAATATATTGGCACATTTTAAGGCCGAAAAATATTCACATAGATTGCGCCCCTGATGATGTTTTCAAGAGACAATGATATGGAAAGTGTACATTACTCTTAGTATACAGTTTTCAACACTTTCATCACATGAAAATAGGCTCCACAACCTAACAATATCCCACTTGGAGACTAGTTTTCCTAGTGCAGAAAGCTTCTCAACCCTTCATGTAGTTTCTATGAAGACCAACCAAAGCTGAACACAACTTCATTTTTTCCCTTGTGTACCATCTTGGTCATCATGTTGATCAGGATTCTAACTGGTATGAATCTTCTCTAACTTCAACTTCTCTTCCTCCAAAGCTATCCTAATGAAATGGTACCTTAACTATATATGCTTCATCCTAGAGTGGAAAGTAAAGTTCTTAGCTAGGTGTATAACACTCTGACTATGGGATATGTGGTTTTCCTTCCCTCTTGGCTTATGCCCCAACTCAACTTTAAGAAATTGTTATAACCAAATCCATTTCTTTTCTTTCCTCTGTGGCAGAGAACATACTGTAAGCCTCTGTGGTTGACAAAGCCACTAGCTTTGTAGGGTAGCATGAAATCCATAGCTTACTGTTGTCCCACCTATAGTGTAAACATAACCTATTGATGATCCTCCTGCTCAGATACAATCTCCAGCCATGTCTGAATCTACATAACCATGGCGAAGTGGTTCGTACTCCACTGTTTGGAGAAAACTGGTCCCCATGAAGTCCCTCTCAATTATTTTGGCATGGGCCAGTGAAGGATTCGCCAACTTTACACTATGCCTGCCAGTGATCTCTACTTAGGAGTCGGCTCACAAATCCTACCCTTGACTAAATATCCCCACTTCATTATAGAACCATGAGGTTATGGTGCTCACGTGAACACTTCATAAAACTTCACATTTTTCAAGAGTAATGGTACCTTGTACATCTGGTTTCTCTCCATACTATAGAGAGGTGTTGCGGACACTACTCCTTTGATAAAATTGGAATGATGGCCTACAAGGAGGAATCAGACAACTGAGTACTGTAGATATCTGATGCATATGTAGAACGCTATGACCAAGATTTCTTAATGTAATCTACCTACAGATAAAATAACACAACACATTCCTTCTTATTTCAAGATATCGTCATACCAAGAATTTGAGGGCATAGGTCCACCAATAATCGCTTGCGATAGCATATTTTATTCACTTAGCCATCGCTTCTCTCAATACAATTATTTCCAACATGTCTATTTGGACGCTACGCTCAACAATATGTCTATAGACATGATAGACACCTGATCATCATAACACCATCTTAAATGTTACGCACATACACGCAATGACTATTAGAATGACATCTAATATAGACCCTACTTGATGCAGTTGTCACAAAAGGCATGTTGACGCCTTAAAACCATGCGCGTCCAATAGGCCTTAGTGACGCGCGTCAACAGGCCTTAGTGACGCGCGTCCAAAAGGTCCTGCCCATATGAGAAAAGTTCGTTTCCTGATAGGCTCGCTGAGCATGCATCACTAAGGCCAATTTGCTTTTTTCGGGCGTTGTCACTACATTCGAACCCCCGTTTGGGGCACTGGCCCGGCCCCAGGAATCTGGTGAGGCAACTATGGATATTGTACGCATACTCTTAGTGTGCACGTATTCAAAGAGTTTCTCACATGAAAATAGGCGCGACAACCTAACAGATTTCCCACTTGATGAGACTAGTAGAGATCGGAGAAAGCTACTCAGATGCTTCGACTAGGATATTTTGTTGCCGACGCATCCAAAGTTGAACACAACTGCAGTAATTACCTTTTCAAAAGACCTTAGTGATCATTTCTACAAGATTCTAACTGGACCTATTGATCTTCACGTCACTTCAGGATTGCTCTTCCTCCAAGGTCTTCATGACGCAATGGTACACTGCACTATATATGTTTCATCCTACGCGTGGACAGCAGAATCTCCTGTCGCTAGCGTCTACAGAACTCTGACTATCACTATGTAGCTTTCCTTCCTCTTACTTATGCACCAACTCCTCAAGTAATTCATGTAACACCCAAAAAATTTCTTTGCCTTACCTTTGTGGTAGAAACATACTCAGCCTCTATAGTTGACGAAGCCACCAGCTTCTGTATTCGTGAAATCCACCTCACTGATTGTCCAGGAGGTCTAGTGTAAACATGAACCTGTCATGCTCCTCATGCTGTCTACATCTCGAGTCATATCTGAATCTACATAACCACACAAAGTGGTGTCTGAATCCATTGTAGTACAAAACTTGTCCCCACGGTCCCTTTCAAATACTCGAAGGATCCACTTTACTACCTGTCAGTGATCTCTACCTAGATCAATCATGAATCTACTCACCACTCCCACTCCATGGGAAATATCAGGCCTAGTGCACATGATGACATACATCAAACTACCAACCTCTGATTGAGTAAGGTACCTTAGTACATCTAGTTTCTTTATTGTTCTGTCTTGGGACACTGCTCCTTTGATAACTTTAAATGGCCTTCCAAAGGAGTCCCAAACCAGTTTAGCATACCTACATATTAAACCTCTCTAATACCTTCTTAATGTAATATTCCTGAGATAAAGTTCAGCTTCTCGTTCTTTCCTATCCTGAGATATCCTCGTACCAAGGATTTTTTTGGCTTCCCCTAAATCCTTCATAGTAAAGGATTCACTTAGTTTCTTCTTGAGTACTTTTATTTCCTGCATGTTTTTACCTACAACCAACATGTCATCCACATGTAGACAAAGGATAATATAACTGCCATCCTCAAATGTATGTGTATACACGTAATGGTCAGAATTACATATAATATAACCTTGCTCCATCATAAAGCTATCAAATTTCTTATACCATTAATGTGGAGCTTATTTCAAGCCATACAAGCTCTTCTTCAGTTTACACACCATCTCCTCTTTACCTTTGACCTCATAGCCCTCTGTTTGCTACATATATAGTTCCTCCTCCAAATCCCCATGGAGAAATGTAGTCTTTACATCAAGCTTTTCTAAGTGCAAGTATTCTGATGCAATTATTCTTAGAATTGTTCTAATAGAAGACATTTTTACTATAGGAGAAAAAATCTCATCAAAATGTATACCTTTTTTCTTTGAAAACCTCTTGACCACCAACTGGGCCTTGTATATTTTCTTTACTCCTTATTTTTCTTTGAATCTGAACACCCACTTGTTCTCTAATGCTCTTTTTCCTTTAGGATAGATTTACAAAATCCCATGTCTTGTTCTCCATGAGATCATGATGCTCCTCATCCATGGATTTCTTCCACTTCTTCCTAGCATGTACATGCATTACTTCATCAAAGCTCTTTGGCTCTCCACTATTAATAAGTAATAAATAATAAAGAGAAGGAGAAAAATGTTGCAGGCTCTCTTCTTACCCTAGAAGACCTCCTCAATATAGGAGTTTGGGGTTCCTTTTGAGGAGGTTCCTGAATTAATTCATGTGTCACTTTTCCATCTAGAAGATCCTCTACCACTGCATATTCTTTATTGGATTCTTCCCTATTTTCCTACAACTGCTGCTTATACATGGTTTTCTCATTAAAGACCACATCAATATATCAAATGATTTTCTTGTCCTTAATACTCCAACATTTATATCCAAATTCATCACCACCATAACCAATGAAAGTACATTTTTCTGATTTATCCTCTAGCTTGGTCCTATTCATCCTTAATCTATATGAAAAAACACCTCACATACAAAGACTCTAAGAAATTAATAATCTAATTTCTTACCATACCAAGCCTCCTAAGGTATGCCTCCATCTAAAGCACTAGAGGGTCCTCTATTTATCAAGTACACAGTTGTGTTCATCGCTTATGCCCAAAAAGAAAGAGGCAGTCTTGCATGTAACCTCATGCTCCTAGCACATTCCATTATTGTTTTGTTCATCCTTTCTAACACCACATTCTACTGCAGAGTTCTTGGAACCATCTTTTGCCTACGAATTCCATTCTTGGAACAATAGTCATCAAATTCATTTCTGCAATACTCCCCTCCATTATTTAACCTAAGAAATTTTAGCGTAAGACCTATTTCATTCTCTACCAAGGCTTTCTATTTAATAAAAGTGTAAAATACATTAGATTTGTTTCTAATACAATAAACCCAAACTTTCCTTGTTGCATCATCAATAAAAGTAACATAATAACTTGAACACCCCAAGAGATGATACCTGAGCTGAGCCCCCACACATCAAAGTGCACCAAATCTAATTTACTCTCTTTCTTTGTAGGTCCAACCTTGAGAACCCTTACTTGCTTATGCTTCCCATATATGCAGTCCTCACATAACTCCAAACATGTTTCTGTATATCCAGGAAAATCCTTCTTTATGATCTCCATGCCCTTATGGCTCATATGACTGAGCCTATAGTGCCACAATTTTGTATTTACTTTTGAAGCCACAAGATTACAAACATTAGTGGTATAAGTGGTTAAATACAAGGTTCCAACCTTCTTACATCTTGCTAGCACAAAATCACCCTTGGTAACCTTTCAAGAGTCAACTGTAAATATCATAGTACAGCCATCACTTCGCAACTACCCTGCAGATATCAAATTTCATCTTAATGTAGGTATATGTCTGACATCCTTCAATAGCCAAGTATTCCCATTCTGCATCTTAATCTAAACAGAACCTTTTCCAACTATGCTACAAGGCTCATCATCACCAAGACAAACATCTCCAAAATCTCCTTGAATATAATCAACAAAATAATGCCTATGTGGAGTAGTATGGAAAGAAGACCCCGAATCTAAAACCCAAGATTCAGTAATATTGTGCAAAGAAATAATCAAAGCATCATGACATACATTACCCGTTGCCACATTTTCCTCCTTTTTTTCTTCTTGTCCCGAAGCTCCCAACAATACTTCTTTGCATGCCCAAACTTTCCACAGTGCCAACATACTATCTTTCTTTTGGATTTTGACCTTGCCTGATCCTTTGATTTTTTATGACTTCCTCTATTCTTCTGTCTCCCTCTAGTTTCCACTGTCAAAGCATTCCCTAATGTAGAATATTCCCCAGATATTTTTCTTCACATTTCCTTGCTTAGAATCAGCCTTACAACATCCTCAAACTTCAACTTTGAGTTAGCTGGAACCGATTTGCTTACTACCGTTACCAGGTCATTCGAGCTTTCGTGTAAAGAGCACAGAACTAATAAATCCCTAAGTTCTTCATCAAAATTTATTATAACCAAAGCTAGCTTTTTTACAACTGTATTAAAATCATTTCAATGATCTGCTACTAAACCATTCTCATCCATCTTCATATTAAACAACTTTTTCATTAAAATATCTTATTTGAGGCAGAGGGTTTTTCATACAACTTCCCTAATGCATCCATTAGTTCTTTTGTAGTATTTTCCTTTGAAACCTTTAATAATAATGAAGATGCAAGACACAACTGGATTGTCCTAAGTTCCTTCCTATCTAGCAAATCCCATTCCGCATCCATCATGCTCAAGGGTTTGTTCACCTTCTCAGACAATGGAATATAAAGATCCTTCTGATAAAGGTAATATTCCATCTACATCTTCCAAAGACTAAATTTTTTCCCATTGAATTTATCAACCCTTGATCTTCCATCATCTGTCATAGCTCCCACTAAATATAAAACCTCCCTGTGATTTAACACTTCAGCAAACCAAACCAGGCTCTGATACCAATTGTTAAGAAATAAGAGAAAATATGTGGAATAATCCCTCACATAATCGCAACAATAGAAACTAATATGCATAAAATCTTACAGATCTCAAACTAAAAGTGAATGATAAAATAACACAACACAAAGAGACAATATTTAACGTGGTTCACCCGATTTTGGCTACGTCCACCAAGAATCACTTGCTCAGATTTTATTACAAGCCATCGCTCTCTCAATACAACACCCAGATCTGTTTGGAGCTATGCTCAACAAACTCTACAGAATTCACACCTGAATTCAAAACACAACTACAATGTTACATAATCCCTACTATATACATAAAACTATATAAGTAGACAATTGCTTAAGTAATTTTACAAAACTGTGGGTATTAAAACCATGGGCCAAAACCATCCCATAAACCTATGGGAATCCTTCCCATATGAGAAAAGCATGTTTCTTGATATATCAGTCACATTTTAAGGCCAAAAAAAATTCGGGGGCTATGCCCTCAAACCCCAGTGAGACAACTGTGGAATGTGTACAATGCTCTAAGTGTACAGTCTTCAACGCTTTCACACATGAAAATAGGATCCATAACCTAACATTACTAACCTATATTTTCTATTATCCCACATGTAATAGGATTTAAAGCTTCTTCAGAACATTGGGTTATAAAAGGAACCCTACTCCAACCTTTCTACTTACACATTACATGCATATAGATAAACTATACAAATTTCATCGTATAACATCTTTCATTTGAGCTAATAGCCTCATTCTTGCATTTCATCTATCCAATATTTAGGGTCATGTGGAGAGAATAAAAATGGTCTTGTAGCCATACTTTGATGAGCCTCCATTCCTAAACCCTTGAAGATCAAAAAAATCAACTTTGATTTTCATGGATCTATTTAGGTTCATTTATTGTTTTTGGTGATCTAAAGAGTAGATATTCAAGTCCTTAGCATATTATTTTGATTTTATTTCAAGTTCTAATACATAATTTTTGTATTTAGTCTTGTTAAGCTATTAACATGATGATATTTTTAGGGTTAACTTATTTTTGAAGCTACTAAGGTGTTAGTTTCAATTCTCCTAGCTTAGTTAACTAATAAATTGATACAATACCCTTCTAGTTATTTATCTTGGACTTATTTTTATTCTTTAATCTTTCTTTGAGATTTTTCCAGCTTTATATTATTTAGACATTTAAACATTTTCAAGAAGTTGGTGTCTGACTGAGGCATGTGTTTCCATATCGTACAAACGTACTACTTGACTGTTTGTTACATGAAAAAACACGGGATGATAATTTCAACTTATCAAATTCAATATGTTGTAGTGGTTGGAACCTAAACTTCTCTTCTCAATTCAAGGTTTCAAATAACCTTTCTTCCTCTCTTACTATATTATTGCAAACAACAACCTTCAATCATAACAATATTAGCACAAAATATCAATTTCAAAGAGCTTCTTTCTTTGATGCAAAAAATAATGGCATCCTCACCTTAACACTTAATCTCACATGTTTACTATCAATATTTTCTAGAGAGAGAAGGTATGTTAAAATAATTTTTAATAATACTTTGTGCATGAAGAGATACAATCTCATTTAGAGGAGGAAGGGAAGAAACATATGTATCATTTGTAACTACATTTTGTTCACTAGTATTATAAAAATACTTTTGAGAAGATGAAGAAACATACACATAATTTTTGTGTACAAAAATCTAAGGAATAAATACAAACAATGAAAAGTGAAGTATGGATAACACTATCAACATGATTTTCATGAGCATGAAAATTTAAATACTCCTCTATGCATGAATCACTACTAGAATCATTGGTAGAAAGATATTCATTGTCATTATCATCATAAACAAAGCAATTAGATTTAATAAGTAGAAAATCATCCATCCCATTTTTAGAACAATCATGAATAATTGGATGTTTGACAACAAGAGAATGTGTTGGTGTAGGATTTTAACCATCTTGTGACATTACATACACGGTCTAATTCATCTTGCTTGGGTCATGATAGGTCATTAAAGGGAAATGTACTTTAAGTCATTTTCTATTTCTTCATTGAGAAGTTACCCTTCTGGGTGACCTAATTTCTCACTATATATTGTACCTTTCTACATATGTTTTTGGTTAATGAAGGCTAAACAATTAATGAAAAGTTAAATTTCTCATGTACTTGTTCTTGTTGTAGAAGTACTACTTCTTCATCATTCGAGTATTTTTCAGATCTTATTGCTACATACATGTTTATTTGTGAATTCAATCCTATGTAGTACCAATCCTTGATTTTGACCTACTTCTATATGGTATCAGAGAAGTTTTTGTAGCCAAATTCCATAACCTTTGTGTGAGATCTTACATTTTATCTTTTTTTTCATTTTTTCATTATTTTTGGTTTTCAAGGGTTTGGTGGGGTTTTTGGAAAATTTGTGCATATTTACTCCTCTGGATTCTTTAGATGAAAAGCAGCCAATACCATTGACTTCAAAATTAACAAATTTGTCCAAGTTTGTGCTCAAATAGAAAAATCCCTTCTAGGTTTTTCTTGGTTTCTCAAATAACTTGGTGGGTATTTGTTATTTTGTATGAAAAACTTAAGGTTTTCTCAGACATGAAGGTTTTAGGGTTTGAAAGTTTTTTGTTCAAATTTAGAAAATCCATGCAAGTTTGGGCTCAAATAGAAAAATCCCTTCTAGGTTTTTCAAATAACTTGGTGGGTATTTGTTATTTTGTACAGAAATTAACCATTTTCTTAAATCTAGAGATTCTATTAATTTTTCTCATTTGTATTGTTTCATTTTTTCGAGCGTGTTCAACAAGTCATAAAATCTAACCAAGAGCAAATCATGTTTTTGAGCATGTTCAGCAAGTCAAAAAATCTGCCCAAGTGAAAATTGGATTTTCAATTGTGTTCAACAAGTCAAAATATCCACCCTTAGTGTCTCAGATTTATTATGATACGTTACCCCTATCAGGTTCCGACACATTATTTACACTTGTAGGGTTCTAACACCTACTTTGTACCTTTCAGGTTTCAACACTTGTGTTACACCTCTCGGATTCTGATCCCTGCTTTGCACCTATTAGGTTCTAACACCTTCTTTACAACTGTTGGGTTCCAACACATATTGTGCACCTAACACCTACTTTACACTTGTTGGGTTCTGACCCCTACTTTGCACGTGTCAGGTTATGACACATGATTTACACTTTTCGGGTTCTAACACCTGATTTACACCTATTAGGTTCCAAAAATTGATTTACACATGTCTGGTTCCGAACCCTGCTTTGCACATATTGGGTTCCAACACCTTCTTTACGCCTGTCAAGTTCTGACCCCTACTTTACATCACCTAAACTCTGATTTGGCATTAATTTCAACTGACTGCTTTGTTTAGGTGCCATTTTTTTTAAGTGCATGTTTTTTCATTCTCTTCACATTGGAGGTATCCTTGTTCTTTATAAATTTGAACCTCTATAAGTTTAAGGGGTGTATTGTGTGATCTCTTTTTTGGCTCATGCTTTCTTTTCTATCTTCTACACAATTGTTTGAAAATGGATATTAGTTTTTTGATACCACTCACATGATTTAACTATTTAGAATGGAAGTCCAAAATACAACTCGTTTAGAGGGGTAAGGTTCTACATCAAATAAAAATGGGGCCTGAAACATAACCAACTTTATATTCATACAAAGTGAAATGGTTTAAGAATTGTCATGAAGCCTTTGGGTTATTATGAATGTTTGTGTCTCTGGATATTCTCTTTCATATTGATTATGTTAAATCTCCCAACGAAGTGTGGACCACATTGGAAATTCTCTTTGGAAAAATAGATGAAATGAGAACACATGAATTGGAAAATAAACTCATTAGCTTGAGCCCCACTAACTTCAACATACTCTAGTACTTCTTCATAGAGTTAAAATCAGTAAGATTGCACCAAAAGGAATGTGGAATTGACAAAAAAGACTCTTGACTCATTATTTCTACCCTTTCTAAATTGGGACCAGATTACTCATTTTTTTCTCCACCTTCCATGTCACCAAGGATACACTTGGAGCATCATGGAAAATTCCTTCATTTGACGCATTTGTTAGTCAGCTAACTAGGGAACAAGAAAAATTGATACAAATGGAAACTTTGAAGTTTTCCATATCACATGCCTTGATTGCAGGAAATTTCAAAATTAAGGCATCAAACAACATGGAGAAGAAACAAGAGAAAAAGGATCAAGGATAAAATAAGGATAAAAAACCATCACAGCCAAAAGCTTACATTGAATCCTCCTCCTTCGAAGCTAAACCAAAGGAGGAAAAGGTAAAGTGTGCTTGTTACAAGAAAATTGGCCATGATGAACATAAGTGCAAGAAAAAGATAATTGACCACCTTACTCATCTTCTTGAGAAAAACAACATATGGGTCCCAAAATCTATCAGACAAAATTCATCTAACCAAAAAACATATAAGGAAAAATACAACAGTATAGAGAAGAAGAAGGGAAAGGCTTTAGTGGTAGCATTGGCTCTGAATTCATCTTGGGTCATTGATTATGGTGATTCACACAACATGGGTTCCTCACAAATTCAATTTTCTTCTGTGAAACCATGTAGTATGTCTTCTATCACACTAGGTGATGACACCTTTGTTGTAATTGCAAGGTTTGGATCAATATAAGTAAACGGCAAGGCATTCAATAATTTTCTAAGTGTTCTAAAAAAATGCACTAAACTACTGTCAGTTTACTATATCACTCATATCGGGAATGGCATGAGAGTCAAAATTAACCCAGATTTAGTCATTATCAAAGAGCTACATGGTGACACTATAGTTGTAAAGGGAAGGGCAAACCACTAGGAAAACTTGTATACCTTCTCTCATTGTTCTCCATATTCTTCTCCACCTACATTGTTGAATCATTCAAATGGGGTTAACATATTATGACATGAGTGAGTTGGATATCTTAACTACATGGATACTTGAAACTATTGAGTAAACATGTAATGGTCAAAGGTTTCCCTATAGTTAGTTCTCTAAAGGACTCTGTGAGGGCTACACCTTTGGAAAGAATCCAAAAGAAAGATTTGACAAAGGTAAAGCTTGGAGAGCTACATAGGTATTGGAGTTGGTTCACAATGAAGTCTTAGGGACTTTCTTCAAACCCTCCTTCACCATGGCATGGTATATTCTCACTTTCATTGATGATTTTTCGCGATATAGTTGGGTTTATTTCCTTTGTCATGAGTCATATGTTAATGAATTATTTTGAGACTTCAAGGCCCTTGTAAAGAAATAATCCCAAAAATTATTCATGATTCTATGAACAGACAATTGTCGTGAATATGTCAGTAACATGTTTGAGTAGTTTTGTACTACATAGGGGATTTATTTACAATGAATAGTTACTGACACTCATTCATAGAATGGAGTTGCAGAAATAAATAACAAGTTTCTAAAAGAGATGGCTAACTGTATGCTCCACTCGAAATATTTTGTACCACAATACTGGGTAGAAGCTATTAACTATGAAAATTACATACAAAATTATGTCCGTTATAAAGCATTGAAGGGATTCACTCCTTTTGAATCTTGGCATGGTAAAAAACTGTCATTTATGAATTTCAGAGTCCTTGGATCTTGATCTATGGATCATATCCCTAAGAAGAAATGGAAGGTTATGGAACCTCAAATTTAACTGTGTGTATTTGTGGGATGCCCAAATGGTGTTAATGGGTATCGTCATCTTCATCCAATCACACATGAGATATTCATAAAAAGGAGTGTCAAAGTTTAATAAATGCTACCATATTCCACACCTCACTCTTCTTCACTTCCATTAACATCACTTGGAATTTCTGAGAATGATTATGAAAGTTCAAAGGAGCTTGAGCAAGTTCCCGCACTTATTCCTGTTACCATGGACTATTATTCTTCCAATTATGACATTGAAAATAGTGATGGATCTTCATCTCCTTCCACATCTAGCCATGACTCAGATGATGATGAGCTTATCCCTAACACTCCCACAACTAGTCCTCATTGGGTTAGATAGACTTTACAACGTGCAGGTACTTGGGTAGGGGATCTAGTAGATGTCAGATGTACATGATTAGAGTTTAGGGATAGGCATCATGTTTTATTTTCCTCTACCTCCAATCCACAAACATTTATAGAGACTTCTAGAAATCCCGAGTGGGACACTGCCATGCAAGAGGAGTAAAAATCCTTAATTAACAACCACCCTTGGGATTTGACACCACTTCCTAAGGGAAGAAATATGGTTCGTTGTCGATGGATCTATCAGTCCTAATATGCAACAGATAGTTATATTGACAAGTTCAAAGCACAATTATTTGCAAAAGGTTTTTCTCAAGTTGCTGGAATTGACTATTATGAGACCTTTACACCTATTGTAAAAATGAACTTGATCATACTTACTTGTTCCATTGTTTCCACTAATCACTCAGATGTTCATAAATTGGATGTGAAGATTTTACTTTCTTCATGGTGACCTAGAGGAGGAGAACTCCATGGAATAACCACATGGTTTTGTTCATGATTCTTCCTTGGTTTTTACACTTAGGAAATAATTATTATGGTCTCAAATGGGCCCCCCCCAGGCTTCGTATGCCAAAATTGATTCTATCCTTCTTTCTATAGGTTTCACCCAATGTCATTCAGATCCAAATCTCTATCTTTTGTGGAAATATGATTCATTTCTTATTATGGTTCTTTATGTTAATGAAATTTTGATCATAGGGAGCTCTTGCATTATCCATTGCAAGGGTGAAATAATCCCTCCACAATATATTCTCCATGATATACTTAGGTTTTTTGTACTACTTCCTTAAGATTCAGATCTCACAATCTGACTCAGGGATATTCAATCACATAGACTAAGTATGCTCTTGGGGTAAGTGAATAGAAATGGGGGGGCCAAAAGGGGGTTAAAAAGAGACACATTTTTCATGAGATCAAAAAAAACCATAACTTTATCGAACAATTTGGTATGCATATGCTGAAAATTTGACAAAGTGATAAGAATGAGTATCGTAGATCTCGGTGAATTCTAGTTTTCTAAACTACTATATTTTTAAAAATGGTTGAGATTCAGAGGGTCAAATTTGGTTTGCACACAATGTATGTCTATTTTTGTGTCAAAAATATAAGAACCTATTTTGTGTGTGCCCCCCCCCCCCCCCCCCCCCCCATTTTTTGAGTTCTATAAAAAAAAATTCAAATCCCATTAGTAGAAAGTTATCTAAGACCATATACGAAGTCCCACTATTTTTAAATAATTTTTGGATGAATACAATTTATTTTTTATTAATTTTCAAAGTGCACATATCCTGAAAATGAAATATTTGTGTGATCACCCCCATAACTTTGAGAAAAAAGTTTTTTTTTTTGTTGTTTTTTTTGGTATTTTTAGAATGGAGTTTAGACAAAACATCTTTTAAAAAAATGGATGAAAAATTCATAAATTGTGCACCAAAACAATATGCATACATTTTTGCAAGAAAAAGAAGGCACTAGTAAAAGAAAATATGGATAAAATCCTTAAACTAATCATAATTTTAGAGAGAATTATATTGTAGTCAATGTAAAAAATGAGCTTGACATCTTAGTATAATTTATTTTTGAATATTATGTTATAATGCATGAGATATTGGGGTGAACACACTGAGATTTTGATGTTTTTCTGTCAAACACAGATTTATTCATGGATTAAATGGTCCAAACCTTTGGTTTGGAATATCCAAGGCAATTCCAAACCTATGGATTGGGAATTTCAAACCCAAAAGGGGATGAAGCATGCTCTTGTTCCTGTTTTCTATGTGATGTATGTGCTTATGGAAGGGATATATTTACTAAAATAAATGGTTTAAGTATAATTTTTTATTTCATTAATCTTTATACTTTACTATAAGTTTCTTTTATAAGTTTTTCTTTTATCAATATTTATAATTTATTATTATCTTAGCAAATATAAGAAGTTAGGGTCACTCTACACCCTTATGAATCTAGTCTCACAGCTCCTTTTGTCACGGTTTTGAAGATTCTAATTTGGTCAGTTACATAGGTATTTTTCAGGATTTTAGTATTCAACCTTCAATATTTTAAGGTTTAAAATATACAATCGATATCTGTTTTGTGAAATAATATTAGTCATTTTTTAGGTTTTGGGGCCTTTTAGATTTGGTTATTAACATTTGCAAGAGTGTTAAATGTGTCAAAATTAGAATTTAAAAACCTCACAACTCTCAAAGGTAGTGACAACTGATTAAATATATGGACTTATGAATTTTCCCATGAACTTGGATTTGAATCCCTAATTTTATCTTAGAATATTGTAAAAGAATACTATGGATGAGTACCAATTTTACAAGCTTAGGGAATACCTCTTTCACTTCATGGTCAATGGTATGTTCTTCCTCTTGCCAGCCTACCTTCGAGTACCACTCTCAACCTGGATAAAAAGAAACTATTAACAAGGTTTTTTTAAGTTTTTTTCTAATGTGGAAGTATGATTGAATATAATTATTGACTGAGTTAAGTGTGACTTGATGGAAGATAACTTCCTTTAGAAGACTAAAAACACCATTTTAAGCCAATCAAACACCCTCTGGGAGAGTTAAAAAAATATATTAAGCATCTGGAGGTGATGTCAGAGAATCTTGGAAGTGTTTGGAGGTAATTTAGGAAGATTTAGGAATATTTTTTTAGGGCTTAGGGTTTAGGTTTTAGGGATCAAGATTTAGGGTTTAGGGTTTAGGGATTAGTATTTAGGGTTTAGGGTTTAGGGCTCATGGTTTAGGTTTTAGGGTTTAGGGCTCAGGGTTTAGTGATCAAATGTTTAGGGATTAGGGTTTAGGGTTTAGGGTGATAAAAATAGGGTTTATGGTTTGGGGCTTAGGGATCAGGGCTAATGGTTTTAGGTCTCAGGGTTTAAGGTTTAGGGTTAGTGTTTAGGATTCCAACTAAGTATCAACAAAAACTAATATATCTTCTAACTACTTGGCTAGGAGGGCATGATAATATTTAGGACCATATTTTCTTGTCTCATTCCTAGAATCATCATTAATTTTACTTATACAAAATAAGCATAGCAATAGGGGAATGGTTAAGAACAAAAAGGGGTTATCATTTTCCAACTAAATATTTCTTGTTTATTTCTAAATGTGATTCAGTTGGCCTACGATGTAGTGACCTTCCATTCTTTGATAATTCCTTCTATGATAAACACATGGATGTTTTCAAAAGGGCCTTAAAAAAGATGGGGGGTAGTCATCAAGGCTAGGGAAGGGTGTAATCTGATTTCCAAACAAATTTAAATGCATAAAGATTTAGATGTCATAAAAGGAATATACTAATATCTCTATCGTTATAAATGGAAGCCAATTAACATTGTCTCCCTGTATCCAAGGATCGAGGACTAATGGGGTATATTGTAGGATTGGCCATTTAGGAATCATTGAGTGTTTGAATCAAATTTACTTTCCATCTGGAGAAAAATTCTTCGACATTGGAGTAATGCATCTTGTAAAATAAAATTGAACCTTAGAAATCCTCTCAAATTTCTAGTCTAGGTCATGTTCATGGTCGTATTTATGTTTCTAGTTTTGGTTTTTGTTTTGGTCGTGGTCATTGAATATGGAAGTTTCAAGAAAGGAATCCACACTTGAAGAATTATTCCTATTTAGCTTTTTGGTAATGCCAATGGAAGTGGAAGTTCCTGTGGAATTCAGTTGGTGGAAGGAGGGGTTGTGCCCTTGTTGGTTCATTCTCATAGCATCATAGGTATCCTTTGTGGTATTATTCGAGAGAAGTCCCCATGCTTGTGTCATAATTTTACAAGATCCCCTCGGCTCCAGGGAACTTATTTTTATCAAGATTCAATCACAAGGCTAGTTTTAGCGGGGTATTAACAAACAAATAAAAATAATTTGAATAGATCCCCCCTATCTATATCTGGGCCCGCGCCCTTCGGAGACCCTCTAGAGATCAATTCTAGATCAGATAGGCCTGACGAAGGGGGAAAGATGGAAAGAATATGGAGAGGGTAGTAGATGGAGATATATAGAGAGAGGGGGGGATCCCCCAGATTTATATTTATGAATTGCATTCCTTCGCTTCGAACTTATCTTTATAAATGTAATTCAAATTTGCAAGTTCCCCATATTTACCAAATTTGGGGTGAATTGACATTCTAGTCCTCTGAAATCATGAAGAAAATGGTGAGAGTTCATTTCCCCCAACCTTTCTTAAAGTGAATTTAAATGAAATGAAATTTAGAATTTGGAGGTTGTATGTGGTAGACATTGATTGTCCTGCCACCGATTTACATATTAATGATTAATTGTTATTAGGTGGATTTATTTTCCATTATTATTATAAGTACATTTTTTATATTTCCAAATCACCATCAAGTTTATTCATGAGAATACAATTATTATAGGCATGGAGGCAGGCAACTCCTTAAAGCCTTCCATAATTATAAATACCTCTCATACGAAACCTCGTATAGGTAGATATATCTTAACCAAACTTGTTATGCGTCCTTAATATTAAGAAGGGTGTTTGGGGATGATTTTAAATTTCATGATGATTTTATAGAGTAGAAAAACCAAGAAGTGACCAGTGAACATTCCTCTTTTGCAAAGTAAGGGAAATTTCAATAAAGGCAAGTGAGAGGAGTCTTTGGATGAATGTTGAGTAACTAAGTGAGTGAAATAGGTGGTTTAGTTGTTTGGGAACATGATGGAATGATAAGACTATCTCAAAATAGAGAAATAGATTCAAACGTGCCTATATTTCAAGCTTCTTAGTTGATGAAACAAACCCAATAAAACTATTCATGGAAGAGTTAGACCAAAACAGAGCACTAAAGGAAATTCTTGGGATAGGGATAAAACTAAGAGAATTAAGGAGGCCTTAAGGAAGAACTCATTTTTGTAACTGCATCCATTGTCCTCATGATGACCATTCCTTTGATTATTTGAATTGAGAAAAACTTAGGATTAGGGGTATAAGAATAAAGGTTTAGGTCTCAGGGTTTACAGTTGATGGCTTAGGGTTTAGGGTTTAGGTTTGAGGGTCCAGTGTTTTAGATTTAGTTTTTAGGGCTTAGGGATTAGGTATTAGGGATTAGGGCTATAGGGCTTAGAGCTTAGGGCTTAGGGGCTTAGGGATTAGGGTTTAGTGCTTAGGGCTTTAGAGTTAGGTTTTATGGATTAGGGTTTATTTCTTGGGGTTTACGGTCTAGGGTGGATAGATTAGGATTAAAGTTTTAAGGTTTACTATTTATGGTTTAGGGTTTCGTGTTTAGGTTTTAGGGTTTATGGTTTATGGTTTAGGTTTTAGGGTTTAGGGTTTATGGCATAGGATTTAGGGTTTAGATTTTAGAGTTTAGGTTTTAAGGCTAAGGGTTTAGGGTTCAGGAATTAGGCATTAAGGTTTAGGGTTTAGGGTTTAGGTCTCATGGTTCAAGGATTAGGGTTTAATCTTTAGGGTTTAGGGTTTATTTTTTAGGTTTTAGGGTTTTAGGTTTTATGGTTTAAGATTCAGTGTTAATGGTTTAGGGTTTAGGGTTTTAGGGCTTAGGCATATGGGTTGAATGTTTAAGGTTTAGTGTTTAGGGTTAATAACTCATGGTTTAGGGTTCACTATTTAGGTTTTAGGGTTTAAGGCTCAGGGTTAAGGGTTTATGGTTTATGGTTCAAGGTTTAGGGTTTAGGTCCTCAGGGTTCAGGGTTTAGGGTTTAGGTTTTAAGGTTAAAATTTATTGTTTAGGGCTTAGGGTTTAGGATTTAGAGTTTAAAGTTTATGTTATAAGTTTTGTCACTCAAAAACATAACCTAGGGTGTTAGGAAGGTGTTTTGAACTCACAAAATTTGGCCCCATCCTCATGAGATCCTTACCCATGGTAAACAATAGTGTATTTATGATGGTATACATTCCCAGATATACTTATCAACATTTACAAATATTTACTTATCACCATGTGGTAATCATCTCCCTAGTGCTTACAAATTTAGGGACATTTTGTTGTCTTTAAGCAAAATGGGTAGCTACACTATCTTGAAATTATTCATAAAACCTTGAAGTCTTAGAGAAAAATGGGTGTTGCCAACACGTATAGGATTCACATATCTTTCCATTTCTTTTTTTTTTTCCTCCTAACTTCTTACAGAGCTCCCAAAATCATCCAAAGAAGTCAAAATTCATCATTAGAGTGTTTGTTCCCTGCATCTAGAAAACTTGTTCTTGAGAAGATTTTCCTTGAATGAGTAAACCTTTACTTAATATTCCTAAACACTCCTTAAAATTTCAATAACCAATCCAAAAGTCCCCAAAACCTAAACAATTCCTATATTCTTTCACAAAACAAATATTGATTGAATAATTTAAACCCTAAAATCTTGAAGGCTGAATGTTGAAATATGGAAAAATTCATATGTACTAACTAGATTAGAATCTGAAAAAACTATCTTCTAAACCATGACAGATGGAGTTGTGAGACTAGTTCCATAAGGTGTGGAGTGACCCTAACATCTTATATTTACTAAAATAAATTTAAAGTGTATTATTATTTATATACTTAAACATTTATTTTTGTAAATAGAAGCATGCCACAAACACATATACTAAATAACACATAGGAATGCAAGCGCATTATAATGCTCTCGTGTTATGGCTCAGCTTTACTAAAACATAACATGCTCACATTATAACATGACCCTAGATTTCCTCTATTGCGTTATAGCGTGATCGAGCCATAATAGGAGCACATTATGGCCAAAAAATAAATTTGTGTCCACTTTTTTTCCCCCATTTCCATGCACTTACCCCTTAATCTTCTCTCTCAGTTTCACATGGTTAATTGTAAGCCAAATCCAACTCCCTTCTTATCTGGGGTCAATCTTGATGTTTATTACACTTCACCATTGGCTGATAGCTACTTTGTATCAACAACTTATAGGAAGTCTCATTTATTTTACTCATACTCAACCTGACATTTCATATGTTGTAGGCCTGGTCTCCAGGTTAATGTAGGAGCATCATGAGATGCACTGGAAAGTGGCTAAGAGAATTCTCCACTACATTCAGGGTACACACATATTTGGGAGTCACCATGGAGCTAGTGTTGACATTGACTTTGTTAGATATACCAACTCAGACTGGGCAGGTGATGTTCAGAATCAAAAATCAACTTCAGGTTATAGTTTCTCTCTAGGTTCTGGTCCTATTAGTTGGTCAAGAATAAAGTAGAATGTTATTTTATTATCATCTACTGAGGTAGAATACAGAGGAGCTATAAATGATCTTATAGAGGCCATCTGGCTTCATTGGATTTTGAAAAAGTTTGGTATTCAATACAAGTGACCCAAAAACATCTTCTATGACAAATAGAGCACAATCCATATTTTTCAAGAATCGAGTTGAACATCAGCAAACTAAGCACATTGAGATTCACATGCATTTCATTAGAGACATGATTCATGGAAAGGTCATTGATCTTCAATATTTCCAGACATCAGATTAGGTTGTTGACATATTTACGTGCAAGCTCTTCTTGGGGTACGTGACACATCAACATCATCTTTGGGGGCCTTTCTAGTCCTTCTGTATTCTTTTATCTCTTTTAGGGGATTTTTTCCCACTAGTTTTTCTCCTTTTCTCTACTTTATGAGATATTTTTATTATTCTTGGGTACCTCAACATGCCTTTTTATCAGGATACATTCTTCTACCCACCTAAGCTATGCTTAAGGGGGTGTTCATGTAGGATTTTACCCACCTTGTGGCATTACCTACACTGTATAATTTAGCTTTCCTAGGTCATTAAAGGGAAATGTACTTTAAGTCATTTTTTTTCTTCATTGAAAAGTTACCTTTTTAGGTGACCTAATTTCTAAGTATATAATGTACCTCTCTATGTAATTTTTTGGCTAATGAAGGATAAACACTTAATGAAGAGTTAGATTTCTCATGTACTTGTTCTTGTTATAGAAGTATTGCTTCATCATTAGAGTGTTTTTTAGATCTTATTGCTACATACATGTTTATTCATGCATTCTATCCTATCCAGTACCAATCCTTGATTATGGCATGCTCATATATATGCATAATAAATAGGGATGACATGATTAGGATCTTGGAAAAAATAGGGTAGGGATCTATACTGTTATTCTCTAGTTTCTTACAATAATAGGCTAACTTTTGGGGATCATAATAGATTCAGGATATGGATTATGACTTACATAAGAAATATATTAATTATAACTATCTACAAGAGGATGAATGGGAGGGGAGTTAACATGAGTTTTTTACAAAATCTTATGGTAAGCCATGGAGAAAAGTGTAGAAAATAAGTCCAAGAAGACAAATGGATATGTATTTCAAGAATTTAGGGATCATATGGAAACTAGGGTTTGGCCAATAGTGGGTTAAACCAAATGATTCTACCTAAATTAGTTAATATCTCTCTCTAGGGTAGCCAACTGATGGTAAATTATCTTAATCAATTATTTTCCAAGGCTAAGTGTAAAAATATCACAAATAACCTTTAAGAAATGATAAACAATGATAATTAATTATAGATAATAATAAAAAAAGAACTTGCAATGAGATACATAAGATGACTTAAATTGATACCCTACTTTGTGCACTAATCTAGGTCGACTTGACAACTAAAATAGGTTAGAAATGACCTGAATTGTCTTTGACTCCAAAATTATATCCCATAGATTTTCTTGGACCAAATTGGATGTGTAGGGCTAAGGTGTACGAATTTTATCGACATGTTCATATGTTCTTATCCCTCTTTTCCCTTCAAATCTAAGTCTTGTGTGTTTTTCTTCACACTTTTTTTTACCTTAAAACTTGTTTGAAACCCTAATATTCACACATGTTCTTGCAGAGAAAACCTTACACAATACTCAAGCACTCATTAGCTTAAAAATATATAATGCATATGTTTGACTCATACTGACCTCAACGGCCACCCCATTGTGATTACACCAAGCCTTGCACTATATTTCAGACGCTATGTAGTTTTTGTGTGCGTTTGGTTGTAATTGTCTCCCATTAAAGATATTTTTTCCCCTTGTGCACGTTGCAGCAAATAGCGGGGCTACACTACTTTTCCCCTAATATAAAATGTGTAACATGGATTCAAAATAATTCCCTTCCTATGTTGTGATAATGTAGTCTAAAATCATTTATTAGCTTGTTCTCTTGTACAAAAGGATGATCTTAGATAGTGATAGTTTCCTCCTATTCATATATATGAATTTATTTGTTCAAATTTTAATACTGGGGACACAAAATGTCAACCCCAAATATAAAATTCAAATAAGAAAAGGGTGATGAAGAAGTCTAATGCAAAGATTTTCAGAAAAAACCAAGATGGGACTAAAATGAATGGGATGGCCCCATACCATATAAACAGTGTGTCTCATTCTTTATGCTTCAGTTTGGAAAGCTTGAAAAACCAAATAGTGAAGACATTATAACAGGGATCCCTGTGACATGACCCAAACTAGAGAAATAAGTCCATAAAACCATAAGAAAGAGTGACGATCAGATGAATCAAAAGTAATAGAAAAACTAAGACTTGTGCCACCAACGTCTAATGTTTTTGCTTAGAAACAATGTATATACTAACATACTAATAATGTATTTTAATAGTAATAAACTTATATATTTTAGCGTCTACATTGATTTTCTATTATTCATTATCATTGATAAACAAATGTTCTAATAATTCTTAAGTTTTTGGTAAACATTACTAATAAAAATCTCAATATAGAAGAGAATAAAAATGGTGAGGACACATGAAATTCAATAGAGTGAGTACAAAAACAAGGACTATCTAAACCAATGAATGAGCTAATAAAGTCTAATAATAAATGATCCATAAATATTTGAGTAAATATTAAGAAGAATTTATAGATTCGGTGAATTAATTCGATCAATAATTAAAGACTTGTATTTAACATTTTTTATGTTGAAATTTCTGATTTTTCCAGTTCATGAAATTGGAACAATGAATTTTTAGGATTAAATGTGTATATGTTTTGATCAATACATTTTGATTCATAATCCAAGTGTCATCATCATTTTTTATGTTAATTTATTTTAATCTATAAAAAAAAAAAAAAGAATATATTATTTTTATTAAAGTATACAACCAACTATTCATACCAACAAATGGATAATAAATATGTAATGGAGACAAAATAATATCATAATCCAAATAATATCATGTTTTATTTTGGGAAATACATTTAACATTAGATTCATGTAATATATTCTCAATCTTGCTAAACATTAATATCTAAATTTTCTTGTCCATTTTGTGGGGTTCGTGTTAACATTTTTCCTTTCTAGAGAGTAGTGACAATGTAAATAATAATGTTCGTAGAATAGCATTAATGGAAATAAAAACTTAGTTTTTAAATTGTCAATCACAAACATGATTAACCGACTCTTCATTTGGCAGCCTTCTTAATTTAATTTGAAATTGGGAAAAAAGAATTGTTGTTTGTGCGACGGATTCCGAATACATTTTTGGATGGTAGCGGGCGGGGGAATTAAATTCCAGAAAAGTATTAACACGTATGTGAAGTGTGTGAGAAAAATATTTTATGTGAGCCACACCAAATTTCTGGAGTTCCGACCTAGGACAAGATTTATGTGAGATACATACCATCATCACCCTCTTAGAAATTGTATCACAAGCTTAAAATCATCTATTCTTTCACTCTTCCATATGTTATTTCCATAGTTCCTTATATTTGCCTCATGTTAGGAATGATGGAATTCAAAAATGGAGTACAACTAACGAGGTTTAATCATATTAAGAATGAATTAGAAAAAGAAGAAAGGAGGGAGTTTTACATGTGTGTTAAATGTGCCCAAGCAATTGCAAAAGCAATTTGTTTACATTCTGTGGTGTGTTTAAATTTAATATTATAGGTTGTAGACAATGAAAGCATAGATTACATGTGAATTGTTATAAAATTCTTTAAGATTCATTCCTCTTCATTAACAACTCACAAATCCTTGTTTTTTATATAGGAAAATATTGTTACTAAAAATTACACCCTTGTTGAATAAGAGATTTAATGTTTTAGTGAAACATGGGATGCTCTCTCAATGTGGGACTGCATTGTTGGGACCATCCCGTGTTTCGCTGAAATGTTGAATATCTTACTTAGCAAGGGTGTGTTTTTTAGTGATAACAGTTTTGGCACGCTCGGTAGAACAATTGTATAAGATTTACATAATTTCACCAAGATTGGTGTATGTTTTAGTGATATCCAACCTTTAGAGGCATTTCCCAAACACATCTAACAACTCCACTTACCAATAAACCCATTTTCTTATTTTTAGACCATTTCCTCTTTCCTTTCAGTCATTTTAATGTTTCCATTCTCTCATAGCTCTCCAAGAGCTTTCCCTCTCCCTCATTTCATTTCTAACCCCCCGTCCACTTATAGAAATAATGTTGAATATCCCTACGATAGACCTAAGGGTGTGTCCTCTCTTTCATGTGAAATGGAAGTCCCAGTCCCTATTGATCACGCTCCAAGATGTAGCCAACAATCGTGCCATCCAAGATTTATCAAATAAGAAAATTCTTGTCTTAGAATTCTCTTCTCATCTTTTAGACATAAGGCACAAGATTGCTATCTAATTTTTTCTCCACAATCCATTTCCACGTGGGATCACCTTTAGGAGAATAGTTGAATAATTGGTTCAAGGACAATGTAGACATCATATTGACAACTCTCACTTACCAATAACACCTCATTTTCTATATTTTTTAGACCATTTCCTCTTTCCTTTGGAGTCATTTTAATGTTTCCAATCTCTCAATAGCATCTTCACAAGAGACTTGGAAAATCCCTCTCCCTCATTTCATTTCTAGACCCCAACCAAGTCCACTAGGTATTCTAGTAAATATTTGAGAACATTTTAAGTATGATCTAGTTGATAGACCTAATCCATATCTTCCTCTCTTTCATGGAAATGGACAGTTCGTCCAGGTCCCTATTGATCATTGCTCTGCAAGATGAGAAGTGTTTCAACCAAGATCGAAAACTGAAACCCATCCCTAAAATGCTTCCATCAATCATAAGAAAATTCACCTGTCTTAGAATTTCTCTGAAATCCTCATGCAATTAAAGACAATAAGGCACAATTATTGCTACTTCTAATTTTTTCTCCACAACTCCATTTCCACGTGGGTAATCGTCCACTTATTTCTGGGAGAATAGCTTGAATAATTGTGCTTCAAGGATCACTTATGTTTTAGAAAATCATATCTGGCACTCATGGAACACCTCCAGCGCTATACAAATGAGCCTCAATGGAGCCTGTCTACAATTCTTGTCAATATCATACTTTTACAAGGACTATGGTATTTCACACGCTATCCCAATTCCTTTATCCAAATTTTAGACTCACTAAACCAAGTATGGTATTCTTGTATTATATTGATCCTTGAACATGTTAAGTATGATCTAGGATTTTTATTACTATCGCAGAGACAAGGAATTATAGCCCAGGCAACAATCCCAACAACTTCTTCAGGTGTTGATATGTGAACCCATTTACTGTCACAGATGAGTTTTAAGGAGTTTCATTCAAGATGGAAAACTGAAACCCATCCCTATTGCTTCCATTCTTCCCTCACCCACTATCTTGGAGATTTCAGTTTAGAATCCTCATGCAATCAAAGAGAAATCCTATTATTCTCAACTTCTAGAATGGAATCCAGGAAACTCCCTTCTTGAAGTAGATCGGATCCACTTAGTTTCTCTAAGAAGCTACAATTAATGCAATGTGCTTGGTACCCAAACATCATTCTCCCTCATGTGAAACTTTATAAAATTCCCTGCCACCTCCACCTATATAAATTCCCATCCCTGCAAATTCTTGTCACAGGAACTCTTAGGAACTATTGGTATTTCACACGCTAGGGCAATCGTTTATCCAAAAATCACTAAACCAATTTATTATATAATGTTGGTAGATCGGGATTTTTTTACTATCGCAGAGACAATGTGGGTTATAGCTCTTTGCAACAATCCCAACAACTTCCTATGTGAACCCATTTACTGTCACAAAGGGTTTTAAGGAGCATATTTTGGAGAATCAGTTTAGACTTGGGGATAGAGAGAAAGTGTTTCTCAACACTAGAATGGAATCCAGCAAATACTTGAAGAAGAAGGGATTAATAGTGACTAAGATGTTACAATTAATGCAATGTGTTGGTACCCAAATTTATTCTCCCTCAGAAACTAAGCAACATCACAATTTTGATAGGAAGCTTAGAGGCAAGCAGAGCACGTTGTGTGTCATTTTGTAGCTGGGGAAAAATGCAGCTTGCTCTTTGTCACTCAGATGTGGAGAAATGGGTAGCACCCTTAAGAGGATTTGATCTATCCTCACTACTTTATGGTTGTGCCTTTCAACCAGGGTGAGAGGACCCTTTTGTAGCCTGTTGTTTGTGGAGGAGATGGAGATGTCCTTCGTTACAGAGTTATTGAGAAGACCTTGAAGAAAACATGATCAATACAACAAAAATCTAACTCTCACGAGTTGTCACCCTAGATAATGGAGATATTTTTTGAGCAAGGTTCAGGCTACTAAAGAAAATGAAAACCTGATTGCTTCTGCATGTTTTGGTAACAAAAATTATGCATTTGTGCACACACAGGACAAACAGGGGTAGTATGGGTATGATTGGTTGTTTTTAAATGAATTTTGGTGGGAGGTGAGGTAGAGTGGAATTTGATTTGCCAGATCTTTGAGAATTTTTACAAAAATGGAAGGCTTGATCAACAGAATGCTTCAAAATAGCTAAAATGTCCCTTTAACCAGAATGGTGTGCTTCAATGGAGGCCTAGATCAACACATTTTCACACAAACTTTAAGGATCCAAAATGAAGGCTCAAATTGAAAAACTTAATTAAACACTATCAACCTCTGTTTTATCACGCCTAAGATACCCTCAAAGGCTAACAAACAATCTTAATCATCATGCTAGGAGTAAAGTGATTTTAAACTTGTTTATTTCACTATCAAATGAAAGCTCTTTCCTAATAAATGAAATTTCAAGTGCCACCAAACTATCACAAAGCTAAGATCTTGTGTGATTCATAGAGATTTCAATGTAAGATTGCAATGGGAACAAGAAAAACTGTTTGCAGACATTCAGAAATGAAGCAGACACAACTTTGCTCAAAATCAACACAGATTTACTCAAATTTGATTAAATTTATCAGCAGGGGAAAGTTTCTAGAACAATCTCAGAGCTTGTCAATGGCTGTACACTCGCAACCACCTTGACATGATCAAATTTAACACAAAAGAAATAAACAGGTTCCTCAGGTAGTCTCTCAGAAAAGATGGGCTCTGTCAAAACTTTTCTCTCAGAAATTAGCTCCCGACCTCTAACACTCCAACCATTTGCACGACAAATTCATGCAATTTATAACATTTTTACAACAGAGTTTTCCCCAAAAAACATTCAAAGCACCATTGCTTGTTATGATTTTGATCGTGACCCCCAAAATCAGATCTGCAAAAAGGTTGTCAGGTGCTCAGGGAGGCAAATTTCTTCAAATATCTCAGCATTCAATTCTTTCATCTAGTAGATCACTCTTCCTCTTATGCGCTAACTACTTCCACCCCTAATCTGTCAAATTTGGTTCTTTGCATGCCAAGGAAGGAAAAACTGGAAAATCAGATCGAGGCCAATAGTCAGATCACATCTTAATGGTAAAAGATTTTTTCAGATTTTTTCCCACCAAACCAAGATATCAACAGGTCTCTTGCGTGTCAAGGAAAGAAAGATCAGGTCGAATCCGACAGTCAGATTACATCTTTAATGGTGAAAGACATTTTCATACCTTCCCCACCAAACCAGGATATCAAATTAATGTTCCTCTTCATTTGGCATGTAGGAGACTCCAAGAAATGATAAAAAACCTAGAAAAATTTGCATCCCCAGGAGCTTTGGAGCAGAAATGGTAGAAAAATCAGATACAGATGCACAGTTGCGGTTGATTTCCCTTTTGAATTTGGACCGTCCACGTGGGAGATCCGAGTTAAGACAGGCCTGGGGGTTCCTTTTTACTTTTTACACCTTTTGGAAAAAATGTAAATTTCTTAATTTTCTCCACCCCTCCACCTTTGAAAAATGGGCTTGACACGTGTCCCAATGTGGGTCCCAGAGGAAACATGGCTTCCTTTCTACACTTTAACCCCTTTTTTCACAAAAGGAAAATTTTCTAAATTTTCCCTGGACGTCGCACCTCCCCGCGTTGACCTTTACATCAAATTTTGACTTATCCTTTTTCGGGCTTGCGGGCCATTTTGATGATTTTAACCCTTTTGATGACAAGAGGAAAAAAATCCAAGTTGCCCTCGATGGCCCACTTCCCCGCCATTTTGAATTTTCAAATTGCCACGTAGCTCAAGGTGCATCTTGAGATGGTCCCCAAAAGCAAAGACCCTGAATGAGTGCGGGCTCACCACGTGTCCTAGCTCGACAGAATTTATTGAAAGTTGAAAGCTCAGTGGAAGGTGCCATGTGTCTAGGGTCCACAGTGGTCTCCTTTGGCCATTGAAAATTCCAAGCAAAAGACAGAGTAAGTGGAAGCTTCCAAGTGTCCTCTAAAATTCTTTAAAATAAAACTCAAAGGTTGGTCCCCAGACATGCACGGTCCCTCCATGTGTCCCAGGCCTCTCAAAATTGTTTTAAAAAGTTTAAGTATGGGAAGACCCGACGGAAGCCTCCACATGTCTTTATGGCACAATTTCAAGATGGTCCCCAAGAGCAAAGACACTGAATGAGCATGTGTGCTCACCATGTGTCCCTGTCCCACCAAACTTTATTAGCTGCATAAAAATTTGTCTAAGTCTAGGAAAAGTAGCAGAAGCCTCCACATGTCCTCCTCACACAACTCCAAGGCCAAACCCGAAAGTGAACTTTCAAATGAGCGCCGTTCCTCCACATGGACCAATTTTGGGTTAAGGCGATCCAAAAAAAATTTAGAGTGCCCCGTTGAGCCGCATCCAACCAAAAGGGGCCACGTTTCCACTGATGCAGAGATGAAAATTTGATGGGGAAAACTCACCCCCCAAACCGTAAAATGCAGGAAGACAACTGTTTGAGCCCGGAGATGAAATTTTATTCGAGGAAAGAGAATTTGGAAATGTTACAAGGCTCAAACAAACTCCTCTGAGCTACATCCATTCATTTTTCTTTAGGTATTTGGGACAAAAATGATAGGGACAACAATTCCCAACTTTGGAAAATGGAAAGAACAGGACAACCCAAGTTTTATACCCAATTTACAGACTTTTTCATATGGCCAGAGGAACAAAGAACAAGTTTTAGGAATTTAAGAGATCCTCGGCCAAGGAAGGAACTGACCATGGCAACTGAATGGGGGACAGAGGATTTCAAGCACCAACATGGGGAGATGAAAATGTGACAGAGGCCACAAACTGAAGGATTTTTAATGGCAAATGGGGCAAAACTAATTTGAGCACCAACATCGGCTCTGGCTCAGGGATGGGCACTCCTTGTGAGTGCCACAAGAATCAAATAACAGACCAAGTGCCAAAAATATCCATTGGGCAAAGGAGTCAGCTTGCAGAGTAGAACATTAGAACCATCTCCTAAAAATGAACCGAGAAACCAGCAAAACCAGGTCACCAAGGACTAGAATGAGCAAAAACACAAAAGACAGAAAACAAACCAATGAACTATACACTGTACAGATGATGTTCACCTTCATTATGGGGAATCAATCAAGGAAATGCTTCAAATGCCTACCATTAATAGGAAATTTGATAAATTCCCCATCCAATTCTTTCAAGAAGAAGGTATGTTCACCAATTCAAATGTCAATGGAGTAAGGGCCCATCCATAATGCATCAAATTTACCATGTTTGCCCTTGTCTTGATGCCTGTTATCCCATAACAACACAAGATCTCCAAAACTGGAAGCTCTTCGAGTGACCTTCTTGTCAAATAACCTCTTCAATTTTTCTCTAAACTTTACATGCCTTTGGTGAGATGCCCTCCTTTCTTCATCAAGTTCAACAATCTGGTTAATGTGAGCATCATATGTACTAACTTCTTGATCTTCCAGTTGTTGAAGGAACTGATATGAGGATAATTGCATATACAGGGGTAAAAAATCTTGAGTCCCATACACCAACTCAAATGGACTCTTTCCAATGGCTCTTTTAATAGTAATTCGATTAGCCTAAACAACAAAATTCAACTTCTCACCCCATTTTCTCTTGTTCAGCTCCAAGGTCCTTTCTGATAATATTCAACAAGTTTTTATTACTAGACTCAGCTTGTCCATTTCCTTGGGGATTGTAGTTAGAATCATATGTCAAATTGATCCCATTCTCCTTACACATTGCCACCAAATGTTTAGCTCTGAAGCTCATGGCATTGTCAGCAACAATTTTAACTAGCACTCCAAACCTGCAGATGATATGATTCAGCATGAAGTCCATGACAATTTGGTGTGTTACTCTTTTGGTGGGGATTTCCTCCACCCACTTAGTGAAGTAATCAATGGCTACAAGAATCCACTTATGGCCAGCACTTGAAGGGTCTGAAATATCACCAATGAAATCCATTCCCCATTTCTTGAATGGGGCTTCAATTGATATAGGCTACAAAGGTAGGGAGCCTGAAGCTTTTAGTCTTCCACAAAAATGCTGGCAACTCTCACATCTTCTAACCAAAAGAGTTGTATCCTTGAAGAGAGTTGGCCACCAATAACTAGCCCTCAGGATCTTGTGTGATGTGACTCTTCCAGCAAAATTCCCCCCCAAAAATCCTCCATGGAGATTAGCAATTATCTTGGGGGCTTCATCTTCAGTAATGCATCTTAAGAGAACTCCCTCAGGGTTCTTCCAAGACTAACCCATAATCAGTAATGACATATTTCTGGGAAGCCAACTTAAGAGCTCTTTTTTGGTTCTTACTCAAATACTCAAGGTATTATAGATGTCTAAGATAAAAAAATTACATCTTTGTACCACTCAGAACTCATCAAATTTTTAAGGACATCTACCCTTCCTTCTTCTACCTCATTCACCTCAATATTTTACAAGTTTCTCTCATCCATAAGCTTAGCCAAGCCCAAACCTCTCACCAACTTCATGGTTTGGATATCCATGTCATATTCTTGCAACTTGTTCACCCATCTGCATCTTTTTCTTGACACTTCCATCTCTAATAAGATGTCTTTCACCATAGTGTGGGGAACATAAGCAATAATTTTAGAGCTCAAAATGTAAGGCCTAAAAACCTTTGTTGCTTTTACCAAGGAAAATGCTATTATTTCTCCATAATAGTGTATTTCATCTCAGCCCCCTGCAATGCCTTACTGAAAAAGGCAATTGGCCTCTCAGCCCCTTCATCATCCTTCTATAACAGGATAGATGTAAGAGTGTTCTCTGAAGAAAAAGAAAACATTTGAAAAGGCTTCTTATAATCTAGATCTGCTAAAACAGGGGCATGTTTTAATGCCTCTTTGATCCCATTGAAAGCTTGAATGGCATCCTCCTCCCATTTGATGACCTGGTCCTTCTTTAGCATGCAAGTAATTGGAATGGTCAAATCAGAAAAGTTTGATATGAATCTTATGATAAAGTTTATCTACCCAAAGAAGGACTGAATTCCTTTCTTGGTTCTTGGAATTGGGACCTTGCTAATGGCCTCTACCATTTCTAGATCTATCACTACCCCCTCTTGTGACACAATGTGACCAAGAAAATTTTCCTTCTGCACTTCGAAATGGAACTTCTTTGGATTGAAGGAAATGCCATATTTTCTACATCTTATCAACATTTTTTCCAAGTGTTGCAAGTGATCACCTCTCTTTCTGGAAAATATAGTTACATCATCTTGGTAAATAGCATTCAAATCATTAATGTAACCAACAAAAGCAACATCCATTTCTCTTTGAAAGGTTTCTCTAGCATTCATCAAACAAAAGGGCATTCTAACATAAACATAAGTTCCCTAAGGAGTAGTAAAGATTTTCTTAATTCTTTATGATTCCTTTATAACAATTTGGTTATAACCAGAGATGCCATCCAAGGTAGAAATCAGCTAATAACCAGCCACTAATTGCAGCATGTTTTCCAATTTTTGTAAAGGATGATTATCCTTCATTGATGCTTTGTTTAGATTTCTAAAATCCACACATACCCTAATATCACCATTCTTCTTTCTAATTGGTACTAGGTTTTCAACCCAAGAAGAATACCTTGTGGGCTGAATAATCCCTCCATACCTCAGTTTCTTTAGTTCTTCTTGAATTTTAAGAGATAGGAGTGGATTGATTGGCCTTTTTTTCTACTTGAATGGTTTTTCATTAGATTCCAAGGGAATCTCATGTTGAAATAGATCCTCTCTGTATGCCTTTAGTTTAGAATAATTCCAAGCCATGCAATCTTGATACTTCTTCAACAATTGAATATAGGACTATTTTTCCTCCTTGCTAAGATTTATTCCCAACCAGATCTTCCTTTGTTTCTCCTCTGTACCCAGGTCATGCTCTCCAACATCCCTTGAGGCTGATATATGCCTGTTAATAATACAATAAACATTATTAAAGTTTTATTCAAGAGTAACCATTCCTCTAGGGATGGTATTAGTTTTAAGTTGGATGATATCCTTTCCAAACAAAGTTTCTTTACCCTCTGCTGCACACACCATTGGCTCCCAATCAATACATTGATCAACAAACTCCCCTTTGTTTTGCAGCAACCTTCTGACCTGAGCATCATCATCAAAAACTTGGCAATACTTAATGTTGTCAGGGATAGATGGCCTTGTTAACACTTCAACATCATATTCACAATATGGGGACATTACAAAATTATCAAACTGAGATCCTAATACTACAAGTTTGTTTGCCAAATCATTAAACTCCCTGTCATGATTCACAATATTGAATGAATTCAATGAGATCCCAAACTACATGCTTATATTGTTTCATTCGTTGATTCTTAGTGGCATAGAGCTTTCTGACTTGCTTGACAATTAGTTTTTGAATATCCTTTAACACTAATGTCCTTAACACCATATTTCCAAGAAATTCTCAAACCTAACAATAGTGGTTCATATTTAGCAATGTTGTTAGTGTGCTCAAAGTTAAGTTTGAAGGAAAAAACAAACTCTTCCTGACTTGGAGAAATCAGAACAACACCAACACCATTTCCAAACCTAGAGTAAGCTTTATCAAACAATAAAGTACAAGGAGAGCCTACCTTCTCAAGACACTTGCACACCTCAATTTTGTGCTCTTTCCCATCAGAAAATCCTACAAAGTTATTAGCTTCAACACATGTGTACAATTTTTCATAAGATGCATTGTTGGGATATTCAATGAGGTGTAAAATCTTCTTTTCTCCAATCAACCTGACAAGGATGCCCTCAATTGGGATGGTGGCATAGGACATATCCATTTGAACACTCATACCAACACTTGTAGCCCATTTTCTAGACAACAACATGCCCCACTTGGCTGGGCAATCAATAATAACAACATTGAGTTTCAGGTTCTTACCAAGGTAAGTTGCAAGTTGCACCACCAAACCTTTCACACATCCTACCACTGGCACTTCTCTGGAATCTATTACAGTGCACTTCCCATATGCTATTTTTACTTTGATATCTAACTCATTCATGACTTCCAGAGGCATAACATTGCATGATGCCCCTGAATCAAACATACATTTGTCAACAATATGTCCTTAGTGATCAGATTAGTGAAGAATAGGTCTACATTTAGCTGAGACTCAAACAAGGACATCCCCAAATAAACCTCAGGTGTTTCACCTAGTTCCTCCAATTATGGTGGTGTTTCTAACTCTTTAATGATTGGATGAGTCTCCACAATGTTTACATTTCTGCTAGGGCATTCTTTTCCTCTCTTAGCCCCAAATACTCAAAGGCCCTTTTGTTGTGCTCAAGAATTCTAAGAAACTCAACAATTGGAACTAAAATCTTGATTTGACTCAAGACCTGGGCAATATCATAAGGGACATACTTTCGCAAGGCAACATTGGAAGGGGATTGACACACTCATCAGCTAGCACATGATTTTTGATAGCTTGGGCATGAGGAGGAATATGAATTTCGTTTGGGACAGAAAGGCCTTTAGTAGATGCATCTTTCTTAGGATCCTCTTTAGGAATATTTGAAAGTAATTGATATTTTGGCTTGGAATGAGGCCCTACCCCTTTGAAAACCTTACTTTTTCTATTATACTCCTTCTCTTGGGAAACAACAATGTTCATCAATAACTTCCTATCATCTTCAGATGGGATTCCTCCATCATACTTCTTTATCATTAAAGCTATTAAGTATTCAAATTCATTATTATGTATCTCAAAATATTGTACAGTATCTATTTCTAAAGTATGAGAGAGAGAAAGAAAGGGTACATAGTGCATGCAATCCTAATAACTTGCAGTAGTTTGAGCACTTATCACTTCAGTTGAAGTTACTCCTTGTTGTGAGATCATGGATCAACCCATCATGCAAACATCATCATCATTTTCATCATCAACTTCCTCTTCTATTTTATGATCTACTTCACATGGAGCATGGGGCATGAAACATTTGTCGCACCAGTCAGTGACATTTGTTTCCTCAACAACAACAACTCTGGTAGCCAAAGGATTAGGCACCACTCTATTTTCCCTGGCATGGGACTGTTTATTTCTAAATCCAACAGGTCCCTTGCCTTTGTCATCATATCTTTGATCATTTCTATGATGGTTTATAAACCGGTCTTGGCCTTGTTGTTTGTGTTGACCTTGTGAACTCTTCCCAATTCCCTTTTCTGCTCAGGCTAAGTTGTATGAGATTTCTTTGACAACCCCTCACAAAGTTTTCACAACTTCCTCTAAATTAACAACCTTACTTGTTTGAGGGTTTTCTGGGTTAACTATCTTCACACCTCCCTCTTAGGAGGTTTTCCAACTACCTTGATGTTGTTCTCAATCTACAGAACCATGGTGAAGGCTTGCCTCAGATTGGTAGGGTTTTCATCCCTTAAGTAGTAAGAAGCCTTTTTATCAAATGCATCTGAATATTTGATCAAACATGATTCATCACATGGCCTCAAGTTAACAAGAAATATCCTCAATGTATTATTAAATCTAGTGTTAAATTCATGCACTCACTCATTAGAGTTCTTTTTAATATTCTCAAATTTTGACAAAAGAAACCTAGGATCCATTCTATCATCATACTACAATCTAAATGCATTATTCATATCAGTCTAAGAATCAATGGAATTCTCTGGCAAAGCTTTATACCAGTCCCTTGCATCTTCCTCCAAAGTATGGATACACAATTTGATATATACATCTTCAAATCCAATCTCAAAGTCTTCCATCATGTTGATAAAGAGCTTTAGATGTTGATCATAAGTTATAACATTATTTCCTTAGAGCTTTGGTAGTCTATTTATTACATATTGGGGAACTGCATTTGGATAATTGTCCATCCCTCTAAAATTTATAGGACCAAAATTATTTACAACAAATGGAGGTCTAGGTGGGGGATGGGCCATGTTGTTATGAGGAGGTGACCTTGTAGGAGAATCAAATTGATAAGGGACAAGGGGTCTTTGAAACACAAGAGTATAACTTCCAAAATGGATATCCCCAAAATGCTCTGTCTCTTAAAAAACCCTATCAAATTCAGAAAAACACGGGAGTAAAATGAGAAGAAAAATTTTCAAAATCAAATGAAGGCCCCTCTCTAGATGGAGAATTTAATTCCACTAAAAGACTACCTGATTCAAAATCACTTGAATGACAATCTTCAATGATAGGTTGATCACCTTCATCAATGGAGATCTCTTTTCTTGACTGCTGACCTCCAACAACTCTCTAAGCTCTTCTTCCTTCTGATTTTTTTTTCCTAGCTCTAAAAATAATGTCCTAGTAGGATCCCTAGCAAAGAAATATCTTAATCCTTCCGGCTTTGCAAATATTAGTAACAAATCTCACTTGAAAGAGGTTAAGACACTGGTACTTATAAAAAATCAGATCAACATGGAGTCACCACTAAGGATTTCCACCTTAGTTGTGGAAATGCACTAAAAATATGATCTGTCAACACTAGAAACTTGAAATGGAAAATTCTAACCTTCCTTTACATAGATTTATCAATGAAACTTAGTGCAATAACTGTACAGAAACTGGAAATATTGCACACAACACTTGTAAATTTGAACACTTCTTACAGGCCCAAACACCGGCTGATGTTGAAACAATGTACTAGCAATTATAACATATAAGAAATGTTTACCAGGGCCTGAGTATGAATTTCAATCACAATTTCCCCGGCAACGGTGCTAGAACACTGTTGACGAGCCAAATGGATATGAACTGGCAAAAAATCAACAAATCAGTTCCCAGCAACACAAATCAGTTCCCTGGCGCCAGAAATCAGGTCCCTAACAATGGCGCCAGAATGGTGGTGGTACCTAAATTAATTCTCCCTCAGAAGCTAAGCACCATCACAGTTTTGATAAGAATCTTAGAGGCAAGTAGAGAACGTTGTATGTCGTTTTATAGCCAGGGAAGAAATGTAGCTTGCTCTTTATCACTCAAATGTGGAGAAATGGGTCACACCCTTAAGAGGATTTGATCTACCCTCACTACTTTATGGTTGTGCCTTTCAACTAGGGTGAGAGGACCCTTTTGTAGCCTGTTGTTTGTGGAGGAGATGGAGATGTCCTTCATTGTAGAGTTATTGAGAAGATCTTGAAGGAAACATGATCCATACAACAAAAATATAACTCTCACGAGTTGTCACCCTAGATAATGGTGATATTTTCTGAGAAAGGTTCAGGCTACTAAAGCCAATTAAAACCTGATTTATTATGCATGTTTTGGTAACATAAATTATGCATTTATGCACACATAGGAAAAATAAGGGTAGTATGGGTATGATTGGTTGTTTTTAAATGAATTTTAGTGGGAGGTGAGGCAGAGTGGACTTTGATTTGTCAGATCTTTAAGAAATTTTACAAAAAATGGAAGACTTAATCAACAGAATGCTTGAAAGACAGCTAGACATGTCCCTTTAACCATAATGGGTGTGCTTTCAGTGGAGGCTCAGATCAACACGTTTTCATACAAACTTTAAGGATCCAAAATGAAGGCTCAAATTGAGAAACTTAATTAAACACTATCAACCTCATGTTTTATCATGCCTAAGATACCCTCAAAGGCTAACAAACAATCTTAATCATCATGCTAGGAGTAAAGTGATTTTAAACTTGTCTATTCCACTATCAAATGAAAGCTCTCTTGAGTAAATGAAATTGCAAGTGCCACCAAACTATCACAAAGCTAAGATCTTGTGTGATTCACATAGATTTCAATGTAATATTGCAATGGGAACAAGAACAACTGTTTACAGACATTTAGAAATGAAGTAGACACAAATTTGCTCAAAATTGACATAGATTTACTCAAATTTGAATAAATTTATCAGCACGGGAAAGTTTCTAGAATAATCTCAGAGCTTATCAATGGCTGTACACTCGCAACCACCTTGACATGATAAAATTCAACAAAAAAGAAATTTACGGGTTCCTCAGGTAGTCTCTCAGAAAATATGGGCTCTGTCAAAAATTTTCTTTTAGGAATTATCTCGCGACCTGTAGCACTCCAAACATTTACATGAAAAATTCATGTAGTTTATAAAATTTTTACAACAGAAGTTTTCCCCCAAAAAACATTCAAAGCACCATTACTTGTTATGATTTTGATCGTGACCCCCAAAATCAGATCTACAAAAATTTTATCAGGTGCTCAAGGAGGTAGATTTCTTCAAATATCTCAGCATTCAATTCTTTCATTTGGTAGATCAATCTTCCTCTTATGCGCCAACTACTTACGCCCCTAATCTATCAAATATAGTTGTTTGTGTGCCAAGGAAGGAAAAAATGGAAAATCAGATCGAGGCCAATAGTTAGATCACATCTTAATGGTAAAAGACGTTTTCAGATTTTTTCCCACCAAACCAAGATATCAACAGGTATCTTGTGTGCTAAGGAAAGAAAGATCAAGTTGAATCTGACAGTCAGATTACAACCTTAATGGTGAAATATGTTTTCAAACCTTCCCCACCGAACCAGGATATCAAATAAATGTTCCTCTTCATTTTTGTGTGCAGGAGACTCCAAGAAATGATAAAAACTAGAAAAATTTGCATCCCCAAGAGCTTTGGAACAGAAATGGTGGAAAATCTAATATACATGCATACTTGCCGTTGATTTTCCTTTTGAATTTGGAGCGTCCACATGGGAGATCCGAGTTAAGATAGGCCTAGCGGTTCCTTATTAATTTTTACACCTTTTGGAAAAAATGCAAAATTTCTCAATTTGCTCCGCCCCTCCGCCTTTGAAAAATGGGCTTGACACGTGCCCCAATGTGGGTCCCAGTGGAAACACTCTTCCTTTCTACACTTTAACCCCGTTTTTTCACAAAAGGAAAAATTTCCAAATTTCTCTCGAACATTTGCACCTCCACTGTTGACCTTTACATCAAATTTTGACTTATCCTTTGTCAGGATTGCAAGCCATTTTGATGATTTTAACCCTTTTAATGACAAGAGGCAAAAAATCCAAGTTGCCCCCAATGGCTCGCTTCCCCATCCTTTTGAATTTTCAAATTTCCATGCGTCTCAATGGTGCATCTTGAGATGGTCCCCAAAAGAAAAGACCCTGAATGAGTGTGGGCTCACCACATGTCCTAGCCCAGAAAAATTTATTGAAATTTGAAAGCTCAACGGAAGGTGCCATGTGTCTAGGGTCCGCAGCGGTCTCCTTTGGCCGTTGAAAAGTCCAAGAAAAAGACAGAGTAAGTGGAAGATTCCAAGTGTCCTCCTACCGCTTCTTTAAAATAAAACTCAAAGGTTGGTCCCCAAACATATGCGATCCCTCCACGTGTCCTAGGATTCTCAAAATTGTTTTTAAAAGTTTAATTATGGGAATACCTAGTGGAAGCCTCCACATGTCTTTATGGCACGATTTCAAGATGGTCCCCAAGAGAAAAGACTCTGAATCAGCGTGTGCTCACCATGTGTCCCTATCATGCCAAAATGTATTAGCTACATAAAAAGTTGTCTAAGTCCAATAAAAGTAGCGGAAGCCTCCACGTGTCCTCCTAGCACAACTCCAAGGACAAACCCAAAAGCAAAATTTCAAATGAGTGTCATTCCTCCACGTGGAGCAATTTTGGGTCGAGGTGATCCAAATAAATTTTAGAGTTCCCCATTGAGCCACATCCAACCAAAAGGGGCCACATTTCCACTGATGCAGAGATTAAAAAATGATGGGGAAAACTCACCCGTCAAATCGTAAAATGCAAGAAGAAAACTGTTTAAGTCTGGAGATGAAATTTTCTTTGAGGACAGAGAATTTGGAAATGTTACAAGGCTCAAACACACTCCTCTGGGCTACATCCATTCAGTTTTCTTCAGGTATTTATGACAACAATTCTCGACTATGGAAAATGGAAAGAATGGGACAGCCCGAGTTTTATACCTAATTTACAGAATTTTTCATATGGTCAGAGGAACAAAGAATGAATTTTGGGTGTTTAAGAGATCCTCATCCAAGGAAGGAATTGACCATGGAAACTGAATGGAGGACAAAGGCTTTCAAGCACCAACATGGGGAGATGAAAATGTGACAAAGGCCTCAAATGGAAGGATTTTTAATGGCAAATGCGGTGAAACTAATTTGAGCACCAACACAATTATCCTCATTTTCTATATGTTTATAAATTTTCACACTTATGGAATATTACAATGATAACACCAAGAGCATCCTTAGTTACTATAATTGATCAAACAAAGCTTCATGGTGAGGTATGTGATAAGTTTGAATTATAAAAATTATTGGCTGAACATGAAGAAAATGAGAATCCAAGTGTGGAAACAGAGTTTTTGCACAAGAAGAAACAAAACAAAGTTCAAATTAGCTTGCAAACATCTGCCATGAAGAGGAAAGTGCCTCTGATAGCTCCATTCTTGTAGATGAAAGTGAGGAAGGTGGGAAAATTCAAAGGATTAGCCCATCAATTCATAAATTTTTATGCCCAATTAGGTATTCGGCTAGTCTAGAGCCAAAATAGAGTTTTCGTCATCCATGCTCATTTCAGAGCATGAGAATGATGTTCAAAGTGCAAGAATTCAGCCCCAACACCTCTAAAAAACAATTTTAGATTATACCGAGTTATATGATATTTTATTGGCTGATAATTGGGGGAAAAGGAAGTTCATACCATGTTTTGACTTCCATCATTTCATCTACTCACCAAGATGATTTCATGGATGTATTTTTTAAGAAAGGGAAGCTACATTTATCAGCATAGATCAGAATGTGTTTATCTTTAATTTATTTTGTTAGAGTAGGAGTATTTTAGGTTTTCTTATTGCAAAACAAGTGCTTGTGCACACTTTACATGTGTTCCAATCAAAACATGTATGATTTTTATCATTTTTGTATATAGTTTTTGTGCCCCTTTTGTCAATGAGCACAGTCCATTTCAATTCAATTTCCCTAGCAAAAATTAGAAGGTTTTTCCCAGGTAGTTTATAAGAATTTATTCAAAGCCCCAAAAGACCATCTTCAAATCAGCTTAAACACATTCAATCTTCATGTAGATTCATAATTTTTATAGGGTTTTGGGATTAATTTCAAATATTTAGGCTTGACTCCATGCCCAATGGATACTTTAAGGCTACTTATCAGACCATCTAGTAGGTAGACGTCCCCTAGCAGTCACCAATAATCGTTGCCCAAAATAGCACCCCATCCTATTTTTAAAAACTTATCCAAGTTTTAGACTGTAGGTAGCTCCGATTTGAAGACCCACGAAATAGAGAATTCATAGGGTTAGTCTTTTGTGAAATGTGTGAAAATATTAGTGCTTTGTAACATGGAAAATAGAGTGTTACGTGAACTTGGAAAATATGGAATTCCGTGGAGTTGGTTAATTCCTCATAACAAATCATATAGTCTAGTAGTAAGAAACCATGATGCAAGGCGAAAGTAACGTGAGAAACCATGAGACTAAAGAAAACAAGTTTGAATGCGACTAAGGTTGGAATCTGTGGAAATAGGAATGTGTGTTCCCCCTAGGTTCTCAAAGTGTAGTATTTTACAGGATTTTTAAAATAGCGTAACCAAGAGACATGGTCGCAGGTAACAAATGTCGTGCATCAAGAAGAAATAGATCTTTATGGCATGTGGAGAAGGAAATTTAAGTGTGAAGTATAAGCCACAAAGGTTCAAAATCCATGATGAAGCTCGAGGAATACATTACATGTCACGAGGACAAAAATGAAATAGATGCGAAGGCCATAAAATGAAGGAGAAGTTTTTGATCACAACAGAGTATAACAAGGATGCACCTACTTGAACCAAGCACCCAACCAACCTCAATTTAATTTGGAGCATCTTCATCCTCCTGCACTAACAATCTGATGGTGTGCGATTGGAGCAATGTCACATGCCTCTTCTCTCCTTCCCTCTTCTTTTCTCTCTCCTTTTCTATAAAGGGGAAACTCATCTCATTATTCCACATCCATCTTTTGATTGTAACGACACCACATGTAAAAAAGGTGGCCGACTTCCCATGTGTTTTAGACCTCAGATCTCAATTATAATGCATCTAGTGCCTTACTCCACTGATGTAATGGATTGTGCATCCTTTAACAGATAAAAATTTTGTCGTTGTGGCTTGTTTCTACCATATTCTCATGTTTATTTTGTTCTTTCCTATCTATTCATTTCTTGTATGTTGTGTGTGGACTATATTTATGCAGGTTCCCATTTCTATGTGTCTATAATATGTGGATGGAAAGGACAATGTAGGGTTGGTCTGTGGCACATGTTTTCCCTCTCCTCTATGTGTTTCCTTATGCTCTTCCCCTCATGGAGAGTGACATTCCTTCATGTTTTGGCGTCATCACCATTTCCTTAGCTTAGTTATATTACATGCATTCTCTCTAACCCTAGTGCATTGGATGCTTAGATTAGGGTTATTTAGTTGTCATCTTAGCTTAGGAGTAGTCTTAGCAGCAAGATAGATAGGAAAAGGAAGCCGACCTTATTTGGAGGATGGTCTCAATAGTCAAGTCTCACATTGAGAGATCAGCCCATGCTTCATTTAAATGATGAATCTTTGATTCAAGAAGGGTGTAATTTTTAATGACAATGAAAAACAAGCCATTGTTTATTGGATTTTAAATACAATTTTATGATATTAATTTGTGCAATACATATACAATTAAAATATAATATTACAAACCCATTAAGGTATTAGTTTAAATAAATATTTTATAATAATTTTGTATGGGCGTATAAATGCTATTGCAAGTTTATATTAACATGTGAACATGGATCAAAGAATATAGTATTTTATTAACTCATAAAAAGACAACAAAAATATACTATTTTATTCCCATTGCCACTGTTTATGTGAGGCTACTCATGTTAATAAATGAGTAATAAATACAGAGTGTGAAAATATTAATGATGCTCAAGTACTCTGATACAACCATTCACTAATATTAATACAGTGCTAAACACTTTTTCCAAAGATTACTACAATGTTGAAGGCCTTAGCTAACTAAACATTACACACTTCTCCGATGTAGTGAATGAGTCTCAACATACCTTTATATAGGGATGTGAGAGGCTTTTCACTAGATAGATGGGTAACCTAGAAACGGAGAACTGGTAACCTAGGTAAACAAGAAGATTCCCACTAAAGAAAAGTGAGAGAAGAAAATTGAGTACATGTCACTCAATAAGACACCTTTAGAAAGTGGGGAGGTCCACCATGCTTCGGAATGACTAAAGTGAAGTCATCTCAAAGCTTTATTAGATGGATGACAACAAGCCTGTCATCATAGCTTTATGGACTGAAATGAACTCTTGGGCTATTGTCATTATCAGAAGAGCTGGAAGATTCTTTCTAATCTATCCTTTCAGCTAAGTAGTGGTCATGAGTGTTCCTTTCGTACCAAAGTATGGAGACATAGGATGCTCCATCATTATCTGGGGCTAGATACCTTCATGATGGAAAGAGATAGTGATCCAGAAACTGAAGGAAGTGACCAGGTGCAAGAGGATGGACATTCATTGTATGATGGAGATAAATCCTTCGCCATAGATGTCCATTTGGATTAGCATGATGTCCCTATAGAGGATTAGTCCTAACACAATAGGATATTTTTACATACCAGGGGATTTTACAATTGATTAAAATATTTCTAACAGTATCAGGTTCTACATTAAGCAGAGGACTGTCAGAAATTTTAGTAGGTAGATATTTAGAAAGAAAATACTTAAAATGGTTAGCAATATACTTCCTATCTTCTAGAATGCTTGGCCTGTTCCATGTCCTTCGAGCCAAAGCTTAGAAAATTCAAACCTCCATAATGTTTTTGGTCTTGGGACCAATTGTCTTAGCCGAATTCCTTCTACTAGAATATCATCTAGAGGAGGTTCCACAAACCTTGAATGTCTCCATTACCACTGTAAAGTGTAAAAAATCATAGGTTCTTGCCTAGTATTGAAATTATGTGGTAGGAATTTCAGGATCAACAAATCTAGAGGCTACCTCTGTCATGTTATAAGGTGATACTGAAATAATTCCTCTGGAGAGTAACAAATTTTGTGCTTCATATGACATCTCGTTGTCATTTCTCCTTAGAGATTCAAGGTAATTATGAGAAGTAGAAGATTGCCAGATGGTTTCAACAAACTCATGGATTACCTATGTGATACTTACATTTTTTGAATGGTTTAATTCTCTACTGGAAAAATCAGCAAGAGAATTATCTTTTCCTTTAATATGCTCAATTTCAAAACTAAAATTATCAAACCACATTCCCCATCTCTAAATTTTGTTGAATACAGTTTTGTTGGCAGGGTCTCCATTAGTAAGTATGGCCTTAAAATCCTTTAAATCAGAGTGCAGAATAAAGTGCTCATTCTGTATAAAAAATAATAAGTCTTTTATAGATTTCTTAGTAGATAAAATTTCTTTATGAGCAGAATGATATTTCAGCTCTAATCCTTGAAAAGATCCAGATGTATATCTACATATCTTTTCTTTTCCATTGTCTATTTTTTCTTTCAGCACAACTCCCAAATAATTTTCACTAGCATCTATTTCTATGATATTTAGTCCTTGTCCAGGCAGGGACATAGTAGGAAGCTTTTGAACTTTTGCTTTAATTCTTCAAACAACTTGGGTCATTTCTTCTGAAAAGCTTGGAGAATTCTTCTTTAGTCTTTTATTAAGAAGAATCCTATTTGCAACAATATTCTTATAAAAACCAGCAACATAATTTATACAACCCAGAAATCTCTGTAACTGAATCTTCTCTGAGATCTGATTTGGGAATTCTTGAATCTTTGAAACAATATGATATTGCATTTCAATAGATCCATCTTTAATTCCGATTCCTATGAAATCCATTTCATCTTTGAAAATCTCTATTTTTGATGGAGATAAACATAAACCATTCTCATAGACTATTTCATAGAATTTCTTCAGATGATCAATATGCTCTTTGGGAGATTTAGAAAATATCAATATATCATCAATGTAAACTATCAAGAAATCAGCTGACTCACTAAAGATAGAATCCATTTTTTTTCTGAAAGATGGATGGAGTAGTCTTCAAACCGAATGGAAGTACTTTCCACTCATATTGTCCTCCAGGTACTAGAAAAGTTTTTTTTTAGGTATCTTTTGGTTTCAAAAATCTTTCCCAAAAGCCACTCTTTAGATCAAACTTGTTGTATACCTTTGATCCATTGATTTTGGATAGCAGATCATCCTTAGCAGGAATAGAATGCTGGATGACTTTCACAAACTTGTTTAAAGGCTTGTAGTCAACAACAAGTCTTTTCTTTTGGTGAATCTGTTCACTTCTCTTATTTACATAAAAAGCTGCACATGCCTAAGGGGAGTTAGATTCTTTGAGGAAACCACCTTGGATTAGCTTTTTAATTTCTTCATGGCATTCCTTTCTTTCAGCAAGGATCATGCCATTATAATGAGATTTGAACTTTGGAATGATATCATTCCCTTTGTCATCTTTTTGAAACTGCAAATCTAGTGAACAATATGCTTTTTTCTCTCAATAAAATATGAGGATTATCATAACAAAGATCTTTCTTGATCTTGGAAACAATATCATCTATATTACCTTTGCACAAGGCTATAGATTTATGAATCCATTCATGATTGGATTCTTTCTTTTGCTCTGGTAGAGGAATGATGATTCTGAATATTTTCTGGGAATCCGAACATCAAGATTGAATAAAGATATAAAATCTTTATTTATGACTGAATGTTCCACTTTCTTGGATAGCATCAACTCCTATCAAGCAATCATATGAAAGCATATCATGCTGATAAAACTATAGTGTTCTTTCATATCCTTCTATCCTGATAGGCACATATGTTGTATATCTAGAAATGACTTATTTCTGATCAAAAATTATTTTTAAATACATTCTCAGTCAAACAATCTAGAGGTATTGCTCTAGTTCTAAGAAGACTTATATCTGCTCCAGTATCTATCATTGCATCTATAGAGTATGGCTTGATATTTGGGATGCAAATATTTATAGTAATACACAGGATTTTGGGATCCTTTTATAGTACATACCTCTGTATTAATTTATTCTGTTAGGACTGATTCCTCTGCATCTTAATGCAATATTTGCTAATAAGCTTCTTCTATGAAACTTTTCATCACCTTTAGCTTCTTTCTTCTGCTCTGTTTTATTCTTCAGCTAGTCTCTTATATTCATTTGTAGCTTTAACAATCACCTTTTGTAAGAATTTTATTCTATTTCTTCTTCATAATCTCATTGTTTTAGGTGCTAGAGTCATAATATCTGTGCTAGAAGTAATTACCTAAAATTCATTGTCCAGATCTTCTTCTAGAAATAAGAATGGAAAGACTTCTTCTTGGTGGAGAGTGTCTTCCTCCTCTACCATGACCTCTTCCTCTATAGGGAGTTTGTCTTTGACGAATACGTCCTTGTAGTATGAGGCCTTGAAGTAGGTGATGACCTTTATTGAAGAGACCATTTCTGTCTTTCTTCCTCTTCTTCCTTTCTTTCTCTGGCTTCATTTTCATGCTCTGAATTGAATTGTATATTTTCTCTCTAAGCTCTCTAACTTTTGGCGAGATAAAAGTCTTCTTGGCCAGTGTCCCATGGGGGACAAGTCTTAAAATTCACTTTGCCTTAGCTCTAGCTTCTTAAATATGAACCTTCAGAAGACACATGCATGAGAGGATGAGGAAAACTAGCAATCATATTTACAAAAGAGGGAAATGAATCATAACCAAATTCTATACTATCTGAGTCTGACTCAGTATGCTCTATAATATTTACATGAAAATCTTTTTCTAAAGATATATATGATATATTAGAGGAATAACAATCAAAATCAGAGATTAAACAATAATCCTGATCTATTACACCTTTTGTTGTAAGCATATTTATTTTTGGCTTGCCTTTCTCTGTATCCTTCTTTGGGCACTCATTTTCATAGTGCTTTCCTTCCCAGATAAAGCAAGTTGGTATAAAATTTCTCTCTCTTTCCCATATATTTCTTTTTCCTGAAATATTGCTTTCTATATGGGACATCTCTTGAATATCTATTTCTAGAAAATTTGTATTTTTTCTGCTTCTTATACTGACCCTTCCCCTTTGAAAAATATGAACAATCTTTTCAAGGTTTCTTGATTTTGAACTTAGTCTCAGGGTTTACAACTAGATGGGTCAAGATCTAACAACTGACAGAATTTAGTTCCTAAGGCTTTTTGGGCCTTAGCAGCTTCTTTGCATTCTTTCTTTCTCTTGGCAGAGATGAGCATTCATCTCATCTATTATCTGATTTAAATCACCAAGACTCAATTCTTCTATACTTCTACCATGCAGGGATTTCTTATATTCTATGGCAAAGAATGTAGGGAAAGATTCTATATAGTTGAGTCTCATGGTAGGATCATTTATACTTCCAGAATTATAATATAACTTTTACATATAACACTGGCACTCTTTAATCCTACTCATGTCACAGAATCTTGCTCTTAAGAATAAAGAAGTATTCTTAAGCTTATCATTATCAATAGTTCCTAGAAATTCATGAATGAGAGCTGTAGTCAATGAAGCATATCCTCTAGTCAGGATTTCTTCTTGGTGTGGATGAGCATCCGACCATTCTTTTACTATACCAACAAATCCATTTCCAATAACCTCAGCTATAGTTCTAGGATATTTTTTATATAACAAGAGTTGAGAATTTGCCCATCCTATGATTCCATGTATTAACTCCTTCACTTGTTTAAGAGTAGAACAATCCATAAATTATACCATAATTGGGCTACAAGGTTTGAGTTCTTGTAGTATGATGAAGAGGCTCTGATGTTGACGCTCTTGAAGTTTCCTCCATCAAGAACCATGCTTTCAGCTTCTTCTGGAAGAAGCTTAGCCATACTGACTAATCCTTTATCTGGATTCTTTTTATCTGTGATGAAAAAAGGACTATGTTCTAGTAGAACAATATTATGATGGGTCGAAGATCCGGAAGAGTTGGCGACTTCCGTCCAGGACACTTTATGGGACCAATCTGGTTCTGTTTCTTCTGGCTTTTTTGTATTGTCCAAAATTTTCTCTATTTGTGGGATTAGTCTCAGGGATAGGACTCACGTGCTCTTAAACTTGGTCAACTTTGTGATTTAACTCAACAGTGGACTCATGCAACTAGGTGCAGACTATTTTGTACAATCTTATGGGTAGTACCTAATTTAGAAGCATAGTGTCTTTTCTAGTATCCTCAGACTGGCTAATGAGGGGTTGAACAACATCAATGACTTCTCTAGATACAATTGTTGGGAATATGAGGACAAGTAGATACATATCTAGTAGTATTCTCAAGAATTTTATCAAATTTCTTCATATGGGTAGTAACATCATCAACTTTAGTATTTAATAATCTAAGAGATGAAGATATATCTCCTTTCTGATGGAGTTCTATGGCTTTTAATGTTTTTTCCATTTTTGCTAGAATAGACTCTTGAGACTACAGTCGATCATGTACAGACTTGACAGTTTTATTTGTCCAATTTAACATTTTTTAGGACTCGGAAGGGTCTACATGTCGGTCTACAGTTCTTTGATACCAAAAGATATCCTTTTGAGTTTTCATCAGATGGATAAGACTTCACTACTATCAAGAGATGGAAAAGATGTAGAAATATTGGTTTCTCTAGAAGCCATGCTAATAGTTGGACCATTAGAAGGGACATAGTTTTGCTTTATAATTTCCTGACAATATTTACACCAAAGGTAATCTATATTTGGATCATGAATCAAACTATTATGACTACAAATATAAGTATGTTCTTTCAGGGATTTTCTTGAAGGTTCAGTTGTAGAGAAAACAAAAGTATCTCATCTAAAAGAACTAGATCGAGATATATTAGACATAGGTTTTTTAGATCTAAAAGAAAGAGTTACATTCAGACTTAGACTCATTTACTGTTGTAGCATTTTCTATCTTAGCGCTGATTTTTCTCAAGAAACTTTTTAGATAGGGTCTATTCTTTTGGAACTTTAATTTAGGACCATGAAATAAGTTCAAACTCTATTTTTTGGCTTTCTATACTGGTATGACTCACCACGCTGTTGCCTTTAGAAATACCATGCTTGAACTACAAGATGCATTATGTTGACAAGGTGGTAAATGACCTTATAATGAATCGCCAAGGGACAAGCACTAGGTTTCATATGCAAACCCGTAGTAGCAAGATGCAGACGCAAAACTTGCTTTAATAAATCTTCTTTTTGTAAGGCTGACTGGATAATTTGGATAGACTTCAAAGGAGATGGGGCCATTATGAAGACCTAGTTTGAATAGCAGCCAATAAGGGAATATTTAAAACTTTCAAAACATAAATCCATTAAACAACATAAAACATAAGCATTTAAAACATGACGGAAAAGTGGAGTAATACCTATTTGAACACAACCTATATGAGAAAACTTAAATGTTTTTTTCTTTTTAAGGGACTGTATATCAATAGGATATACTCAAAGGTATATCATATTCATGACTAGAAGTTTGAGAAACTTGTATAACAGATTCACGGGTTTTTAAGGTAGAAGCAACAATCAAATGAAAAGCAGTTAATTTATCATACACTTGGTAATGTGGGATCTTAGGCAATTTTCCAAACAGGTAAAGGGTCTGATTCCTGGTTGTACATCTACTGGCAGAATTTACAGCGAAAGACATGAGATAGAATTACAAGATCTTGCTCTTCATGTTCTCCTTGAGTACTGGTATGATCTCCAAACTCCATTACTATTAATGATAAGCAACTCTTCAGTAGGGATTACGGTATCGGCCTTCAACCTAAAACTGCGCACATCCACGATGAGTTATAAAGTGGGAGGCTCACCTCTTTTCTTGACTTACGAGGTGTAAACTTACTTCGTAGATGAAGAAAAATAAATCATACACCAGGTATCAAGATAGAAAACCAAAAAATAAGAACCTTGCCAAATTTATTGATCATTCAAGTTCTATTACATAGAGACGTCGCTCTGATACCACTTTGATACAACCATTCACTAATATTTATGGACATGAAAACTTAGTTTTTAAATTTTCAGTAACATGTTTAACCAACACCTTAGCTGTCCTCAACACTGAGGAATGTAGCCAAGATATGTGTTATCAATCCTAATCTTGGCATTTAAATTTACAGAGAAATAAATTGTCATATGCTCGAGAAAGTCTGAATACGCTCCACTATCATATCTAATAGCATTGAAAAGAAAATCTCCTTCTAATTGAATTCTTGACAGACATGGATGATTTGAAATCCCATCTCTACTTCCATACTGTGATAAAGAAATTGAACACTTACCTCTAACATTTTAGATTATTGTATGTGTATTTTGTACACTTCTCGAATTCAGCTCTTGTATACTAAAATTAAAGCATAGGAAAACTATACATGCCCTCTACCACAATACCACATGTATGATGTTTATATTTCTTACTTTTGGGGTTTTTTGAATTACATGATTCAAAAATTAAATGCTAATTAATTACTCACCGCAACTACTCTGCATTTAAATCTTCATTTTAACAATATAGTTAGCTTTAAACAAATGTTAACAATCTTATCAAACTACTAACAAATCATGCATAGAGTGAATGATATCAATTCTAAATCAAATCAATAACATAATTTATAAATAATACTGGAACTGGCATCAAGCTATTGTCAAAGACCACAAGTTTATTGCAAAAATCATAACCTTGGGTAACTAAAGGTATATTTTGGTATATTCTCATTTATATGTTCAACATCAAACCTTAAACTACTGGTTTTCCCTTAATATCATTCAATTCAAATAACATTCAATGCTAAAATATAATAAAATTTGATGCAAATATATTCAATGTTAAAATCTAATAAATATTAAAGATCATCATATTATTGCTTCTTATGTGAATTAGGTTGCTTTCTAATATATTTTTTTATAGTTATTTATAAGAGAGTGAGATTAGTTTTCTAAGTGGTTCAGCGGTTCCACGAGATAGGTATTGAGATGCCTTATTTGACATGCATGCCCATTTAACAATCATATCGCTAACTAGTATTGTCTTGCACATCAAATGCTCACATATGTTAGTTGAATGCTTAACAATGAATAACTTAGAGTAGCATCTCCTTTCTATGGTGCAAACTCTTTTGTTGGGGCAACAACAACAACAATGTAGTTAAACCCTTCTCTCTGTATTTTTAAAAATGATTTGTTTCAATGGAACTTGTACCAACAAAAAGATATGCTTTCCTTCAATCCAACCCACATTCAATTAACCAATCTATGCTTCTCAAAATTATAATTGGTAGCAACATTGAAATGCTCTAGTACATTTCTTTAGAGGTGTGACATCAATAATAATTCAACAACCTTCTCTTCTTTGCACACTCAAGGTCACCCCACTACAACAAATATGGCGTTTTGCTATAATTTTTTAACAATAATTTTGTGGTTACATGGTATTTAAAAAAATAAAATTGTGGCATTGGAATTATAGCTAATCCACATTTTGATAGGTTATTGTACTTTTTCCACAATTCATTATACCGTGAATAGTCTACAATTTCTAAATTTTATAGCTAATCTCCAATTTTTAAATTGTAAATTGTCCACATTTCATAAGGTTTGTAACATTTCTACGATTCTTGTATTTTAAGTATTCCACAATCTTCACAAAAATGTGGTTTTTCTATATATTCCATATTTGTAGAAATTTTACAATTTAAAATTTTGTAACTCTCATTAATGTTATATTGTGGCAATTTACAATTTATTTTTAGGATTATGGTTACCACACAAAAATTGTAGGTGGAAGCTACAATTTGATTGCCACAATAATTAATTGTGAAATTATCTTTTCAGAAAATATGGAAATGTTACTATTAACAACCCAATAATTCTTTATGTGGATTGTCTACATTTGGAACACACAAATATATTTTTATTATTAAATATGAATATTTTTCTAAGAATCAAATATTTTTCATTATTATATATTGTGAGATATATTATAACAAAATAATTAAAATATAATTATTTAATAATCTAAATAAGTTTTCCCTTTATGTATCCACTCATTGCTAATTTCAAATCAAGCTCTAAATATATAGTAAAATCATAAATAAGAATATTAAATAAACAAAAAAACAACTTAAAAATATCATCCAGAAATAAAATATGTTCTACAATATAAAACAACCAAACTGTTTCATTGTGGAAAACATTTTATAATTAATCTAAAAAACTAATATATATTTCTGTAATTGATTTTCCCATTCAAAATTTGTAGTGTGGAGGAAAGTAAAATAGAACATTCGATAAACCTAACTAGCAGTAATATAGTGTAGGGAAAATTCGATCCCTCAATGATGAATTATTTTATTTACCCAATTAATGATGAAAAGATATGACCCATTCGTTCTTCTATGTATTCAAAAAAGTGTCCTTTACCCCCATAAGATATTATTATGGGGGTAAAGGACCATGGTTAGGTGAGTGTGTTTGAGTTAGTTATTTGACGATGGACCGAGGGGAGTGTGACCAAATTTTGGTGTCTACATTTTGCCCCTTTTTGTTACGTAGCTTGTATTGGTAAGTGACGCTGGAAAAAATAAGATGTGGTTTCCCCATGTGTGGGTGAAGGTGGTCCCCATCAAACCAAGAACTGATGAGGAAGAAGACAAAATAAATGAGTGGTTTGATAAAAGGTGAATGTGATGAAGAGGAAGGTAGGAAATGGGGGTAAAGGTCCAATTGATTAATCTAGGTAATGGGTTAGGGTCAAAGGTAGTTACAGTCAAACGCACGCACATATAAACTACACCACAATACCAGGTTGAAGAGCATGCAAACTCTACATTGTCTAAGGTTGATAGGTTTATCCAAACAAGGTTGAGGTGATTCTGGTATCTAAGGTATATGATATGGTCGAGAAACACGATTCAGGTCAAGTACAGGAATGTTTAGGTATATTTCGGTACACCAAAGGTTGGTTCAGGATAAACGGTTATTGTAAGAGGAAAGGTAAGGAAATTAGGTCAAACAACATGGGTAATAGTGTCACAAGGTATAGTGAGCACGTGAGCTCACAGGTCACTAGCAATGTTCTAGGTCTAAGTAGCTACGTCACGGCATGGGTAGGGCCTAGGTATGGGTAAAATAACTATTCCTATTAACCCAAAATAAACTCCCTCTTATTTTGGGTTAACTAGATTCCTTTTTGTGCCTCATTCATGTTTTACACATTTCAGGCACTCAAAATTTTCTAGGTATTACTTCATCAGATAGAGAATTATTTCCCCTTTCCAAAAAGGTAAGGAAGTCATCCTAAATCCTTGTATTTTGCAAGTTATGGCTCTGTGGATTTTGGAGGGGAAATTTTCCCTAGGTCGGCCCATGGAGGTAAGGAGGAAAATTTTCCAAAGAGGCTTGGGCTGACAAAGTGGAGGAAGAAATTGAGGACTTAGCACTTTTTGGGGTAAAAACGAAAAAGTCAATTGCACTCCCGTGAGCCTGCAAAGCTAGTGAAATGATGCCACGTGTCTAGTCAACAGTGGGAGTCAGGGCATCGGGAGGATTTGGAGAAATTTACCAAAGTGGTTTAAAGCACAAAGGTAAAAAATGGAACCACATCTCCTCAATAGATCAAAAGATGCCACGTGTCTCAGAGCAACAGGGCCATGGAGAATTTTGGGAAAATTTTCCAATTTCGCAAAAGGAGGAAAAATGAAAGGTTGGGCCCACGGATCAACTACAGGGTGCCATATGTTATCAGAGGAGTGGGGTGTAGAGAATTTTTGGGAAATTTTCCCAATTTGAAAAAAGAGGGAAATTTTCAAATTTTGGCCCGTGAACCTGATTCCACTGACCAGACACAAATATCCTCACAAAGTATGGATCTATTTCACCAAAGTGCAACCAATATGTGTCTCCGACTAGTTGTTCCTTCGAAACAAATTTCCTCCTCTCACAATGCTACATTTCCATTTCCCTGCCATTTTGGTAAAAAATATTAAATTAAATAATAATGATTTTCATTTTGCTAAAACTTCAATGTAACCACTACCATAATAATCTCATTCTCCTAGTAGAATGTGGAAAGAAGGCTTAATGGACTCACAAAACTTAAAAATAAAAAAAAACTTCAATGAAAACAAGACATGAATTAAAACATAAAGGGGTAAGTGCATGAAGTTGGTGGACAATTCCGTGGACATAAAAACTAAAATTCAGGAACCGCAATCGTGGTTTATAAATGATGATCACGGAGCTGTTTTTAGTAGGTTCAGCAATAACTAAACCTAAAACCGCGATCACGGAACTCTGAGATAAAAAATTAGTCCCGCGAGTCCTCATTTTCCCCATTTTTCATTTCAAACCATGATTTCTCCTGGACGTTTTTCACTAGAGCTTTGAATACCACCTCAAAATTGCTCATCAGACTTCTGGATCATGATAGATTCAACCATGTTGCTAAGACAAGGAGGTAAGCCCCTAATTTTAATCATTTTTTTTTGCATTTTAGGTTTTTTTTGCATTTTAGGTTATTAATTTGCATTTTCATGGGTTTTTTGAAATGTTTGTTTATGTATACAATTTTCTTGTTTTGTTAATTGGTCAGAAAGCTCAAAATTTTGCAAACCGTGAAAACATTCCTCAAAACCCTCCTCCAAACATAGATCAACCTCCTGTGGCTCCTTCTGTCCCCACTGAACCAGTAGGAACACAAGATAATATCGTTGGAAGAATCCAAGAAAATAAAATTGTCATTAAGAACCTTATTCAGACTATAAGACAAAATCATGCCACAAATCTGTCCCACAAGACTTTAGCCAAAACATTGAAAACATTGATTAGTGAAGTCGACTCCGTAACCAACCAAATAAATAGATGGAATACTTTTAGAGGTGATTTTAGGCAGTGGTATGTGGATAAATTATCCCATGTGGCCGTAAAAGACAAATTTTTTTGGAAAAGACCTCATTTGTGCATTATTTACTGGCCCGAGAACCAATGCTCCCTCATAGCTACTTGCAAATGGTTCCTAATCCATTGGTGCCATGATGAACGAATCAAACACAATTTTTAAGACCAATGGTAGATGGTTTTTGATTATCCACCATGTAAAAGCAATGCGGTTCCTCTTTTTTTTTTGAAGAAATTATATTGCGAGTTCGTGCTTAATGAGGTCCCAAATTATTTTGAATTTTTTGGGCAAGGAGGTGGCTCTGCACAGAGTAGACCTAGTGCACGCGTAGGTCAACCAAGGATCCCCACTGCCTTCAGTTATCCCTCCTACAGTGACGGAGGTTGTGGAGATTGACACACTGCATTTATTGAGGGAGCTCACTGACACTCTGACCTAGCATAGTGACCAAATTACATTTGGTGATGTTGGTGGAGGGACCAGTTCTAGCGGACAACACCATTATGGATCATGTGGTGCCGTATGCACTGCGGGCGAGACATCATTTGCTAGTTCACATGATTTCTTTTCTGTAGATGAGATGCTGGGGGATGTTTTTGGAACTGGTGCCATTGATATTGGTCTTTCACACGTAAATTTCAAATAAACATAAATAATATATATATACAATAGTTTAATTCATGTTTGAGATTTTAATATATATGTATTTGATTGTACATCATATACATACATGTAAAAACTATTTTTTTATTTTATTTTAAATAGCAACAGTCGGTGAAGGAAACATCCAGCGTCGACATGCTAGCTACTACAACTAGGCATGTTTCAAATGTAAGTTTCAAGTTGTACAAACTTACATTTTGAATTTCATTTAATTTCACTCTTATTATTATAATGTGTCACGTCTATGTTGTACATTAATATGTTTGTCTTTTATACACAGGAGCCTGACGGGGTCATCATTTTCTCTAGGAACTAAGGCTACTGGCATGCCTCACATGAGTTTTATGTAGGTTAGTTTCTCTTTACACTTTGTTTCTAATTGTGGAAGTTCACGTGGATTACATGCTTTGGACCTCTATTATGTGGTGCAGTCATGTAGATTAATATTGATTTGTACATGTTTTTTGTATAGCTTATGACTACCAGAGAGACTCCTCCATATATGCAGACTTTGGAGGTTGCTGTAGATATTTCCATAGCATCTGCAGTTCCACTAGCTGAGGTACAATTATTCAAATTTGTCAATTTTGGAGGTTCATTATTTCTTATTACTTAAATCTACAATATCAAATTTTGTATGTATGTGAAATATTTAATTTGAAAATTAATTATTTGTATATATCTTACCCCTTATGTGTCTATTGTTGTCCTTGCGATGCGTCAACGACAAATTGATAGGGATCATGACATTGCCGTAAGATTTCATATGCCTTTTAACTAAATTGTACAAGTTTCTAAATTTTGAATGAATTTTAAAATTTTGGTTGTTAAAAACTTATTGTTTATGAATGTGCAGGTTCAGTTACAAACCTGCTTAGAGACACCTAGGACCATACGAATGAAATCCATAGTGGCATATCCCTCCACTACATCCTTAGGTCGTGGACGTGCTACTTCTAGCAGGGTGAAGAGAGGGAAGATGTTTCATGATTAGATTCATAGTCCACCTGGATGTACATATATATATATATATATATATATATATATATATATATATATATATATGGGCCATCTGGTCCTATTGAACATGTTTCTTCATATAGTCCATTGTATATACATATATATATATATATATATATATATATAGCCTTTTGTGACCACATGTGGTCCTATATGTATGACACACTTAGTTCGAGATGTACAAATGTTATGAACTTACATATTTTCAGAGACGTGCGTCTGGAGCACACTTTGTTTGATTCTTATATATCCATGTGTGTTGGTTTTCATAACGATATTACTCCCATATGTTTGATTCGATTTCATTGCATGTATGATATCCTTCTATGTATGTTTTCATAACCATTTATTAGTTCTAGATATGTATGTTTGATTTAAAATTTAAAAACCATGTCCCGGAGCACTACATGGTACAATTGTTGAGAAAACCTATTCCATTAAGCAAAACCATGCTAGGTGAACTACAAAAGGGCAATACGTAATTACTTTTTTTTCTTTTAAAGCTAACACTCATCTTTTCCATATCAACTAATGTGAACATTGATAGAAATAAGTGAGGTAGAGTTCATCTTGAACTAGATATGAATATAATGTTACTTATGGTGCAACATTGCATGGTACAATTGTTAAGAAATTAAGGGAAGCATTTACATTATTTTAGAGAAATTAAGGGAATCAATAAATGTACACACCTTATCTCTTTATAATTTGGTGCTATATTCCAATCAACTAAGAACTTCAACATTTAATTTCATTATCGTTTATAGTAGATTCACTTCTCTCTTTCATTTTCATTATTTGTCTCTTTCTTCTTGGACTTACCATCCTCTCTTTCCTTTTATTTGCTTGTACATTCAAGACTTCTTTCTTTCTCCTTCTTATTTTACCATTGTTCACTCTTTTTTCTCTTGACTTGTCTCTTGTTGCTTTGAATATCCTATCATAAATATCTCCTCAAGCCTTTGTATTTCCTCATGTACAACAAGTATTCACTCTCTCCTTCACTTTCTTCATTTATTGATCACAGCCATTACATGCTTGCCTCAAGTTGAAATTTGACCTTTTCTCACCACTTAATTCCTCTTGTTTCCCATTTCATATTGAATGAGTACCTATTTATTCTCTAAGCATTTAATTTTGCACTTCCTTTCTCCTCCATTATTCTAATCTTTCATGCTATGTTCTCCATTATGGGAATTCTTTTCTCTTCTTCATGTTTCTCGTGCATGGAAACTATTTTCCTCTTATTCCTTCATAGGCTCTCACTTATTTGTTTCCTTCACTTCTTTTAGCATGCTTCATAAGTGACTTGATTGGCCACTTCACTCTCCTTCTAAATTCCCATCCAAATATGCAAACTTGAAGCTAATTACCTTAGAATTTTATTGATAATATTATTCATATGTTCACATTCTCACCATACTATTAGAAACAATGAATAAATGCATTTCATTCCTTTAACATGACTTACCTTTACTCACCACTTTTCACTAGTTCTTTCTTCACTAGTAATTATGGCTCATTTAATTTCAACTCCATTTAGTATTCTTGACCTATATTCAAATACTTAACTAACTATAGGAATAAAAAGGGAATGCATTATTCTTGTGAATCTTCAAAGCATGATAATTAGGGTATTAGATACCCATTAAGGGATGAAAAGTATGTAAAACAGTTTCAAGGTAGCCAAGAGCATGACCATATTACAATGCAAACATAATGAGCATGTAAGCACATAGTTGGGGTAGCAGAGGATGGAGAGAGATCACCAAAACAACATAGCTCAAGAGCAGCAAAGCAAGGACAGTGATGAAGCACCTAAGAGGATAGAGGATAAGTCCAAAGAGAACAAGAGAGATGAAAGGTAAACAAGTGACATTGAATGTTTTGAGTCCTAGGAAATGAATGGAGGCGAGGAGTGAGAAGTCATGCCTGAGGACATCGTGGCACCAAACCAACTATGCTAAAACATCGTGGGTGGCCAGATGAATGCTAGAGAAGGCATTGTTTCAGATGTACGACAAGGTCGTTGCTTCCGGGCTACTTCATTCGAGGCGTAGTCCCTTTAGAGCCCTGAGATCAAAATATCGTTCAACTTCAATGGGTGACTACTCGGACTTCATGGCACCTAGAGATGTCTCATATGATCCAACACCTCAGTGTAGGGGACCCTCTATAATAGACTCTCTCAGTTTTTTCCTTCTCATATCGGTGTCTCTCATTACCCTATTGTTTGCAAACACATAAGTTAGTGCAGTTTGAGCCAGTGTAAGGCTGTCAAATGCTATATTTTTCAAACGGTGGGTCGTGTCGCTAAAGTGACTACACCGACATGTCTGGGTGGCAAGGTGAATGCTAGAGGAGGCATTTTTTTGGGTGCGTGACAAGGTCGTTGCTTCCAGGATACTTCGTTCGAGGAGTAGTCCCTTAAGAGCACTTGAGACCAAAATATCATTCAAATCCGACGGGTGACTACTCGAACTTCTGTGGCACCTAGAGATATATCGTCTGATTTAATACCTCAGCATAGGGACCCTTTATACAATAGCCTCTCTCATTTTTTTCCTTATCATATCGGTGCTCTCGTTGCCCTGTTGTTTATAAATGCGTGAAATAGTGAAGTTTGAGCCAGTGTAAGGTTGCCAAACGTTATATTTTGCAAACATTGGGTCATGCCACCAAACCGACTGCACTGACACGTCTGGGTGGCTAGGTGAAAACTAGAGGAGGATGTTTTTTTTTGGTGCATGACACGGGCGTCGCTTATGGGCTACTTTTTTCGGGAGTAGTACCTTTAGAGCCATGAGACCAAAATATTGTTCAACTTCAACGGGTGACTACTCGAGACTTTGTGGCACCTAGAGACATCTCGTATAATCCAAAACGTCAGTGTAGGGACCCTATACAATATCCTCTCTCAGTTTTTTCCTTCTCATATCAGTGCTCTCGCTGTCCTATTGTTTGCAAACGCGTGAAATAGTGTAGTTTGAGCCACTGTAAGGTTGTCAAACACTATATTTTGCAAACAGTGGGTCGTGTCACCGAACTAACTACGTTAAAACATCTGGGTGGCTAGGTGAACACTAGAGGAGGTTTTTTTTTGGTGCGCGACAAGGTCGTTGCTTCCGGGCTACTTTGTTCAGGCATAGTCCCTTAAGAGCCCTGAGACCAAAATATCATTCAACTTCGACGGGTGACTACTCAAACTCCGTGGCACCTAGAGATGTCTTTTCTAATCTGAAACCTTAGTGTAGGGACCCTCTACAATAGCCTCTCTCAGTTTTTTCCTTCTCAAATTGGTGCTCTCGTTGTCCTATTGTTTGCAAAAGCGCAAAATAGTACAGTTTGAGCCATTGTAAGGTTGTCGAACGCTATATTTTACAAACGGTGGGTCATGTCACTGAACCAACTACACCAAAACATCTGGGTGGCTAGGTGAATGCTAGAGGAGGCATTTTTTTGGTTGCACAATAAGGTCGTTGCTTCCGGGCTACTTCGTTTGGGCATAGTCCTTTAAGAGCCCTGAGACTTAAATATCATTCAATTTTGATGGGGGACTACTCAGACTTTGTGGCACCTAGATACATCTCGTTAGATCCCATAGCTCTGTGTACCAACCCTATACAATAACCTCTCTCATTTTTTTCCTTCTCATATCGGTGCTCTCGCGACCCTATTGTTTGTAAACATGTGAAAGAGTGCAGTTTGAGCCAGTATAAGGTCATCAAATGCTATATTTTGTAAATGGTGGGGTCATGCCATTGAACCAACTATGCTAACACATCTAGATGGTTGGGTGCATGCTAGAGGAGGTCTTGTTTTGGTGTGTGACAAGGTCGTTACTTTCAGGCTACTTCGTTCGGGAATAGTCCCTTAAGAGTCCTGAGACCAAAATATCGTTCAACTTCGGATGGGTGACTACTCAGACTCCGTAAGCACCTAGATACATCTCATCTAGTCCAACATCTCGGCATAGAGACCCTCTACAATCAGCCTCTCTCAGTTTTTTCCTTCTCAGATCGGTACTCTTGCTGCCCTATGATTTGTAAACACAGGAAATAGTGCAGTTTGAGCCAGTGTAAGGCTGTCAAATGCTATATTTTCCAAATGGTGGGTCATGTCACCGAACAAACTGCGCCAACACATCAAGGTAGCAAGGTGAAAATTAGAGGAGGTGTTGTTTTGGTACACGACAAGGTCGTTGCTTTTGGGATACTTCATTCAGGCATAGTCCCTTAAGAGCCCTAAGACCAAAATATCATTCAACTTTGACGGGTGACTACTTGGACTCTATGGCACCTAGATATGTCTTGTTAGATACCACACCTTGGCGTAGGGAACCTCTACAAGAAACTCTCTCAGTTTTTTCCTTCTCATATCAGTGCTCTCGCTGCCCTATTGTTTGTAAACGCACGAAATAGTGCAATTTGCGCCAGTGTAAGGTTGTCAAATGCTATATTTTGTAAACAATGGGTTGTGCCACCGAACCAACTATGTTGAAATGTCTAGGTGGCTAGGTGAATGCTAGAGGAGGCATTGTTTTAGTGTGTGAAAAGGTCATTGCTTCCAGGCTACTTCATTCAGACGTAGTCCCTTAAGAGCCCTGACACCAAAATATTGTTCAACTTTAACAGGTGACTACTTGGACTCCGTGGTACCTAGAGACATCTCATCTGATCCAACACCTTGGTGTAGGGACCCTCTACAATAGCCTCTCTCGGTTTTTTCCTTCTCATATTTGGTGCTCTTGCTGCCCTATTGTTTGTAAATGCGCAAAATAGTGCAGTTTGAACCAGTGTAAGGCTATCAAATGCTATATTTTGCAAACGGTGGGTCGTGGAACCAAACCAATTGTTCACATGTATAGATATGGTCTTGTAAACACTTGGGGAGGAGTCATTTCAGTTCTCCAAGCTCCATGTACTTTTGGGCTACCTCCTCTGGAGCCAAGAACCCCCTCCACGAGTACATAAATCATTGTTAATTACTTCTCTTTTCTTGTAAAACAATGAAATATTCTCTTAGCTTCAAGAATTTAAAATTCTCTATTAACATTGCCAACCACGTGAAGGTGGAAGCTTTTTTGGCACCACTAACCTTAACATAAAAGTGGTTAGTTAAAGAAATTTAAGTTTCAAATCAAAACCATACTAGATATATACAAAGTACACAAATTTAAATTAAAATATATGAACTTAAATCTATCTAACTAACAAATTTATATATATCTAAGAAATTATATATACTAGACATGAGCATTGTAAATTAATTCCAATGAACCATAAAGATCGGATCTACTCTGAATAGTGGACAAGATTGCTTCATGATCTGACTCTCGAACCTTCCAAAGAATCTTGCTATTAAGCCTTCCTCTATATTTGTACAGCTAAATATTTGTCACTAGAACTAGATGCGAATATAAGAGTATTTTCCTATGTGTCTCAAAGTCTTCAAACACCCAAACAGAGGATTTTTTTAATGGATACCGTCAAAGCCAAGTTCCAATAACTACCACTGACCCTGTAGGATACTCAATATCTTCACCATCTATAATAGGAGAAGTCAACTTATTTCTTTCCTTGATGCAACAACATAAGAAATAGTCTGTTCCTTCTTCATTGTCTTATGTCGCAATAACTGAAAACACATGTCCTACAAAAAATAAAGGTTGAACAACTCAAATTTAAATTACATATTAATATTTCAATGGACATAACTCAATACAAAAATTAAATAAATAACCATAAATACCTTGTCACACCAAAATAAAAATTTCATCAAAGTCCTTGGATGTTGCAACTTCATCTGTAGAAACAAGTCGTAATGCTTATGGAGGTTGATAACTAGGAAGTGGAGTTAGAGGCCTACAAATCCATCCATCCACCCATTGTTGTGAATCACACTCAGCTAGTGACAAATTCGATACAAGATGCACAAAAACATGTCAACTTTCTTGTCCATATGGCCCATGAAGTAGTGTATGAGCTACAAAATGAGTGTATATCACTGGACCTAGTGAGTGTTATACAATCCTCGTAGTTAGCAATTTCTTGTTCCTCTATCAACTAAAAATATCTGTGAACTGTGGAATTTTCTTGAGAACCTCGGGCCATGTTGTCAGTACACCATTCCACTATGCTCTTTGCATCTTTAATTTAGCACCATCTTTGTACTTTAACTCTTCTCTTGCAAGATCTCTTTACACACATGCCCCTACATCGTCATGCTCTCCTTTTCCATGTCCAGCCTCAGTAAAACTCCAAATATGTTACACACCCATCTTGACGTGCATTCTTCTCATCCAATAAAACATTTGTGGATTCTTAAACTGAGATGTACAATTATCTGACCATATATAATGTTGTTTGAAGTGGATGTCCTTATCAGACAAGTTTCCATAAAATAACTGGAAACACCCTTGTACAAATTCAGTAGAATGAGTGTGATCATCACTGATATAAAAATGGTACTCTCTTTAAAAAAATTGATCATTCTCTATATACTTTCAGGAGAATGTAGAAATGATATATGCACAAAAATGGCAACTTGTGCTAAGTTATAATATTGCGATTGAACCTCCATTTTTGGTTACAATGTTTAATTCTCTACAAAATCGACCACTGAAATAATAATACCAATAGGAAATGTGTCCTTGCATATCTTGAACTGTTCATCCAACCATCGAGCTCTATGTGTATGCATAGCATACTCATAAACAATTTCATCCTTAAATTTTCTCAAAATTTGAAAAACATGGCATTTGTTCTATAACTAGCTCACACCGTTTACTCTTTTCCATCTTTCAAATGGTATGCAGCTGATTTATATTTTTCAAACTAAAATAAATTATGTCCTATTGTACCTTCGATTTTCTCATGGATGTAAATTTCCAATTTCGATAATCCGCCACATGTACTACAACTTCCATCTAAACAATCCTGACCATAAAAAAATTGTCCAACTTCTTTTTCACAAAATATAGTAGGAATGAAATCCCTAGAAGATATTGGTGGAACTTGAACACCACATTCTGATAACATAGTTTCAGAATGAAAATTAAAATGAATACGTAAAAATTTAGCATAATGCATCGCAAATTCAACATGTTTACTACAACAACAAGTGGTGCGAGCATGGTTGATTTTCACATAGAATGGTTTCAACATTTCAAAAAAATGTTGACTAATTTTAATTTCCAGATTCTCTTGTTTAAACTTATGAAAAAATTGAGTTTGAGTCATATCGAAGAAAATGCTTTGGATGTGGTTCACGATTAGTAGAACCAACTCTCCATTTTATAACATCTCTTGTATTAGCTGAAACTCTAGTGTTATCATGCCAAAACTAAATAACAACTTCTCTTATAGCATCATAATTCTTTTTGTCCTTACGCGGTGCTCTAGCAGTAAATGCCCAAAAATCGGAGTTATTGAGTGATTGAAGGATATTACATCTTTCAATTGCTTTCATTAGATTTTTTCGATTAACTTGCAACATTTGACTTGTTTACGTAATCAAACATTATTTTTTTATTGATTCACTTACAACACTAGTAGCAAGTACACGACACACAATATTACTATCCCTAGTGTGTCTCTTGACACCAACAATGTGATATGCATCATGAAGGTTTTCAACAATTGTAGAGGTTTGACCATGTATATTAGATGTTTTCAATCCTAAGGTGTTTAATGTAGGTCTCATTTTAATCAATTTCATCAAACTAACCAACAACTGACATCTTTGGGAATCATTTAAAACTTCAAAATGATTATCCCAAATTTTAGTGGCTTTTCTTCTGATTTGTCATTCAGAAAGTTTGTCAGACATTGGTTTCAAAATGTATTCATTAATTTCAATAATAAAAATTAGGTTTCTTACGTAAAATCCTAGGAGGTTTTTTTTTTTTCAAAATTTTGCTTATCTACAGTTTCAACATGAATTTCCTTATTCACATTTTCATTGTCTCCTTCAATTTCAACATTTGCTACATCATGAGTATTTAATTATTCTTCATCACGAGTATTTAATTCAACTTCAACATTGACAGTAGAAACATTACCTAGTTCTTCATTGCTTACAATAGTTGGGGTTGAAGATGAACCTCTTCTTGATTCATGAAGATTCTTCATTTGCTCAGCATTTTAAATTTTGCTGGCCTCTAATTTGTTTGGTGTTTTTTTACTTAATGACTTCCTTTCTTGACTTCGTTTCTTGTCTCCCATGATGTTTCGCTTTCGGTGATAAGAAAAACATGTAAAAAAAGATAGAATTTCACAGTAATTCGTACAGTAAGGTCAGAGAGTGAAAATCACGTGGTAATTCATACATTGGGATATGTGTAAATATGATTGAAGAACCGCGAGCGCATTTTATAAACCATGAACGCGGTTCATAAAGCATGCTCATGGTTTGTGTTATAAAAAATACGATCGCAGATCTATCTACTGACCCTAAGCCTTGCGAAATCTATTTTTTTTACCCAACCAAAGATATGGAAGGTCATTATGAAGTGTACAAGGTAAAAAAAACCTCAAATTTTCTCTTCCAAAAACTTGAACCATGCTAAAAAAGTGAAAACATTTCACAAAAAAGGTGCCATCGTGTAGGGGAGACTGTTAGCTTCGTAGAAATATTGATTTTAAAGTGAATAGAATAAGATAAATATCATTTTATAATTTTTTACTAACAATAGGTTTTTAAGACATATTTTCCCGTGAATGTTGATGTCTACATTTAAGACTGTAACTTTTGTTTCGCTTATCAAAATGTGATAAAAATTATACCATCCCAAGCGTGGAAAAATTCTATACATACATATATATATATATATATATATATATATATATATATATATATATATATATTATTTCGATATTTTTTGATATAGTTATGGCGGGCGAATGGAAAGCACTTCGTTTTCTAAATATTTTCAGACCACTTTCATGGAAAAAATCATTAAAAAAAAATATTGCTCGAAAAAATACAAAATAAAATCCATCCCACGATAGACAACTACATCTAACTTTTCACCAAATGAAAAAAAGATAACAATATTTGGTCATCCAAATCGCAGGCAAACGGACTACAAACTTATTAGTTTCTTTTTTAGAAAAAAACCAAGTCATATAATTTTAAGTGTTTGATATAGCTAAAATTGTCCATTTTTAAAAAAAAATAGTATTTTAGAAACTAGATTCCAGATGCTACGATTCATATTTATATATTTTTTTATAATTTTGAATGCGCATATTGCTAATAATCCCTACAAGTTGATATTTCGCTATTTTTTGCAATATGACGTCCACGGATGACCCCATTTTTCTCCATCAACTTCCTGCACTTACCCAAAGATGCCATTAAAATATTTCATAGGGTGATGGAAATTCCTGGTAGAAGAGGAGACTAGGTAGAAGAATTTACCCACTTCATTAAGTTGACGCAGGATCAATCGCTGATAAAATTGAAATACACATTATTTTCATTGAATTACTTGAATAAATAATAATAAACCATACACATAATCTTGTAAAAGATAAGTTAAATCTTATAGTTTATGCATAATCAAGGTAATTTAATGCCTGAAGCCCTAAAAATTCACAAAACAAATTCACATAAAAAAATACAAAGCTAAATCATATCATTTATTCGTAATAAAGTAATTTAGTTCCTGCAGCTACTCAAAATCCATAAATCAATTCATCAATGCTACAAATCCTCAATTTTTCAATTCCTTCTTAAATAAGTTGAGAAATTATGACAACACTCATTTTAACTATGAATGCCTAAATATTGATGAAAAAAATTTCATCGAATGATTCAAATTATTCCAACTAATTACAATGTCCAAGCCATTGTAATAGGGACATTGTAACAGTCAATCTAATTTCGTTATCAAAGGTTGAAAATACTTCATATTTAATTTGTATCTAATCCACACGATTATGCTTCAATTTCGGTTTTAGTTAAATTTACTATCACTTCCAGCATGTAAATCTACCTATAATTGAGGAGACACTTAACTATATGAATTAATATATGTTATTAATTAAAAGGGTCAACTACTTTATGAGAGTTATCGGTTCATTGTTAATGCCTATAAAGATGAGGATTTTTTAATTTTATTATATATATTAGCTTGAGGAGAATTAGAAACATTAACTCTAGAGTAAGTATACCAATAATAAATTGGTAAAATTGTATTGTATTATAAGGAAGATATTATATCAATTTATTAGATTATTTTTTTCCCCTACAATTGATATATTATAGAAAAATTACTATTATTATATTTAAAATGTAAAACATTTATTATATTTCAAAACCAAAAAATAAAATTATCATAGAATTTCCACAAATAATTATCAATATAAAAATATTGTAAGATAAAAAAAAATGTTAGTTGTAGAATAAAATATACATCGAAATAATAAACAAAATTTCTTAAAAAATATTTAAATTAATGTTAAACATCCACAATATTTAGTGTTGTATTTTAAACCTATAATAAATTTTAATAGTTTTTAATATATGTTAAAATATATATATTTTCGGAATCCTGATATTTCATTGTAATTTAATTTATTTTCTCTTAAGTCTTTTTTAAATATGTAAAAAAATATAAATGTTGGGTAAAATGAAAATTTTAAAGTATATAATATGGAATTTTAACACTATCTTCTTAAAATTCTATGTATAAATGTCGTGGAGAATTCTATTATTGATATTAAATGTTGATTTTCTATGAGGAAGGTTACAAGATGTCATTTTTCTACAAATTATTATCACTAAAATAAAAATGTGGAGCTTCCACAATATCTATGAATTGAAAAATAAAAGTATCATAGACCATCCAAAAATATTCTACAATTTTCCTACATTGTAGATAAAATGTGGTAAAAAGGACTTATTTATTGTAGTGGGCCCACTCTCTTCTCTTTCTTTATAATTTTTTTTTGTTTCACTTAAACTTCCACCAACAATAAGTTATGATTTTCTTTAGTCCAACCCACATTCAATCAACCAATCTATGCTTCTCAAAATTAACTAGTAGCAGTATTGAAATAGTACATTTATTCAGAGTTGCAACATCATTAATAGTTCACAAGCTTCTCTTCACTAAAGCTTGATACCATATCAGACACGTAAATATTATATAGGAGAATTAAATACCTTGTGTTTTTATTTTGTCATTATTGAAAAAAGACAATGGAATATTAACGAAGATCAAAGTTGTTTTTAGATGGTCATTACTTATAAATGGTCAGTGATTGTTTACGGGTGGTGATCATTAAAATAATAATTTTTCTAACAATTTCTAACAAGTATTTAAAACATTTCTAGTATAAAGCTCAAGATATAAAATAGAAGAAAGATGGTTAGAGATAAAGAGTTTATAGAAGGTCTATTTATAACAAGTGAACGAGCTAATAAAATAGAAACAATCGATAATCTAAATAACTAAGTTAATATCAAGAAGAGGTTAACGATTTTGTAAATTAATTAGATCAATAATAAAAGAATTATATTTAACACTTCTGATGTTAATTTTTTTTTCTCTATAAAGAGGGAACATGAATATATTGTTTTATTAAAATGTCACTAGGTAATTATGTCGACAAATAAGTAATAAACATGTAAATAAGTCTAAACAACCTCATAATTTAAATAAAATCATGTTTTATGATTGCAAAAATAAATTTGACACTCATTTTATATACTAGTTTCATATAATATTCTTCTTCTATCCCATTCAACATTCCTAATCTCTAGAAACAATTAATATCTAGATTTTAATGTCCCTATTGTGAAGTTGATCAACATTTGTCACTTCATAATATCCAAATTTTAATTTCCCTATTGTGGGGTTGATAAACACTTGTCCCTTCTAGACAACAATGATGTTTAAACAATAATGTCCTTAAAGACATTTATGTAAATGAAAACTTAGCAATTAATATTCTCAGTCCCAAACATGTTTAACCAACTCTTCATGCATGCCCAAGAGTGAGATATAACTCACAGTCTTAGGCAGGGATTAAATTTGACGGGCGTATAAAAATTTATTTTTGTGATTTTAGACAGAAAATACTTACAAATATTTTATACAACCGTCACATGTGACTTACATATTGAAAATGCGACAATCGATTTTTATATACATTTTTATGTAAATTATATTAGTCATATATTAAATATAGTTAAGTAATTATAGAATAGTCATTTATAAATTTTTATAAATAATGTATGAATAACAATGCGGTCACTTAAAATTTGTGTCACAGACATAGGTGGCCGTCAAATAAAACCTGTAATCTCAGGAACATGGAACTCTTCCATTTCATGAAAACTAGGTAGTTTCACAGTTGGCGGGCTTCTAATATAGCCAAGGTGCGGGACATCAATCCTAATCGTCTCATTTGAAATTAGGTGAATAAATCGTCGTTTTTGCGACGTAGTCCGAATACACTGTGGACTGTAGCGGGCGGGGAATTTAATGCACGAAAAATGTTAACACGCAGGTGAATGGCGTGGGATCAAGCTTTTATCTCCACCACAAACAAAATTTCATGAGTTTCGACATAGGATAAGGTTTATGCTACAAATACCATTATCACCCTATTACAAATTGTTCGAAATCCTCTGGTTTTTAACTCTTCCATCTGCTGTTTCCGTAGTTGCTAAAATTTGTCTCACGTTAAGAAACATGGAATTCAAGAATGCAGTGCAACTAACGATCGATATTAATCGCTGGGTTGATCATATTAAGGAGGGGTTGGAGGAAGAAGAAGCGGAAGAAGGAAGGGAGTTTTCCATATGCGTGTTCAACGTGCCCAAGCAATTGTTGGCAGCGAAGCGCGAAGCATACATTCCGCAGTGTGTTTCCATTGGGCCGTATCACCACTGGAGATCCGAGCTGTACGAAATGGAGAGATACAAAGTCGATGCTGCCCGAAGATTCCAGAAGAGGATCATCCTCGGAGGTCAGTACAGGTTCGAATCTGTGGTGGAAGAGGTGATGAAATACGAGTGGGAAATTCGGTGCCACTATCACAAATACCTCGACTACAGCAAGGACGCGCTGGCATGGCTCATGGTTTTGGACGCCGCCTTTGTTCTCGAGTGCCTGCAATTCTACGTCAAACGGGGCGACGAAGTTTCTTCTGATTCAGTGAAACAACTCGGGAAAGTTTTAGATCCGTCTGGGAAGAGCGCTTCCCACAATGAAATTATGAGAGATCTGATGATGCTCGAAAACCAGATGCCATTATTTCTTCTAGGAAAACTTCTGGAGATGCAGTTGGGGTCTCAGGAGAAGGCGGAGGAGAGGCTCCGCAAGCTGATAAGTCTTGTCTGCGAGGAATTGTCTCCATTTATTTTGAAAACGAAGGATAATAACTCGAGGCTCCGTGTAAAAGACGTGGGTCATTTACTGGAGGCGCTTTACTTCTCTCTCGCCCCTGAGTGCGCGACCGCGGCCGCCATTGATGAACGGAATGCAAAGGGCGAGGAAATCGAGCAGGAGTCTCCGATTGATACAAAACGGCTTACTCGGGCTTTTAATTCTCTGTGGAAGGCGGTGTCTTCGCTAAACGTCGGTCCTGTTAGACGTCTCACGGCGGTGCCTCGCCGTGTGTTGGGACCCTTGACTGTTCTTTTCAAGTCTGGAAAAAAAGCCGTGGAAGACGAAGACGGAAAATCTTCTGCGGAGACTCCTCCTACACGAGACGAGCTCGCCATTCCGTCCGTGTCCGAATTATATTCAGCTGGAGTGAAATTCGTTCCCACCGAGGAAGACCTTACCAAGATTCGCTTCGACAGGAAGACGGCGACGCTCTATCTTCCCAAAGTGAAGCTCGAAGCCAACACAGAAGTGATTCTCAGAAATCTGGTGGCGTATGAAGCTGCAGCAAACCCCGGAGCATTCTTCTTCACTCGCTACACGGATTTCATGAACGGGATGATCGACAGCGAGATGGATGTTCGGCTGCTCATAAAAAGCAAGATTCTCTTCAATTACCTGGGTAACGACGAGATGGCTGCAAGCATGTGGAACGGCATGGGAAAATGCGTCAAATTGACCAAAGTTGAACAGTTGGATCGAGTTATTGCAGAGGTTAATGGCTACTACAACAGAAGATGGAAGGTTGCTGTGGTGGAACTCGTAAAAACTTATATATTTGGTTCATGGAAATTCTTGTCTGTTCTTGCTGCCATCATACTTTTGCTTGTAACATGTTTGCAGGCCTTTTGTTCTGTGTATGACTGTAACCGATGGTTTGACGACACTAGTTTCCTTGAGGATTAAAGGAGATAGGGCTTTGTAAAGCTCAAGTTCAATGTCTTCCTTTTCCCGATAAAAAAAAAATGTGTGTACAAAGCTCTGCAACAGTTCCCTGGTATGTTTATGCAAAACCCTTTTCCCTATTAGAAAATCTTGGCCTACTTATTATTGAAAAACCAAGATTACAGGCACAGCCCATTCATCAAGGAATCCAACTCTTATCGTCGGCAATATGAATCGCACCAATAACATTTCAAGGGACTTTACAGATCTTTTTGTTGGGTTATGTTAGCAACAAAAACTAAACAACTTTGAGGAATTGAAATAGTTACGACCAAATTAGGTTAAAAAAAAAAAAAGAAAACAACAAAACTGGTTCTTAACATTCGCACTTTAACGTAAAATCATGGATTAAAAGCGTTAAAAAGCCCATCAGTCATAAAGTAGGTAACCGTGGAAAATATGCTCAGCATGCCAACAAGATAGGTTTTCGTGCATCATTGCCATTAAGCCATAAAATAATGGCTTAATTGCTTAAGAGAGCGTTTATTGCTATAATCAATTTCTATTTGAATAGGTGTAGAATTCTTATTCAGAAAAGGATAATTTAAATAAGAGAAGAAAAAAAACTTTAGGTTCAAAACAAACTGCATTTATTGAAATTTCGCTACATCTTCGCTATTCATTTTTTGGATTTTCTCCTTCTTACAAAATGCATACAAATGCCTCAAATATATAGACGACTTTCAAAAGAGATAGCTTCATGAACAAGCTACAAAGAGTAGTGAACATTTAATGTGCATGGGTAGATGAGAAGATTTTACAATCAATTGGAAATATTCTCCACGTCCTTTTTGCTGACAAAATGCCAACACTCCCCTTAATCTTAACTACCATGCAACTACACCTAGACATTCTCTAAGATACACAAAAATATCCTTTGGTAAAGGCTTCGTGAAAATGTTGGCAAACTAGTCTTCAAACCTACAAAAGTCCAAATTTATCTCGTCATTGTTGACAAGCTCCCTAATGAAGTGATATCTGGTGTCGATGTGCTTGCTCCGCTTGTGGAACACATGATTCTTTGACAATGCAATTATCGAATTATTGTCGCAGAAGATCCACATTGCTTCATCTTAATAGTTTTCTAAATCCTTTAAAACTCTCCTCATTCATACTACCTTATAGGTTGTTGTTGTGGCTGCTATATACTCTGCTTCTACAGACGAGAGAGTTGCAATGGGTTGCTTCTTGGATGCACATGAGATTGCACCTAAACCAAAATGAAATACATAGCCGAACGTGCTTTTCCTGTCATTAATGCGACCTACACAATCACTATTTGTGTATCTGATTAATTTGAAATCATCAGATGGTGCATACCAAATTCCATAATCTATTGTACCGAAAACATATCTTAGCATCGTCTTTGCTACAAGCTAGTGTGATTCTTTGGGAGTCTCCATGAACCTTGGGATTAGGATGACTCCATACATGATGTCTAGCCTTGTTGCGGTCAAGTACTTCAAATTTATAACAAGTCTTTCGTACAATGTTGGATCAACATTGGATACCTTATTCTCTTTACTTAATTTGAGACCCATAACAATTGGTGTTGTTATTGGATTACTTTTCAACATATTGAATCTCTTCAACACATCATTTGCAAACTCGGATTGACATATGAATATGCCTTATTCAGATTGAGTCACTTCTATTCCTTAAAAGTATTTCATCAATCCTAGTTCTGTCATTTCGAATTTCTTATTTATGGTTGACTTAAATAAATAAATAGACATATTTTAAGGGAATATGAAGTCATCAACATACAAACAAACTATTAGAATCTGACCTCTATTGTTCATCTTGATGTATAAGGTTGGCTCATTGCTACTTTTATTGAATCCATTTTGTAGAAAATATGAATCTATTCTGTTGTACCAAGCTCTCAGAGCTCGCTTTAGACCATGCAAGGCCTTTTCAAGTCTTCGTACTTTATGTTCTTGTCCATGTATTTCATATCCAGGTGGTTATTGAACACATACCTCTTCTTCAAGAAAACCATTCGAGAATGTTGACTTGACATCCATTTGATATACTTTCCAATTTTTTTGAGATGTTATGGCTAAGAAAGTTATAACTATGTCACGTCTAGCCACCGGTGTAAAGGTTTCATTGTAATCAATTCTGGGTTCTTGTGAGAATCCCTTTCCCACTAACCTTACCTTATGTTTTTCCACATTGCCTTCTGCATTGAATTTAGTCTTATAGACCCACTTAACACTAATAACATCCTTGCCTTCTATCAGATTGACCAAATCCCAAGTTTGATTCTTTTAAATAGAATCCATTTCTTCATCCATAGCTTCTATCCATTATTCATTTTCTACAACATCTTCAAAATAAACAGGATCATCTTGTGAAAACAATGAAAAATCATATTATAACTCTTCATCTTGCTCAGCTTAATCATATCTCCCTCATATTTCTTGTCTTTTTGGAAGCATTTCTGAAATGAGATCCGAGTTTTGCCAATGTTGGGTTGGATGAATCAATATTATGTGGACTCGTAGTTCTTGCATGCCCTGAGGCTTCACCAGGTTGAGAGTTTGTTCTAGATCCCCATACTACCTATAGAGTATGTGTCATGAGATTGTCTCTTGAGTAAGTTATTTGAGGGTTGTAAGTTGTGGGTGCATTTTGAGGAGTTACAATTGTACTCTGTTGACTAGCAGGTCTATGAACTAGAATTGGTTCTAGCTTATGAAGTTGGTTGATTGTCCTATGAATCATTTTCTTCATCTTCATACTCTTTATGAGATACCTTTACAACGATACATGGCTCTTTATCAATACTTTGATCCCATGGTTTATTCTTTATCAAATCAACATCACTACTGATAATGGCCTTCTTGGTGATGGGATTATAGAACTTATAGGCCTTTGACTACTCACTGTAACCCACAAAAATGCATATTTCACCTCTATCATCTAGTTTCTTTATCAATGCTTTTGGCACTAGTGCATACACAACACATCCATACATTCTTAAGTTTACAACACTGTGCTATTTCCAATCCATGCTTATTGAGTAACCTTGTCCTTGACAATTTTCGTTGGGCACCTATTCGATAGGTAGACTGCACATGCAACTGCTTCTGCCCAATACTCATTTGTCAAGTGTTTTTCCTTTAGTAGAATCTTGGCCATATCCATGAGATTGCTATTTTTTCTTTCTACTACACCATTCTGCTGAGGTTTACACCTAGTTGTCAACTTATTGTGTATTCTATTTGCCTTGAGAAAATTTAAAACTTCATTTGAGATGTACTCACCACCTCTATCTGATCTTAGCACCTTTTGTAAATGACCACTCTACTTTTCTACGAGGGACTTGAATTCCTTACAAGACTAAAAAAATCCGGTTTGTGATTTAGGAAGTATACCCATTTCTTATTACTACGTCATTGATGAAGGTTAGAAAATACATGCTTACACCTATTAAGGGTGTCTTCATAGGTCCACATAGGTCTTTGTATATGATTTCAAGAGGCTCTAGAGCTCTATATGCCTTTCTAACCAAAAATATTTCCTTCTTCTGCTTCATGAGAATGTATCTTAGGTATGGCGTTTTAGGTGGATCGATCAATGTTATTCCATTCACCATGTTCTTCTTGTGGAGAAAATTTATGCCATTAAAATTTAAGTGTCCAAGCCTTAAATGCCAAAGCCAAACCTAATTTTATTTATTGACTTGGAGTGCATATGGAGATGTCATGCTTAGAAATCCTTTTTTACTAAGGTCTTAACATTCTATAGGTGATTTAGAGTTAGTGCCCACTAGGATCAAAAAACATTCTTGGAAAGAGTTTTCTTCACCCATAGGTGGTTGAGAGCTAGCACCCGCTAGGCTCAAACCTTAACCTTGAAATTTTTTATTTTCACCGTTCTTTGAAAGACTTTCTTGAGGAAATTTTTGTGGATATTTTCTTGGAAGAACCTTTGTTCCCTCTAGGCTTGAAAGACTTTCTTGAGGAAATTTTTGTACATATTTTCTTGGAAGAACCTTAGTGCCCACTAGGGTTGAGGAACCTCCTTGAGGAAATTTTTAATATTCTTTTCTTGGAAGAACCTTAGTGCCCACTAAGGTTAAGGAAGCTCTCTGAGAAAATTTTTATTCTTCTTTGCTTGGAAGAACCTCCCGTTATGGTTGAGGAACCTCCTTGAAGAACTTTAGAGCTCGCTAAGGTTGAGGAACCTTCTTGATGAGAATTTTTCCACTCCATATTTTTTTAAGAGGTAGCGACCGCTAAGCTCAACTCACTTTGTATATTATTAATGGTAACATTTTGTTTCTTATCATTTCCACCTTGGCTATCAATTTTTTCTTGGATTTTGATAAAAAATAATACATACTCCTTCCTAAAAATACACTTTGTAACCTTTCTGTATTAATTGGCCTATACTCATGATGCTGTGTTTCAACCCAGGGACATAAAACATAAAGAATGAACTTATTATCACTTTGTTTTGTCTTAATATTTATGGGCCCTTTTCCAATTACTAGCACTTTGTTTTCATTACCCAATTTTACCTATGATTTGATAGATTTGTCCATGCTAGAAAATAGTTCTTTTGAACTTGCCATGTGATTACTACAACCAGAATCCATGAACCATACATCTTTTGTGCTCTCTTGAGAAACATGACAAGTTATAAACATAAAATCTTGATTTGAAATTCCACAATTACATTCTTATGAAAATTTTAGACTTTGTTTGTTTAAGTCATACTTTTTTTTAACAATTAGTAGCATAATTCCCATACTTTTCACAATAGTGAAATTGTTTATTAGATCTTACACACCTTTCTTCCTGCGATTGGTTATGATAATGATTGTGAGAGGAGCTTTTGCCTCTATCTATGCTTGAAAACCCACTTGAGATAGATCTGGAGCTATCTTGAACAATTGAATGTGAAGATATACCTCGTCTTGCATGAAATATTCTGTCTTCTTCTCTTGTTTGAAAATCTTCCTCTTCCTATGCTAACCAAAACTTGGCTCTTAAAGGCATGTTCTAAATAGGAACAATAGATATGTTAAGTAATTGTTCATGGGATAGTAGAGATCTCATTATCTCATCTATAGAGAGTGAAGTCAAATCCTTATACTCTTCTATGAAAACAACTATGGAGTAGAACTAGGCTCGTAGACTCCTAAAGATTTTTTCTATGATCCTCTAGTCTTCTAATTTATTTCCATGGGACCTAATATGATTTACTACACCCATCACATGGGTAAAAAATTAATCAGCACTATAGGACTCTCTCATTTGAAAATTCTAAAAATATCTCCTTACCATTTGTAGTTTGACAAGTTTTACCTTATTGGTGCCTTGATAGGTAGTTTCTAGCATATCTCATGCTTTCTTAGACCTACTGGCTACGGCTACTCTAGATAATATAGACATTTCCAAACCTTGTTGTATAAAAACAAGAGCTTTTATGTCCCTTTTCCTATTTTCCTTAAGTAGATACTTGTTTTCTTGTGATAAAGCATTATATGCCGCTTGATCATGTGGTTTTAGGAAGTCATTTTTGACAAGATCCCAGGTACCTTTACTATAGAAAAGGGTTTTCTGTATAATATCCCAATAATCATAGTTTTTTCCATTAAAAATAGGGATTTGAGATAGAGTAGAATGTTGCTCATGACAACCATGGCTAAATACATAATATATATATTTAAACAAGAAAAATTGCATAGACTTAAAAGGACAAAACTGTAACCTATAAGAAAATGAGAAAAACACCTGCATTGGTCTGAAATCACGTGATAAGAGTGAGGATTTTCACTCTAATACCAGATGAAGAAAGTAGGATGCAAGCAGGTAAGGTAAAATAGAGAATAAAGAAAACATTCTATGCAAAACAAACTACTTCTAGAGAAATTTCGCCAGATCTTCGCTGCTCAATTTTTGGATTTTCTCCTTCTTAGAAAATTCATAAAATGCCTCTAATATATAGAGGAATTTCAAAAGGGATAGCTCCATGAACAAGCTAGAAAGAGCAGTGAACATTAAATGTTCATGGGTAGATGAGAAGATTTTACAATCAATTGAAAATATTCTCCAGGTCCTTTTTTTTGACAAAATATATCTGACTTAATTAGGTAGTTGAGATTACAAAAATCCCAACAAAATAAAGGTGAAATAACACTTCATCATTTAATAAACATGGCTACTTTCATGTGTTTGATTTTTTTTTTCCATACAACACTTTTTTTGGCATGTTGCTTATGAGTCTTAATGTTTGGGATATTTTATTTCTTTGTTTGAATATTAATTTTCTACGATTATGAGTTTACTATGAAATATCATTACAAAAACTTAAACATTGGATACTAGAAATGTCTACTAAGCACTGGGAAAATGTAGGCAAGTGAAAATGATTTTTACATATGAGAAAAATTGATGTATCTATGTGATATCTTATACTAAAGGTACACCAAGATAGTGGCGTACCATCATCATGTGACTCAAGAGCATGATAGGATTAATCATTCAATACCACTTGGCTACGATTCCTTGATTGTTTAGTTATCAAGAGCATGTTAGAAAAAGAATTTAATTTTTCCCCTAGAAAAGCAAAAAGTAGTTTGTTTTTTTACATGCTTTTAATATTATATCATTTGGTTTTAGATTCCTAATTTTAGGAAAAGCTAATAAAGCAAATAAAACAAAATATTTGTATTGAACAAAAGTATGTGATTTTTAGTTGATGTGCTAATTTCAGGAGACTTGAGTGTTGAATTGTTAGATAAAATCCATATATTTATTAGAGGTAATTGTAGGTGTTTTTATAACATAACACATTCAGAGAGATTATCTTAAGCTAAAGCTTTAACAAGGAAGAAGAAATTTATGCACATAAGTGCTGATCAGAGTTTGCAATAATCTGTTTTATTTGTAATTTTTTATTTAATTTCTATTAGTTGTTATTTTATGTTCCTAATTTCTACAAATTGGTATCAGATTGTGGATTTTTTCAACAGGGTTCTAATTGATAACTGGATATGGATTCTATATCCGGTTTATAGACACAAAAATTTATAGGAAAGAATTACGAATATTGGTCATTAACCATGAAGGAAATTTTCAGATCCCAGGATGTGTCCGAAATCATAGAGAATGGGTACACATAGCCCATAGATGCAACAACATATAACACACTCTCATAGACAGAGAAAGCCAATTTGAAATATCTAAGAAAGAAAGACGAAAAATGTCTTTTCTTCATTCATCAAGCCATGCATGAAAGCATCCTACCCAGAGTGAGAGTAGCCAATAAAGAAAATATTACATGGGCAACTATCCAATATGTGTATCAATGTAAAGAGAAAGTAAAAAATGGCAAGCTGCACTTACTTTGTAGAGATTTTGAAAATATGTCAATGCAAGATTCAAATTCTGTAGAATTGTTCTTTACTTATGTAGTTGGTTTGGTCAATCAAATTAAATCTCATGGTGAAACTATTGAATATAGAAGGATTATGGAAAAGTTGCTTAGAAGTTTACCTAGAAAATTTGATCCTTTGGTAGTTTCTATTGAAGAAACTAAGGATCTAGTTCAGTTTTCAATTGATGAGTTGCATGTATCACTAATAAATCACAAGAAAAGGTTTAATAGATCACATGTAGTTGTAGATCAAGATTTTTCATCATAGGTATCAAGAAATTGTGGAAGAGGAAGAGGAAATTTCAGTCTTAGAGGCAAAGGAAGAAGTTAATCTAGAGGACGCCGCAGCGGTCCATCAAAATCAAGTGGAAGAGGACATAGTCAAGAGCAAAATCCTAATAATTTTTTAGGTCAGAGATAGGATAAGTCACATGTGCAGTGTCACTATTGCAAGAGATATGGGCACTATGCTTATGAGTGCAGGAAAATCTAGTATGATCAAAACAAGTAGAATCAAAATCAGGTTGGGAGCACTACTTCAAGCTCCATGTTTATTGCATGAAAAAAGATTGCCGAAGCACCACCTATTGAGTGTAATCTATCAAAAGAGAGTCCAAGTGATGTGTGGTATTTGGATTCTGGTTGTAGTAATCACATGTTAGGTAACTTAGATTTATTTTCTAATTTGTATGAGTCAGTAAAGAGAGAAGTTACCCTTGGGAATAATAATAAAATGAATATAAAAGGAAAATGAACAATCAAAATTATAACTAAAAAGGGGGAGTAGAAGATTATCAAGAATTTTTATTATGTTAACAGGTTTGAAGCACAATCTTATGAGCATTGGTCAATTGGTACAAAAGGGATACAAAGTTTACATTGAAGAAAATGAATGTGTGATCATGGATAAAGCTACAAGTACCCAGGTGATTGCTAAAGAGAAGATGACAAGCAGAAAAATGTTTCCTTTAAAGATTATACCAGCCACATCTAGAGTTCATACTACAGATCAGTCTGGAGCTAAAGAGATTGAATCATATTTTGAGTCAGTTGAAAAAAATGAAACGTGGCTATGACATCTCAGGTTTGATCATTTAAACTTTTGTGGTTTGAATTTATTATAAAAAAACAATATGGTGAAAGGTTTTCCTTTGATTCAGAAACAAGATAGAGTTTGTGAAGGTTTTATTTGGGGAAGGAACACATGGAGTCCTTTGTAGTTGGAAAAACAAAAAGAATAAGTGCACCACTTGAAATTGTTTACTCAAATTTATGTGGACCGAGGAAAACAAATTTTATTGGAGGTTGCTCATATTATATGAATTTCATTAATGACTATACAAGGAAGACATGGGTGTATGTTTTGAGACACAAATAAGATGCTTTTGATATATTTCAGAAGTTAAAAGCTTTAGTGGAAAAACAAAGTGGGTACTACATCAAATTTCTTAGGACAGACACGAGAGGTGAGTATGTTTTCAATACTTTTTTGAATTTTTGCAAATATGATGCTATACACAAGTAGCTTACTACCAGTTATACACCATAGTAGAATGGTGTGGTAGAGAGGAAGAATAGAACCATCATGGAGATAGAGAGAAGTATGATGGTGAAGGCAAAGCATCTTTTAAATGAGTATTGTGAAGAAGCAATAACAATATGTGTCTAATGAAAATTATTCAAAACAAGGTTCCTCAACAAGCTTAGACTAATAGGAGACACAATGTTTCACATTTTATAATCTTTGGTTATGTGTAATATGCACATGTGCCTAATGAGATAGAGAAGAAGTTAGAAAACAAAGGAGAAAAACACATATTTGTTAGATATTTAGAGAATACAAAAGCTTACAAGTTATTTAATCTAGTTACCAGAAAGGCCATAATCACCAGAGATGTATAGTTTGTTGAGAATAAGACATGGGATGGAAGTATTGAGAAAACAGTCAGTGTAGCAACAACTATTCTTCATGATGATATGATAGATAAAATCATAGAGCAACAAGGTATTGTATCTTCTTTGAATCTTGGACATGCATCACAAGTTGTAGCACTAGATACACCTCCATCTACATTTATGATGTCTCCAATATTTCAGTCATCTTCAACCATCCAACAGAAACCAAAAATAACACCAAAAACAACTCCTTCAATACACAAATAGTCCATCATCAGATAGCCCTTTGTAACGGAAAATAAGGACTCTTAGTGAGATTTATAATGTTGATACAAATAGTGCTTTTTTCAGTTTTTGCATTGTTTTCTCAAGCTACAGATCCAATATAATTTGAAGAGGCTATAAACAATAAAGTTTGGGTTCAAGCCATGGATGATGAGATAAATGCTATAGAGCAGAAACAGACATCGGAATTGGTAGATCTTCAGAAGGAAAGGATGTGATAGGATTGAATTAGGTCTATAACACCAAATATACTACTGATGGTAAAGTACAGAAACATAACACAAGGTTGGTTTCCAATTTTTTTTCACATAAATATGGAGTAGATTACAACGATGCATTTTCACCTGTAGCACGTTTTGACACGGTAATAATGGTTTTAGCAATTGTAGCTGAAAACAAATGGCCTATTTAATGGTTGGATGTAAAATCAGCATTCTTGAATGGTTTTCTTGAAGAATAAGTTTAATTGAATCAGCCAGAAGGTTATGAGATTGAAGGTCATGAAGGAAAGGTATACAAGTTAAAAAAGGTGCTCTATGGTCTCAAGTAAGCACCTAGAGCTTGGTACAGTAGGATTGATTCTTATTTGATACATAATGGTTTCAGTAGGAGCAATAGTGAGCCTACCTTATACATAAATATAAATAAGAAAGGTATAATTTTGATTTTCTGTCTATATGTGGATGATTTAATCATTACTAGAAATCTATCTATAGATTCATTCAAATCAGAAATGAAGAAAGAATTTGAGATGACAGATCTAGGACTCATGCACTCTTTTTTGGGCATTGAAGTTCAACAATTAAAAGCTAGAGTTTTTATTTCATAATTACAGTTTAATAATGATTTTTTGAAGATATTTAACATGTTGAATTGCAAGACAACATAAACACTTGTTGCACTAGGTTTGAAGATAAGCAAAGATGACAACAGATCATTTGTAGATCCAAAATTTTTCAAAAGGCTAGTTGGAAGTCTCATGTAGTTGATGGCCACAAGGTCAGATATTATGTATGGTGTGAGCCTCATCTCAAGGTTCATCGAATCTCCAAAATATTCACATTGGCAAGATGGAAAAAGGATTTTGAGATATGTATGTGAAACTAAGAATCATGGAATTTTGTATTGAACATTAGATGAGTTCAAACTCATAGGTTATATAGACAGTGACAATTTCAGAAGTATTGATGACATAAAGAGTACATCTGGATATGTTTCTCAATTTTGGAACAGGTTTAGTTTCATGGGCATCGAAGAATTAACCCATAGTCACACTATCTTCAATAGAAGCTGAGTATGTAGCAGTAACAAGAGTAACATGTCAGGTTGTTTGGATGAGAAGAGTGTTAAGAGATTTGAGGCAGAATCAAGAGGATGATACATACATTTTTTGTGACAATAATTCAACAATAGCATTATCCAAAAATCATGTTTTTCACAAGAGGAGAAAGCACATAGACACAAGGTATCACTTCATCAGGGAGTTGGTTAATAATAAAGAAAATCTTTCTTAAATTTTGTAGATCTGAAGATCAGTTTCCTGATATTTTTAGGAAAGCTTTGGGAAATGAAGTGTTTGAATATTTGAGAATTTTTTTGGGATTTTTTTATCAGGAATATGATAGATTTGGAAGTGCACAATCAACTCCAGAAGAATAAAATATTGAAGGTCAAAATTAAAGGGGAGTGTTAGAAAAAGAATTTAATTTTTCCCCTAGAAAAGCAAAAAGCAGTTTTTTTACATGCTTTGAATATTAGGTAATTTGGTTTTAGATTCCTAATTTTAGGAAACACTAATAAAGCAAATAAAAAAAAAGCTTTGTATTACACAAAAGCATGTGCTTTTTAGTTGATGTGCTAATTTTAGGAGAGTTGAATCTTTTATTGTTAGATGAAAGCCATCTATTTATTAGAGGTAATTGTAAGTGTTTTTATAAAATAACACATTCAGAGAGATTGTATTGAGCCAAAGCTGTGACAAGGAAGAATAAATATATGCACAAAATTACTGATATGAGTTTGCAATAATCTATTTTATTTGCAATTCTTTATTTAATTTCTATTAGTTGTTATTTTATGTTCCTAATTTCTACAATGCATGCGTATCGGTAGAAGACATTTTTTATTTTACATATAACACCATATGCACTAATGGATTATGGAATGATTTTGACCAGGGAGTCTTCACAGGAGTAATGATTCAACGTTTAAATTTTTTCAGATATAACTGGGGTATTTGTAGGGCTGAGTGGTGGCGTGGTAGTGGTAACCTCGAAAACTATAAATAAATAGAGGAAATCCTTATTACAATGGATTTTCTACTACGTGTTGTACCAAAGGCTCCTGAACATGGTAACATGATTAGAGATAGGTTATGGAATAATTTTGAATACAAATCCCAAACTTCAATCATTTTAGTGGAAACTCTATGCAAAGGAAAGAGGATTCCCAAGAGGGATATCGCAAGTTCCCAACTAATGTCATGATTCATTTATTAGCAACCAGTTTCTATTTCCTTCAGCTTTTTAATCCCTCCTCCTATGGATGAAACTATTTTTTGTCGACTAATGTGTGAACAAATGATTGTTGAAGTAATTGTGTGGGTATAAGTGAGAATTTGTTAAATTATATATAGATTAAAACCCTAATTGAAATCATTGGCGAGATAATCAATGTCCATGGTATTGAAGGATACGAAAAACCTTAGTCATCATTTCATCCCAAGAGAATTAATTCGCCACTATTGACAGATATAGGTTCAATCGTCAATGAGCCACAAGCTCTAAACCTGCTTGATTTTTTTCAGAAAGAGAAGAGGAGGGTACTCAGAAGGACGATGATTTGATTTTTATCCAAGAACTTCCTAATATTATAATTTTTGCATGTTAAGATTGATGGAGATTATTTATCACATCCTCTCCACTTACTTGAGTGACCAAGCCACAATGCTTACTGTTTACTATCAGTACAGTTGATATAGTATATTAATGGATATCTGATTTATTTAATGCATTAAATCTATCCTATTCCTAAATATCATTCTGCAGATGAAATTTATTCTCAGATCAGAGTTACTAAATTTTGAATTTAACAATCTAATATCCCTTTATACATCTACATTTATCAAATAAATCATTTGACCAATCGAAAAATGATGATGCACTGTACCATCCAATTCGAGAGTAAGTTTTATATATCATAAATGCATTTACAGAGAAAGGTATGTGGGGGTTTGGTTTACTTTGGCTACAACTTAATAAAAGAGAAAATTTTAAAATTGACATCTCCGCACAAAGAAAATTCAAAATCTGCAAGTGGACATGATAAATTTTCTTTGTTGAGTGAATGCAATTATTTCTCCAGTCTCCACATATGCATGGTATTTAGTAACTGATGTTACTTGTGTTTTTCCCATTTTTTACTTGACAGTATATTATGGAAAAATTAACATTGGTTGTTCAATTTAATTGCTACTTATATCATTTTCCATTCTCTGTTATTCCAACTTGAATGCTACATGAAAATAAAGATTAACAAAAAAAATCCAGTTATACTTGCTCAAATGTTTATTCTGAATACCACATTTTTTTAAAACATGGAAATCAAGGGTGTGCAAATTGAGTGTCTATAAACTATACTTTTTTTCATCTCTCTATAAATTTGTTGCAAATAATGGCAACTCCTGCATTGAGTTTTGAGTGTTGCTTGAGAACATATTTGCAAAACTGTTAGAATGGAATTTCAGAAGGTCTCAAGGGATGCAAACCTGTCAGGTCAATGGATTTCGCTTCTGTGGATGAATTTTAATTTTTTTTGGAAGAAATTGAAAATCAAAAAATTCTTGAATGGCATGATATTTCAGCAAACCAAAACCATTTCTTATTTATTTTAATAAAAATTAAGGACACTAATTGTCAATTAAATTTCTGCAGATGGTTCAGTCAATCCAGAAATGTACTGTGGAGTTGAGTTGAATGCTAAAGGAAGATAATTCACTCTACGTTTGTTGGTTGACGATAAAATCACCGAATTCATGTAGAATTTGTGTTATATAAGTTTAAGGAGGTTGAAGAATGTATTGCTGAGTTGGAACAACTTGTTTATCCTGAAAACCACATTTTAGGACAACAGGAGAAGTTGTGGCCCATATATTTATTAGGATAACAAGAAATTCTATGGGCCATAGCTTTTCCTGTTGTCCTAATAAATTTGGAGAATTCAATGTAGATGACAATTTTGTGGTGGTCCTCTCTTCAAATTTCCAAAGTTAAATAAAATATTACTGTCCAACTTGTTCTATAAAACTATAATAATTTTTTTGTAAATATATTATTGGTATTTATAATAAAACTAAATATTCACAAATTAATTTACTTGGAAATATAAAACTCTATAATCCATTGAAATCACTCCACAAAAACTTTATCAGTTCATTTAGATATTGAGATTAAATTGCAAAAAAATTGTGTCAGAGAGTTTTTGGTATACTAATTTTATTTTGATTATAGTTTCCAATTTTTTTGAGACAAGAATCAATTAATGTCTACCATAAATAGCCTTTTTTTTTCAGGATTTTATTTAGAAAGAATCTTGAATAATATTTTGAGTAGTCTTTTTCCTGGCCTTGTTATTCAATTTTTACCAAAATGATGAGCAAAATTCATGTATATAAGTTTTTAATTTAATTTTTTTATATAAGTATTATGGTCTAAAAGTGATATTGGAAATATTCAATACAAGGAACATATAGTCACATTAAAATTCTCACTTTACTCATATCTTCTATGGATAGGGTGGGCCATTAAATCTCATCACTTACTTGAAATCCACTCTTTTAATTAATGTACCAAACATTTTCTAATAGATATATAAATTATTTTTTGCTTATATTTTTTTTTCTCTTGTCATCTTCCTCATCATTTTCACATACATGTCTAAATAGGGTTCAATGCTTTGCATGGCGATAAGCCTAGACATTAAATACTTATTTAAAACATCACAAATGGCATGAAGTTTCCCAACAAAAGTTCTCTCCATAAATAGGAACAATTTAAAATCCAATACAAATTGCAAAAGACTCTTGATAGAGAAAAATTTAGTATGTATTTGTGTAAAGACAATTTTTTACATTGATAAACTTCTATAATTTTTTGTTAATGGAGCAAATGAGTCCTCTTTATCTCCAGTGAATACACACTTATATGGGGTTTTCATTTACTATGAATATACCTCATTCAAATTATTATTTTTAGATAAAATTCAATTGCAAATAAGTTCAACATGTCGCAATATAAAGGTAAAAAGTGGCAGTTTCACGGATCTTGTTATTTTCAAATATTCTGAATTAGGTTTTACCTACCAAATTTAATACCATGTGCTACATGGTATGAATTATTTGTTAAGAAATATACTTAGTTTTCTTTATACATTTTACTACTATCTAGTTGTAATTTGTTTTTTGTGAAGTTAAGCTTCAACAATTTTTTTTTCATATCATCAACTATAAAAGATTTGAACCATTGAAATTGGGAAGATCATAACATATATGCTTAAGGATTTAAAATATTGACCAAGTTTTTATGTGTAAATAATTTTAAGCTAACAAAAATATATAATATTAATAAGGTGGATTCCATTGAAAAATATGGTCTCCCTTGTAGTATTTCACTCAAACCTACGATGTCATGGTTTGTGTCATAGTTGACTACATTTCTTAGACTACTTAGAAACCACATACATTAAGATTTTTGTTTACATTTTTACTTAAAATTATATTTTAATTGGCTCATTAAACATCAACTTCGACAAGATTTTCCCTATCATGGCCTTGTTTTATTTATCTTTCCATCATTTGATTATGGATCAAATTATTTCTAAGTCTCTATAATAAAATGTGTCTTAGTTATTAACTTGTGTTGTCTCATAGTATTATCTTATAAAGTCCTTGTTATCTCAATTTTTGCCCCCGACAAAATTGATCAAACATGACCCTGTGCAGGGAGAAATCCAAGGGACGTTTCCACCGCATGAGCCCATGTTTCAAATCCAACAAAGAGGTTGCGGGTGGGCTCTACAATGGAATAGCACGGTCAGTGAAGGGCCAAACGTGTCAAAGAAAACTAGAGGCTAAAAGGAGAGAAATGGAGAAAGACTCAAAGGTTTCGGGCTTCACAAATGATTCAGAGCAAGCCAAAATTGGCTAAGTATGGAAGAATTAGTGGAAGCTACCAAGTGTCGACTCGGTGTAACTTCAAAGATTGAATCCAAAAGTGGAGACTCAAACAAGCACCAGGGTTCCACGTATCCCAGGTCCAAAAAAGGGACAGAGTCGGGGGTTTAATAGTCAAAGCAGAGGTCGGTTGGAAGGAGCCAAGTGTCAGCATGGTGCTACTTCAAAAGTAAAATTTGGAGTGGGCTCCCAAACAAGTGTGAAGCCTCCACATGTCCAGGGTCAGACTTATGGCCCCATCAAGCAAAAGGACTTAGCCAAAAACACAAGGAAACTGAGAAAGGCACGAAAGGTGCCATGTGTTTCTTCAGCGTACCTCCAAATATTGAATCCAAAAGCAGTCCCCAAACTAGTGCCAGCTCGACAAGTGGCCATGTTGAAAAGTCAAAGCGGGCCGACAGGTTGTCAGAGGTAGTTTGAAATTTTTGCCCAAGAAGGCGTAAAGTGAAAAAATGAGCCACGCCTCCGCCAAAGCCCAAAGAGCCACTTTTCAAGCTTCAATTGCATATGGGCTGATGGGCCTTGGAGTGACTATTTTCCCAAATGGAAAAGCAGATCATCGGGCCCAAAAATGATTTTTTGCCAAAAGTGAAAAGCGGGGCTATGGGCAAATTTTACATTTTTGTTTTTTTGGGTGCCAAAAGGCACAAAGTGAATTTTTGGCCTACGGGATCTGTTCTGCTCACTAGTTTTCACCATTTTTGTATGGACCCGACTTAAAAATTCAATTGAACATATATTTTGACCCAGTGCCCGAAATTCAACAAATTTGGCACCGTTGGAAAGGTCTCGACCTTGTCTATGCCATGGAAACCTGAAACTTTAATTACAAAGAGGTTTGGTGGGTGAGGGGAAACATCTTCATGTCATTAATATGTAGAATCCAATTGATTCAACCACCATGAATCTGATTTGATTCCATCCGCCGCTCTCCCTTCTTCAACACACCGAGTAGACACAAAGCGACAAACTTGACAGATTTGGGATAGATTTGTAGAAGTATTGATGACCAGTAGCTGAGCTTCAAATTAATTTTCCCACCTCTATCTCCTTCTTCTCTCTATGTAGAATCTATAAAAGAAAGGGTGGGGCTCATTGTAAAGGGTTAGACATTTCTGTTTTGCACTCTCCCCTCTCATCTAGTTTGCAGATGAGTTCATGGAGTCCAAACCTCCCATTCAAGTTGTAATACAATTTTTTTACCTCTTAGCCACTATAATGTATTGTATCGACTTTGGAGCAATAATATATGTCTTTGGATGATTTTTGTCCCTCTCATGTGTTTATTTTTGCCTTCTAATCTCTCATTATAGTTTGGTTACCTGTGCATGGTGTTTGTATTACGTTTCTGTAGTCTGTGTTAAATTGTAAAATGAGTGTCTAACATTCCTTTGGTGCATCACCTCATTAGCTTAGGTTTATTTTATTGTATCTTCTCAACCCTATCTCCTTGGTAAGATAGAGTAGGATTAGAGTAGATCCTCTACAAGATTTTATTTGCATGCACCTGAACAGAGGAATATGAACCAACCTTAATCCAGAGATCTCTCTTAACTCGCAAGGTCCCACACTTTGAGAGATGCTCCATGTTGTGCAATCACACTGAGAGTCTCAACCCATCTGGTTGTAGACATTTAGGGGTGATGTGATTCTACACTAATAGTTTTGGAACACCTGGTGGGACAAAGATGTCTCCATATTTATCGCAGTAAGATTGATGTGCACTTGCTATGATTTTATCTTTTAAGAAGCTCTAAAATTACACATCTGGTGACTCCAAAAGAATCAAAATCTACTGGTCTAAATAGTCCAAGCTTGTCAATTTCATGAGAAGAATACAAAAAAGGTCAAGAACTAGAGAGGAGGGACTATTTGCCTATATACACTTGTCCCTAGATAGAAGGGAAAGAGGGAGAAGAGCCCAATGGTCTCCATCTCCACCAAACAGAACCTTGTCAACCCCTCTCCTTGGTAGGTCGTTCATTCAATCAACAAGGGTTCTCAGACCAATTAGAATGGCATAGCCAAATCCTTATTTCAATTTCACTGGTAGTAGCGCACTCACCCTCAATGTACAAAATCTAGTCCCAGTAGCAGCATTAAAGAGCATCCCATATTTCACTGGAGAAAACTAGACTTCTCCTAGTGACCACATTCAAGACATTGTAAATGTCTGTGCAATTCATGAGATCAGTGAGATGGAATTGCAGTCAAGTTACTAGCCTATTCACTCAAGGGTAAAGCTTCACAATGGTTCAGGAGTCTAACAGTAGGCTCTATTCAAACTTGGGACCATCTGTGTAGAGCTCTTCATGATCAATTTGGAGAGAAGGGAGATAATCTATCCTTGTTGGAGTAACTGAAAACAATCAAGAGGGCCCCTAGCGAGCAGTTGATATATTTCAACCTCAGATTTTAAAGGACATGGGACAGGATTCCATTGGCTGTAAGGACCACAGATGAAGGTGCTTTCTTATACTTTCTTAGAGCTCTAAATTATGATATTGCTTTAATGATTCAATCAATGGGAGGCACCACCTTACCTGTAGCCTATAGCATTTCCATAAGAGCTGAAAATTGTTTAATTTAGACTGGAAAACTTTCTCCTAGGCCACCCATGCCTTTATACCCAGAACTAGGAAATCTATGTATTAGTTAGACACCCACATTGTCTCCTATACCTACTCCTAGGAATCAGAGTTCAACTGAAGCCTCTACCGCATCCTCTAGCACCTCAAAAGAGATTCAAGAAGTCATGAAACAAATACAGAACCTAGGGAATGAGTTAGTAACTATCAAAAGGTAGTAAGCTCAGAGTTCTAGGCCATATCATCCTCAATCTTAATATCAGGCTAGACCACAATATCAGCAAAATAGGCCACCAGCTCAGGCTGCAAATCAGAACCAAAACCAAGGACAACCTCAAACTGCTAGGTCCTTCTGGTCATATGATCCAAACACAACTTCAACATCAAGGGCCTTGGTTCTAACACAAAACAATATGGCACAAGAATATGATTGGTGCTTCCCATGCAATCAGCCCCATAACCAATCAATGTGTTTTAATGGTGCACTAAACCAGGCCTTGATGGTACAGTTTATTGGTGTGTCACAAGAGTCCAGCCAAGAAGAAAATCAGCATCAAGGGGTTCAGCAAGAGGCACCTCTAAGAGAGACTATGCTTATCAATTGGCAGACTGAAGACTTCTGTGGGATGAATCAAACACCTTCTCAAAGTGTAGCTACCAATACACGGTCCAAGAAAAGGAATATTGGAGAAGGACAATCACCAAACTCAAGTAATCCTCAACCCTCCATTACTCCACAAGGTATTGGCACTCAGAATGTAACTCCCAATATATAGAGTCATTCAAAGCCACCATCCAAACCCACTCAGGCACTGGTTTTAGTGACCCATGTGTAAGAGAAAAATGTACCAGGAAAGGGGAAGTAAAAGGATATATCATTTAACATCATTGAACAAATGAAGAAGACAAATGTGAATATTTCAATGTGGGTGTCATTGGCTATTCCAGGATAGAGAGATCTGCTGCAGACTACTATGGCCAATTGGTCAAGCTCCAATCATCCCTCTAACCAAAAAGAGAAGGTGTTTACCAATGTAGCTCAGAATGGGGGAAATCATGGAAGACAACAAGGTAAGAATCTAAATCCCCCTCCGTTCTATGTTTCATTGATCATTGGGGACAAATTGGTACATAATTGCATGATTGATTCGGAAGCAAGTAACTTTGTAATGCCAAAGAAAATAGCCGATCAGACTGGGTCTTCAATGTGAAGTCATCTCTAGGGGGTAGTACAATTGGATACGACAACAGTGACAACTATTGGAGTCATCAAATATTTGATCCTCACACTACACGCCTGCCCAAATGTGACTGTGTTGCAGAACGTATTAGTCATAGACTTGCCACCACATTTTGTATTGTGTTTGTCAAGAGATTTCACTGCTAAGATTGGGGGCTACCTGTCTGTTGACTGGTCACACATGGTCTTTAGAACAAGGTATGGAGCTAAGGCTACAATTAGGTCTAAGCCCATTTCCGATTACCATATCGAATCTTATGTACCCAGCCTGATCAATGCCAATTGTTCAGCCTTTGATCAGGAGGACCTCCCAAGCACTTGTGAAGGAGATACCAAGGTGGGGTGTATCCCAGACTTGACCCTTGATGAGTGGGTGCAAAAAGAGGCATGCTTTTGACCCCTATAAGGAGATGGAGGAATCTGAGCTAGGATTCTACTATTTGCATGAGGAGAATCACCCTCTTCCTAACATCATTAAGCCATAACACAAAGATGATAATGAACTTTGGAAGTTGTTCTTTGACAGATCAAGAAGTAGGCAAGGAGCTAGAGGAATAGCTATGCTTGTTTCCTCCCAAGGTATGAAATAGTACTCATCTTTCCGTTTCCAATTTTCCTGTTCAAACGACACAGCAAAGTATGAGGCTTTGGTCCATGGACTACATTAGGCAAGGAAAATGAGTATAAAGAACTTGCAAGTGTTTGGCGATAGTGAGCTAGTTGCTAATCAGGTTCGAGGACAAAATGCTACCAAGAACGACCTGTTAAAGAGCTATAAGAACTAGGTATGGGACCTCATTAAGGATTTTGAAGCATTCAACATCAATTCCATCCTAAGGAAGAAGAATGAAACAACAGACAGATTGGCAGCAATTGGGGAAGCCTTTGACGTTGTGGAGAGTATCAAGAGTGATAAATCTGAGCCCCATATTAAGTTGGTTGTGAGGCCACCTGTTCGAGAAAACAACATAAGTTGGAAAGTCTTCGAAAATGATCAACAAATTGTCAAATTTCTACAAGAAGAAGCTGAGTTCTCCTCAAGGAACCAAGACATATTGGAGCAGTAGTATGGTGATCAAGTGGTACAGCTGAGGACCAATAAACTACCAAAGGGTATTGTCACTTAGGAATCAATCTTGAACCCAAATGACCAATTATGAAAGGATAAGGCTAATATTCAGGTAAAGGGTGAGGATTCAGAGCCCATTTTTATAGTAGAAGGAAAAATTTTGTAGATTGGAAAAGTAAGCACTTAGCAAGAAAAATATGAATTTATTCAACTTTGTCAAGAATTCCTAGATGTCTTTGCCTGGACCTACAAAGATTTAAGAGGTTTCAACCCAAATCTGGCACAACACACTAACGAGATGGATCTAGGAGCTAAGCCTTTCAGATAGAAGTAAAGACCAGTAAACCCTCACATAGATCCTCTCATGAGAAAAGAATAGAACAAGTTGATTGAGGTCAGTATCATATTTTCTATCAAGTATTCAAGTTGGGTTGAAAACTTGGTGCCTGTGAGGAAGAAAAATGGAGAAATCAGACTGTGTGTGGACTTTCGTGATCTGAACAGAGCATCACTCAAGGACCACTATCTACTTTCATTAATGGAACAGATCTTACAGGTTGTAGCTAGTTCTGACAGGTTTTCATTGTTAGATGGATACTCAGGCTATAACCAGATAATGGTGAAAGAGTAAGATCAGCTCAAGATGGCCTTCACCACCAAATGGGGCACATATGATTATAAGAAGATGCCATTTGGACTATCAAATGTTGAAGCAACATTTCAATGAGCTATGGACATGGCATTCAAAGGCCTAATCAATGATATTGTCCTAGTGTATCTAGATGATATCATTGTCTTCTCAAAGAATGTTGCAGACCATCTCTTCCACCTCGGGTAGGTGTTTTAAAGGTGTAGAAGGTTCTGAGTATCACTGAACCCAAAGAAGTGTGTGATCCTAGCTCATGAGGGGAAGTTTTTGGGCCACATTGTCTCTAGGGAAGGATTGACAATTGATCCTAAAATGATTTAAGCCATTTGAAAACTTCCATTACCACAACAAAAAAAAATCTCAAAAGCTTATTGGGGAGGATAAACTTTGTTTGCAGGTTTGTACCTGATTTTTCCACTCTTGTGAAGCCTTTAACAATGATGTTAAAGAATTGTCTTGCATTTAAATGGACAACAGAAGGAAAAGAGAGTTTTGAGGCCATCAAGCTTGCAATATCATAGGATCCAACTCTTATTAACCCAGACTTCTCAAAATAATTCATGTTATATGCTTTCGGAGGGTCAGACACCATCTCGGCCATCTTGGTCCAATCCAACGAGGAAGGTTCAAAACAACCAATAGCCTTCTTCAGTCAGATATTGGAGGACTATAAGGTAAAATACTCTTTCATTGAAAAATGTTTCCTTACTGTTATTAGGAGCTTGAAGAAGTTCAGACACTTGGTCTCAAAAAATAAGATCCAACTGCTAGTGTCCCATGCTGGTGTCAAGGATTTTCTCCTGAACAAGGACTTGAATGAGAAGAGAGTAGGATGGATCACTCAGGTAATGGAATATGAGATCAAGGTGACCAAACTAGTTCGAGGCAAGTGTTTATGTGAACAACTCGCATCCAAACAATAGGCTAACTCAGTGGGTGGAAAATAGGCTATCCTATTTCTATAGAATGATCAAGAGTAACCAGCTAATGATGCACCTACTACATATTGGACCCTATCCTTGGTGCATTACCTCCAAACTATTTTGTGCCCCCCAGAATGGAACAAAGTAAAGAGAAGATACTTTAGACTACAAGCCATTCCATATGTGCTTGTTAGTGGTGTCTTGTTTAAAAAGGATATCAATAGTGTTCTATTGAGGTGTGTTGAGACAGGCCAAATTGAGAGAGTGTTACATGAGTTCCATGATGGAGAAGTAGTATGCCACTTTTCTCCTCGAGTAATAGCTCTCAAGATCATGAAGCTGGTTATTATTGGTCTACAGTGTTCAAGGATTGCTACTCATGGGTCAAGAAGTGTAAAAAGTGTGCATTCTTCGTAGGAAAAGAGAAGCTAACAACCCTTCCCCTTCATCCCATTTCAGTGGATCAGCCATTCATGCAGTGGGGACTAGACTTCATTGGGGTTATTAACCAAAATTCAAGCTAAGGCCATAAATGGATACTTACAGCCATTGACTATTTCACCAAGTGGATTGAAGCAGTGGCACTTAAAGAAGCAAATGAATCGAACAACTTGGATTTCTATGAAGGAATAGACACCAAGTTTGGAGTCCCTGCCACCATTATATTAGATAATGCATTAGCATTCCTTGGTACAGGGATCACTGAATGGGAAGTCAAGAATGGTGTGTATCTCAGCACTTCATCAAATTATTAACCTCAAGGTAATGGCCAAGCAGGGTCCACAAATAAGAACCTATTAAGGATCATCAGAAGGACTCTTGATGAAAACCAGAGAACTTGGCATACAAAGCTAAAATCAGCCCTATGGGCTAATGGAATCACATCCACAAGGTCTACATGCAAATCCCCATACAATATTGTATATGGTAAAGAGGCAATATCGCCCATATCTTTAGAGTTGCCCGCTTTGGAGCTCATGAAACAGTTGGAGCTAGTCGAGTTTGAACCTATGGCAATAAGGTATGCAGAGCTGACGGAAGTAGGAGAGGCAAGAGAGCATGAAATGTAGTTCATGGAGAAGGATCAAGCATTGATAAAGAATACCTTTGATAATAAATCAAGAACAAGGACCTTTCAAGAAGGGATTTAGTTCTAAAATTGGATGCTGATCGGGCAAAACTAGGAAAGCATTCCAAGTTTGATGCCATTCGGAGTGGCCCCTACATGGTCATAAGATGTACAAGTAGCAATGCCTTTTGGTTAGCTAATTTGTATGGAGAAGAATTGCAGATCCCAGTTAATGGGATCTACCTCAAACACTGGTACTAAAAGGAAAAAATTCCTCTCCCTTGTAAAATATTAGCCTAGGTTATTTATTTCCCTAAGTGTTATGGCACAAGTTTTTGTTGCTCCAGGTTTCAATCGAGTTGGCGAGAAAAATTTTTGGGTGGGAAAACTTGTGGATTTATTTCCAATGCTCTGGGAATCTAACTCCCTCTACTTAACTGGTGTAGCTTCCGTATGTGCATGCGTGAGAAAGTGTGGATTTCTGTGGTGGTATTTCGACTGAGGATCTAAGAGGGGCACTCCACTAACCCTGAGGCAAAGCTAACAATATCTTGCTAGGGAAGTCTTCATCTATAGAGCGGGAAAGGGGAGTGAAAAAATAGGTAGGAGAACTAATGCTGTAGGTAGAATATTAGATTCTTACACACACACTAGTTAGAAACTTCAACACATGCATTTATCAGAAGAAACAACTCTGGGAATAGCAACAAGACCAAATAGAATTCACCGATCACCAAGTATCAAGAAACCCCTTAGTCAAAGAAAGCTAGAAAATTCTTCTTCTTGTATTGATTGCTCAAATCAAAGTTGTACATAAAGTGGGAATGGAATAAATTTTAAAGGGGAAGAGAGTAGAAGAAAATGGCTATCTCCTTTGTTTTCTCTAGGTAAAATGCACTCTTTAGTCTACAATATCAATTTCCAACCCTTTGAAATGGGAATGGTTTTACAATTTATAGTATAAAATATGACTCTTCATCTTCCTCATGACCTTTTGAATACCTTAATATGACTTAAGACTGTTCATATTCCAATTTAAATATTTAAGTCCCTTATATAGCAGCAAGGTGACTTAATTTACATTATGTTTCTAAAGTCACTTTTAAGTGACTTAAAGGTATATGAAAAAATGCAAACCCCAACGAAGAATTAGAAAAATTTGAAAGTGAGAGAAAGTTGGGGGGAAGAGGAGAGAGAAAGAGATAGAGAAGAAGAAGGAAAAGAGTAGATGTCACCCGATGAAGTCCGTTGATCTTCGTTGATGGAAAGCTCCAAATGTAGTGAAACTCTGAATCTTCAAACTCCTTGCATAGTGTGAAACTCCTCCTAATTAGCTCCTGAACGCTCACCCAATTGAATGAACTAAGGTGGATCTCGAATTCCCTATGAAAAATGGCTAGGATGCTCCTAAACAATGATGTCCACCTAAATAATTATCCTTGTACATCCCATTGTGCCAAAAATTTTCTTTGAGTGTAACTTACTATTTTTAGTAAGTGTGAAAAAGACAACTCTCTCCATCCTTTGCTGAGTGTTGTGACCTTGATTCCCCTTTCTCCCTGCATTCCTCACTCATTTGGATCAAATTTCTATTTTTAGTAGGTGCTCGAGGGAACACTTACTATTTTTAGTTAGTCCAAAAATGTCCGTTCTGGTGGATTCTCAGCTGTAGTGCACCTCCAATGTCTTCATCTCCTTTATAGGTTCTTCTGTTAATGAATTTCTGGAAATAGCAGTTCCTATGTAGTAGACCTGCTATTTTTATAAAGTTGTTCTTTGGGAGTCAGATTGACATGGAATGAAGTTCTTTGATATGGGTTTTTGCCCAATATCATCCCTTTGAAATTTTGGGCCCGCCCGCTTAATAATCCAAGAGATTTTAAAGTTTTAATTTTTAGACCTGGTAGTGCTTCTGGGTACGAAAACCATTAATGGACCTCAAAGTTGTAGGTCTGGTTTTCTCCTCTATTTTTAAAGAAAATTATATTTTTGATCTGGGTTTTTTCTTCTGGTGCTTCACGTGCAATCTTACTTCAATCTGACAACTGGTTTGACGGGAAAACCCACTTCTTTCTTCATTGAGCCGAAAAGGAGATTTCTTCATTGTGGATGATCTGTCACACATGGGGGGAGTTTGAAGGTGTCTTTTTGATGGTCTTAGACAAAGGAATGAACAACAATAAATGGTTCATTGATTTGTGCACTTGTTTACAAGCTTTGTTTAGATTTCCATTTTTTAGCTATGGGGATTTTTGTGTTCTCTTCTTTGTTGTTCTTCATTTCTCCTTAGCTTGATAAGGATTCCTTTTGAGACCTATGCATCACCATGGGAAAGGTACTTCAGTTCCTTTTTTGATCTTGTCTGAGCATTTGCAATGGCGGAGTGATGGTAGAATGTTGTAGAGGAAGAATGGAGGAATGAAGTGCACATATAACTGATAGAACTTAGAAGCGGGAAAATTGACACTTCAAAAAATTTCAAAAAGATATGCACAGGTAGGGCTTGGGTGCATTTTTCCATGCTTGATGTCCTTAAACTTATGGATGTGAGGGAAGTCAATTTCCACAATGAGCAAGACGGCGACACGTGGCACTAGATCCAATGACAGGGAATGAAAGAGGAAAAAGTTTATTTGAAGCACTAGGAGCTGAAAGGAGGTCACATGGGTGTCTAATAGACTCCTCCTAGGGGATGGGAACATTTTTCCATGTCTGATGTCCCCCACCTTACGTACATAAGGGAGATAAGTTTCCACGGTGGTCCTCGAGGTGACATGTGGCGCCCGATCCGATGGAAGGGAATGCACACTCCAAATAAGCACCTGGGGGCTTAACTGTGATCATGTGAGTGTCCAAAAGACTCCCTATGGGGCTGGGTGCATTTTTCCATGTTTTATGTCCCCCACATCAGGTACATAAGGGACATTAGTTTCCACGGTACACTCCAAATAAGCACCTGGGGGCTTAACTGCGATCACGTGAGTGTCCAAAAGACTCCCTATGGGGCTGGGTGCATTTTTCCATGTTTTATGTCCCCCACATCAGGTACATAAGGGACATCAGTTTCCACAGTGGTCTTAGAGGTGACATGTGGCACTTGATCTGACAGTAGGGAACGCATGCTCCAAATAAGCACCTGGGGGCTGAACTACGGTCACGTGAGTGTCCAGAAGACTCCCTATGGTTTCTGGGAACATTTTTCAAGGTCTTATGTCCCCCACCTTAGTTACATAAGGGAAATCAGTTTCCATTTTTGTCCTAGAGCTGACACGTGGCACCTAATCCAATGACAAGGGATGAATGCTCCAAGAATGCACTTGGTGGCTGAATTATCAAGTCTAAAGGTCATATGAGGGCCCCAGAGGTCACAAAAGGGCTGGGAGAATTTTCCATGGGCTGATGTACCTGACCTTAGGGAGATCCTGGTGCTGACACGTGTCCTCTCAAAAAAATGACTAAGTCCTGAACTTCCTTTGAGAGGGTAACTTGGAATGAAGATAACTTGAGCTCCGGGTGGAAATTATTGGTGAAATTTCATATGATCCTGACTAGAAATAGAATTTTAAATCCAATTATGTGAGTATCATGTCTTAATTCAACCACGTGATCCCTAAAAAATCATATTTTTGATTTGGGACTCCACTTGTGCTTGAGAAAAACTGCCTTCCAATAATATGGACCAAGATGTTGTCAAAAATATTATTTCACCATCATGTAGGTCTTAGAATCATATTTCTGAATATGTTTTTTTTTTACTTCCAACTCCAACCAGGGATCCTGGAATCTTCTTCTGAAGCCCAGTAGTTGTTTTAGGCCTGTGTATTGTCTAGGCTTGTAAACCCTAGTTTTTACTCAGACTGCTCCAAGTCTTACAGAACTTCCCCAGACCTTCCAACATCATTTCCATGATGTTGCAAGGTATTTCATTCACCTCCTTGTTTATTTTTCTCTTCTGTTCCACTCCAAGGGGTTGAATCCAGTCTTGGGAAGGCCGGGTGATAGCCCTTCCCAGTACTGCCAGAAGATAGCATCTTTTTAGAACTCCCTAAAATCACCTAGGTGGAATGAGTGAACTTTACTAAATCACATAGGGGAAAAATTTGACATCAAATAGAGGGTGATCAAACTGATGGATTTTTCCTGGGGTACCTAGAATGAAAATTTTTCCATAGGGGTATAGTTGTCATGCTTGGAAACTTCTAGTTTCCCTGTTGCACATTTTCACGGCAACAACTGGCTCTAGCTTGGGGACATGACATGGACTGAGTGCAGTGAAGACATGACATGGGAGTGTAGAATCTCAATATTAGACCATATAGTTCGTTGACAAGTGCCTTATCCATTGGGCCCTACGGAGTCATGCACATCTTCAAGAAAGGGAGATTAGAAGGAAACACACGACACACAACAAGAAGGGAAATACACCTATCAATCACATATGGTACAAGGTGGGGGAACAACCTGCTTTCACTGAAGTACTTTTCATTTCTCAAAATTTACCCCTGAAGAGGCAACACTGAATGATAATGTTCTACGAAGCCATTAAAAGGTTCCAGAAAGTAGCCTCCTTTCCTTAATTATTTATGGAAGCTAGGTGCTTCCATGATTTTCCTTTTACTTTGTAGGAGTGAGTCCTTGCTTGGAAATTTTACTGCCTTCATGTTCTTTGAAGTTGGTCTCATAGTGCCAGTTTCCTTTCATGTTTATCCATATAGCTGATTTTCTATTGAGCATCTCATCACTGCCCTAGGCCTGCTTTTTGTTCAAAATACTTGAAAATTCTTGATTCTTTTCTTTTCCAGGCCTATGCTCATTGACATTTCTTCCTTGAGAAACCTCAGACTTATCCATTTCCTTTATTCCACTACAAGGTGCTTGAGTACTGAAGGAGGGATTGGGCATGGCCTCATACTTCTCTTGTATGCCCATGGCACGAGTGAAGAGATCAAGAACCAGCTCGGGATCTTTTGTATATTCTACTGCATCAAAAATTTCTTTCACAGAGTTATGCTTCATTGTTTCCTGCAACTCATCTTTGTACACATTTGAGGAATGCATCTCAAGGCAACTATCTGGAGGGATTACCCCATCATCTTGGGAATCACTACACTCTATAGATCCTTCATCAAAAAGAGCTTCATATTCATAGGCTTTTAGACTCCTTGCTTTAATTTCTTCATCATGGAAAGAATCTTCATCCTTAAAAGGGAAAGAAAATATCTCCATTTTGTTATTGTATCCATCAACCATTAGCTCCAGAGTAGCATCATATTTTTCAATATGACCATCCTTCACTTTATTTAAGGCTTCCAAATTATCTTCATGCTTGTCTTGTAGATTTGTGGCTTGCATCAGGAGCTCGAGACTGATCTTAGGATCTTCAGTTTCTTCTGCAACTTCAAGCATTTCTTGTATAGACATTTCTTTCAAAACTTTCACGGGCTCATCACAAGATGAGTTTCTCTCTCCATAGATGGCTTGACGGAGATTGTCTTCATCCCCAAATGGGAATGAGAATAAATCATCATGTTGGAACATCATATAAGTTGATTTATGTTCTTGAAAATCATCGAGAACCATCTCCTCTTCCTTGTGGTCTGCATCATCTGGTGATTTGGGGCTGCCCTCTTGTAACTCAAATCTCCTCAAGGCTTCTTCAAAATCCAAATCTCTTTGGGAAGGCATGGTCGGGCCTATCAAGATGGGGTTATCCTTTTGTTCCTCAGTTGCCACAAAGTGATTCATCTACTTGCTACCTTGATATAAGATGTTAGCTTCTGAGCTTCCGAAATTTTGTACTGTGTACCTCATCTTCTTCTCAGGAAGTAATTTCTCCATGTCTCCCTTCACTGGTATGCTTACAAAAGACCAATTCATTGTAATTTTCCCTCCCAACTCTTGGTAGAAATTTCTACTCTACAGCATTCCGAACAAGGCTGGGACGTCTACTACAAAAATCATCATTGAAACTTTCTTGTCTGGAAATCTGGTGAGAGCCACCTGTGCATCTTTAACCTTCCCTATAAGTGAGACCTTTTTTGATTCCAAAGAGTAACAACAGCTACTAGGTGGAGTCATTGTAAGTTTAAGAGCCTTGGCAACCTTCAAAGCCATCACGTTGTATGAGGCACCAGAATCTATTATGAAATTGTTTAGTACATATTCTCCAACAAGAAGGGAGACGTAGAAAGGTTCAAATTTATTAGTCTTTGATGCACTCAGAGAAAGCATGTTCTGTGAGGGAGGTGTAGGTGAGTTTGGTAGCATTCCTTTGGAATAAAGAGCTACATCATTGGGTGTTAGACTACCATTTCTGATGTATTGGACAAAACCCCTCAAATTGTTCAGGATGAGGGAGATGCTCTTTTCTCAACTTGAGAACGAGTGAATAATACACATTAGAAACTAGGTGCATCCTCTTCATCTTCTTTATCACATCCAAAATACTCACAAACTATGATTTGTGCATCGTTCTCAAACTCATCACTTTCTTGGAAATCGCCACCTTCTTATTCAAGCTCTTCTTCACTTTCTTGACATCTTTAATTTACATTCACGGGTGGGGCCTCCAAGGCAAGTCTTTGGGATGCTCCTGTTATGAAATAATAGATAAAATATGCGGAATAATCCCTTACAGAATCGCAACAGTAGAAACTAATATGCAGAAAATATTACAAATCTCAAATAAAAGTGCAGAATAAATAACACAACACAGAGAGACAAGATTTAATGTGGTTCACCCAATTTGGGATACGTCCACCAAGAATCACTTGCTTAGATTTTATTACAAGCCTCCACTCTCTCAATATAATACCTAGATCCATTTGGAGCTATGCTCAACAAACTCTACAGAATTCACACTCGAATTAAAAATACATCTGCAATACATTTGCTTGTATATGTATCATATGCATAAGATCATATAAATAGACAATTGCTTAAGCAGTTTAATACAAAACCGTGGGTATCAAAACCATGGGCAAAAGCCATGGATATTGTTAGGTTGTGGAGCTTGTTTTCATGTGTGAAAGTGTTGAAGACTGTATAATAAGAGGCATAAAAAAAAAATTGTCCTCGAAAAAATGCACACGACATATCAGGAAACGTGCTCTTCTGATATGGGTGAGATTTTTGACCCATAGGTTTATGGGATGGGTTTTGCCCATGGTTTTGATACCCACGGTTTTGTAAAACTGCTTAAGCAGTTGTCTATTTATATGGTTTTATGCATATGATAGATATATGAAGAACATTGCAGATGTGCTTTGAATTTGGCTGTGAATTGTGTGGAGTTTGTTGAGCATAGCTCCAAATGGATATGGGTATTGTATTGAGAGAATGGTGGCTTGTAATAAAATTTGAGCAAGTGATTCTTGATGGATGTAGCCCAAATTGGGTAAACCACATTAAATACTGTCTCTTTGTTTTGTGTTATTTTATTCTGCAATTTTATTTGAGATCTATAATAATTTCTGCATATTAGTTTCTACTATTGCGATTTTGTAAGGGATTATTCCACACATTTTATCTCTTATTTCCTAACAATTGGTATTAGATCCTGGTTTGGTTTGCTGAAGTGTTGAATCGCAGGGAAAATTTTATCTTGAGTGGGAGCTATGGCAGATGATGGAAGATCTAGGGTTGATAAATTCAATGGGAAGAATTTCAGTCTTTGGAAGATGCAGATGGAAGATTACCTTTATCAAAAGGATCTATATACTCCACTGTCTGAGAAGGCGAACAAACCCTGGAGTATGATAGATGCAGAATGGGATTTGTTGGATCGGAAGGAACTTGGAATGATCTGGCTGTGTATTACATCTTAGGTATTATTTAATGTTTCAAAGATAAAGACGACAAAAGATCTAATGGATGCATTAAGGAAGTTGTATGAAAAACCCTCTGTCTCTAACAAGATATTTTTAATGAAAAAGTTGTTTAATATGAAGATGTCTGAGAATAGTTCAGTAGTCGATCATTTAAATGATTTCAATATGGTTGTGAATATGCTAGCTTTGGTTACAATAGAATTTGATGAAGAAGTTAGGGCTTTATTAATTTTGTGTTCTTTACCTGAAAGTTGGAATAGCCTGGTAATGACGGTAAGCAACTCAATTCCAGCTAACTCGAAGTTGAAGTTTGAGGATGTTGTAGGGGTGATTCTTAGCGAGGAAATGTGAAGAAAAATCTCCAGGGAATATTCTACTTCAGGAAATGCTTTGACAGTGGAAACTAGAGGGAGACAGAAGAATAGAGGAAGCCGTGGAAAATCAAAGGATTGACCAAGGTCAAAATCCAAAAGCAAGATAGTATGTTGGCACTGTGGAAAGTCTGGGCATGACAAAGAAGGATTGTTGGGAACTTTGGGACAAGAAAAAATAACAGGAAGAAAACAAGGAGGCAAATGTGGCAACATGTAATGTATGCTCAGGATGCTTTGATTCTTTCTTTGCACAATATTACTGAATCTTGGGTTTTAGATTCGGGGGCTTCTTTCCATGCTACTCCATATAGGCATTATTTTGTTGATTATGTTCAAGGAGATTTTGGGCATGTTTTTCTTGGTGACGATGAGCCTTGTAGCATATTTGGAAAATGTTATGTTCAGGTTAAGATGCATAATGAGAATACTTGGCTATTGAAGGATGTCAGACATGTGCTTACATTAAGACGATAATTTGATATCGGTGGGGCAGTTGGGAAGTGATGGTTATACTGTGATATTTATAGCAGACTCTTGGAAGGTTACCAAGGGTGCTCTTGTGGTGGCAAGAGGTAAGAAGGTTGGAACCTTGTATTTAACCACTTATAGCACTAATGTTTGTAATCTCATGGCTTCAAAAGTAGATACACCATTGTGGCATTATAGGCTCGGTGATATGAGCCATAAGGGCATGGAGATCATAAAGAAGGATTTTCCTGGATATACAGAAATAGGTTTGGAGTTCTGTGAGGACTGCATATATGGGAAACAAAAATGAGTAAGGTTTCTTAAGGTTGGACCTACAAAGAAAGAGAGTAAGTTAGAGCTAGTGCATTCTGATATGTGTGGGGGCCAGATTAGGTATCATCTCTTGGGGGTTCAAGTTATTATGTTACTTTTATTGATGATGCAATAAGGAAATATTGGGTTTATCGTATTAGAAATAAATATGATGTATTTGACACTTTTGTTTAATGGAAAGCCTTAGTAGAGAATGAAACAAGTCTTAAGCTAAAATGTCTTAGGTTAGATAATGGAGGGGAGTATTATAACAATGAATTTGATGATTATTGTTCTAAGAATGGAATCCACAGGCAAAATATGGTTCCAGGAACTCCACATCAGAATGAGCGTGTTAGAAAGAATGAACAAAACAATAATGGAACGTGCTAGGAGCATGAGGTTACATGCAGGACTGCCTCTTTCTTTTTGGGCAGAAGCGGTGAGCAAAGTTGTGTACTTGATAGACATAGAGGACCTTCAAGTGCCTTGGATGGAGGCATACCTGAGGAGGCTTGGTATGGTAAGAAATTTGATTATTCATTTCTTAGAGTCTTTGGATGTGAGGTGTTTGTCCATATAGACAAGGATGATAGGACCAAGCTAGAGGCTAAATCATAAAAATATACTTTCATTGGTTATGGTGGTGATGAATTTGGATATAAATGTTGGAGTATTAAGGACAAAAAAATCATTTGATCTAGGGACGTGGTCTTTAATGAGAAATTCATGTATAAGTAACAGTTGCAGGAAAATAGGGAAGAATCTAAGAAAGAATATGTAGCGGTAGAGGATCTTCTGGATGGGAAAGTGACACATGAATTAGTTCAGGAACCTCCTTCAACAGGAACCCCAAACTCCTATATTGAGGAGGTCTTATAGGGTAAGAAGAGAACCTGAACATTTTTCCTCCTTCTCTTTATTATTTATTACTCACTGATAGTGGAGAGCTAGAGAGCTTTGATGAAGCAATGTAGGTAGATGCCAGGAAGAAGTGAGAGCAAGCCATGGATGAGGAGCATCAGGCATCTCATGGATAACCAGACATGGGATTTGGTGAAGCTACCTGAAGGTAAAAGAGCATTACAAAATAACTAGGTGTTCAAAGTCAAAGAGGAAGAAGGAGGCAAGAAAAGATACAAGGCGTTGTTGGTGGTCAAGGGGTTTGCACAGAAAAAAGGTATAGATTTTAATGAGATTTTTTCTCTTGTAGTAAAAATGACTTCTATTAGAACTGTTATTGGAATAGTTGTAGTAGAAGACTTGCACTTAGAGCAGCTTGATGTAAAGATTACATTTCTCCATGGTGATTTGGAGGAGGATCTATATATGCAGCAGCCAGAAGGATATGAGGTCAAAGGTAAAGAGGAGATGGTGTGCAAACTGAAGAAGAGCTTGTTATGGCTTGAAACAAGCTCCATGTTAATGGTATAAGAAATTTGATAGCTTCATGATGGAGCAAGGTTATATTAGATGTCATTCTGACCATTACGTGTATACAAATAAATTTGAGGATGGCAATTATATTATCCTGTGTCTGTATGTGGATGACATGTTAGTTGCAAGGAAAAACATGCAGGAAATAAAAGTACTCAAGAAGCAGCTAAGTGAATCCTTTGCTATGAAGGATTTAGGGGCAGCCAAACAAATCCTTGGTATGAGGATATCTCGAGATAGGAAGGAATGGAAGCTGACTTATCTCAGGAAGAGTACATTAAGAAAGTCTTGGAGAGGTTTAATATGCAATATGCTAAACCTGTTGGGACTCCTTTGGCAGGCCATTTGAAGTTATCAATGGAGTAGTGTCCCAAGATAGAGCAAGAGAGAAACCAGATGTCCAAGGTACCTTACTCATCAGCGGTGGGTAGTTTGATGTATGCCATGGTGTGCACCAGGCCTGATATTTCCTATGAAGTGGGAGTGGTGAGTAGATTTATGAGTGATCTAGGTAGAGATCATTGACTGATAGTAAAGTGGATCCTTCGATATTTGAGAGGGACCATGGGGACAATTTTGTGTTACAGTGCATCAGACACCACTTTGTGTGGTTATGTAGATTCAGATATGGCTAGAGATGTAGATAGCATGAGGAGCATGAAAGGTTATGTTTACATTGTAGGTGGGACAACAATGAGATGGATTTCATGACTAAAAAAGCTGGTGGATTTGTCAACCACAGAGGTTGAGTATGTTGCTGCCACAAAGGCAAACAAAGAAATGATTTGGTTACAATAATTTCTTGAGGAGTTGGGGCATAAGTAGGAGGAAGGAAAGCTGCATAGTGATAGTCAGAGTGTTATACACCTAGCTAAGAACTCTACTTTCCACTCTAGGACAAAGCAGATACAGTTAAGGTACCATTTCATCAAGACAACTTTGGAGGAAGGGAAGTTGAAGCTAGAGAAGATTCATACCAGTCAGAATCTTGTAGACATGATGACCAAGGTGGTCACAAGGGAAAAACTGAAGCCATGTTCAGCTTTGGTTGGTCTTCATGGAAACTAGTGAAGGGTTGAGAAGCTTGCTCAGAGGAAAACTAGTCTCCAAGTGGGAGATTGTTAGGTTGTGAAGCCTGTTTTCATGTGAGAAAGTGTTGAAGACTGTACACTAAGAGTACTATACACTTTCCATAGTTGTCTCGTCGGGGTTTTGAATACACGTGCCCGATATATCAGGAAACGTGTTTTTCTCACATAGGCGGGATTTTTGACCCATAGGTTTATGGGACAGTTTTGGCCCATGGTTTTAATACCCACGGTTTTGTATAAATGCTTAAGTAGTTGTCTGCTTATATGGTTTTATGCATATGGTAGGGATCATGTAACATTGCAGATGTGTTTTGAATTCGGGTGTGAATTCTGTAGAGTTTGTTAAGTATAGCGCCAAATAGATATGGGTATTGTATTGAGAGAGCGGTGGCTTGTAATAAAATTTGAGCAAGTGATTCTTGGTGTACGTAGCCCAAATTAGATGAACCATGTTAAATATTGTCTCTTTGTGTTGTGTTATTTTATTCTGCACTTTTATTTGAGATCTGTAATATTTTTTGCATATTAGTTTCTACTGTTGCGATTTTGTGAGGGATTATTCCACATATTTTATCTCTTATTTCCTAACATATGTTTTGTCTAGAACCCACTAGACTGGTTTAGCAAATGATAACTTCCAAGGAGTTCCTACCCTTGTAACCTAAGCACCTGTTTAGGAAATTACAATTACAATTTTTTCACCTTGATCATTTAGCTTCATGTTGCTAACTCAACTGATTATGATCCCTTTCTGGATCTTCATTTATCATTCACCTGGTTTCTTAGGTTTGGACCTTATAGCTTGATGTTCATATCATTTTTTTTATCATGCCCTTCATGACTACTGGTTCTGGATTGTTGTCCTTGAGCACTGGAGTCTCTGTCTCAGTTTACAATCTGCTTGTGTTCATGCATTCGCTTCTACACAAACATTGTTATCAAATTTCTTGCATCTTAAACCTGCTCTTGATTGCATTTGCCTAGTAACTCCCCTTTCATGATCTTAACACAAGATGTATTCACCTCTCTGCATATTTTATTTTCCCTATTTTTTTTTTCAACACATTCTTTCTATCACAAAATAAAACTATCTCATCTCCAATTTTTCACTCTTTTACTTCTAGCTTACACACACAAGCAAAAATCTTCACAATGTTTGAGCACTTATTTTTCAAATTTGATGTCTTCTTATCTATGAAACTCTTCACCTTTTGTCTCATTTTTCAATCACACTTTGAAACAAATGTCTTTTCACATTTCCCTATTTTGTTTCAAGCTCTAAATAAGTAGCTTTTACCTTTTTAATGTATTAAGTTAGACAAAATAGTCTTTTGACCTTCTCTTTGAATTTGAAGAGACAAATCAACTTGTAACAGTCCACAAGAGAAGATCTTTCAATGTCTCATTCAAGTTAAGAGGTTGGTTATGGTGTTTGAGGATTGAAATTGGCTTATCACATTCTTTGTCAAATGTATCATTTTCAGCTCAAGGCATTAAACACAACCCTTACCTTCAACACTATGAAGACACAAGGTTCCTTAGCCTTTTCACATGAATTTAGACTGAGACATATTCATTTTACATTCAAGTGACTCAAGTGAAGTTCTAGATACTCTGTTAAGGAAGCAAGAGCACTACCATCCCAATGTTTTATGCCAATTCACTACAACTCTATGAACTGCACAATTACATGAGCATATCTAGTAGACTGTTTTGAGTTTTCAATAATTTTCATGAGCTATGAGCATTTCAAACTGGTATAGGCATGTTCATATGATGCAAGAGATCTTCAAACAATTACTCAAGTCTTTTGAACTTGATCCAATCCAAAACTAACCTCAATTTGTAATAAAGAATGTAAAACTTAATGCAATTGCCAACTAAGCAACTGTATACAGGTTACAGAAATTCTGCTAAGAAATTCTCCTTGTATACTTAGTCAAACAATAAAATTACTTTTGTAACATTTTATCGTACCTCGCACAGAGATACTATTCAAATTTCATGAACTCTGGCCGGGAGAAATGTGAGAGAATGAAGGAAAACTCTACTTTCAAGCAAACCTTAGGTTTGTAGAGAATCCTGAGAAGGGAAAAATTCAATTTCTTGGTCACCTTTTGAATGAATCTTGAAAATTCTTTTTCTTGTTGCTTCTACTTACCCCCATCTATTCCAACCAATAATCTTGTCTTGAAATCCATTGATTTCCCAGTGAAGAAGATTTGTAGTATACACGTTTTGTGAGAAAGTGATATCCTTGATAGTTTTGTAGGCCATCATTGTTGTACATCATTTGAGAGCTTACTAATGGAATTTATACTCATTATCTGTACCTTTATAGGGGTTCTAGAAAAATGAGGAGGAGCAAAACATTCCAAGTTGTCAATTTTACAAGACTCTCATGATTGTCTTGCAGACTTTGCTTCTCAAACACCTTAAACCAAGGTGGGCATACAAGACAAAGGTAATTGGTGGCGAGAAAATTTGTCCGGTGGACAAACTTGTGGATTTCTTGCCAACGCTATGGGAATATAAGTCCCTCTACTTAATTGGTGCAGTTGTCTGTATGTGCATGCACGATGAAAAGCATGTATTTCTGTGGTTGCCTTTCGACCATGGATCTAACAGGGGCACTCCACTGACCCTGCGACAAAGCTAGCAATCTCTTTCTAGGGAAGTCTTCGTCTATAGAGAGGGAAAGGGGAGTGAGAAAAGAGGTAGGAGAACTAATGCTGTAGGTAGAAAATCATATTCCTACACACACACTAGTTAGAAACTTCAACACATGCATTTATGGGAAGAAACAACTCTGTGAATAACAACAAGACTAAATAGAATTCACCGATCACCAAGTATCAAGAAACCCCTTAGTCAAAGAAAGCTAGAAACTCCTTCTTATATTGATTTCTCAAATCAAAGTTGTACATAAAGTGGGAATGGAAGAAATTTTAGAGGGGAAGAGAGTAGAAGAAAATGGCTATCTCCTTTGCTTTCTCTAGGTACAATGCACTCTTGAGTCTACAAGATCAATTATCAACCCTTTGAAATGGGAATGGCTTTATAATTTATAGAATAGAATATTACTCTTCATCCTCCTCATGACCTTTCGAATACCTTAATATGACGTAAGACTGTTCATATTCCAATTTAAATATTTAAGTCCCTTGTATAGCAGCAAGGTGACTTAATTTACATTATGTTTCTAAAGTCACTTTTAAGTGACTTAAAGGTATATCAAAAAATCCAAACCCCAACAAAGAATTAGAAAATTTGAAAGTGAGAAATTTGGGGGCAAGAGGAAAGAGAAAGAGAGAGAGAAGAAGAAGAAAAAGAGTAGATGTCACCCGATGAAGTCCGTTGATCCTCGTTGATGGAAAGCTCCAAATGTAGTGAAACTCTAAATCTTTGAACTCCTTATACATTGTGAAACTCCTCCAAATTAGCTCCTAAACACTCACCCAATTGAATGAACTAAGGTGGATCTCAAAATCCCTATGAAAAATGGCTAGGATGCTCCCGAACAATCATGTTCCCTTGAATGATTATCCTTGTACATCCCATTGTGCCAAAACATCTCTTTGAGTGTAACTTACTATTTTTAGTAAGTGTGAAAAAGGAAACTCTCTTGATCTTTTGCTGAGTGTTGTGACCTTGATTCCCCTTGCCCACTACATTCCTCACTCCTTTGGATCAAATTTCTATTTTTAGCAGGTTCTCAAGGAACACTTACAATTTTTAGTAAGTTCCAAAAATGTCTGTTCTGGTGGATTCTCAGTTGTAGTGCACCTCCAATGTCTTCATCTCCTTTGCAGGTTCTTCTATTAATGAATTTCCCGAAATAGCAGTTCTTATGTAGTAGACCTGCTAATTTTAGAAAGTTGGCCTTTGGGAGTTGGATTTACGTGGAACAAAGTTTTTTGATATGGGTTTTTTCCCAATATCATCCCTTAGAAATTTTGGGCCCTCCCACTTAATAATCTAGGAGATTTTAAAGTTTTAATTTTTAGACCTCGTAGTGCTTTTGGGTACGACAGCCATTAATGACCTCAAAATTGTAGGTCTGGTTTTCTCCTTCATTTGTGAAGAAAATTATATTTTTGATGTGGGTTTTTTCTTCTAGTGCTTCACGTGTAATTCTACTTCGATCCGGCAACCGGTTTGACGGGAAATCCCACTTCTTTCTTCGTTGTGGATGCTCTGTAACATGTGAGGGGGGATTTTGAAGGTTTGTTTTTTATGGTCTTGGATAGGGGAATAAATATCAATAAACGGTTCATTGATTCATGCACAGGTTTGCAAGCTTTGTTTAGATTTCCATTTTTTAGCTATGGGGATTTTGTTGTTCTCTTCTTTGTTGTTCTTTGTTTCTCCTTAGATTGATGAGGATTCCTTCTGACACCTATGCATCACCATGGGAAATGTATTTCAGTTCCTTTGATGATCTGGTCTAAGCATTTGCAATGGCGGAGTGATGGTAGAATTTTGCAGAGGAAGAATGGAGGAATGGAGTGCACATATAACTGTTAGAATTTAGAAGCGGGAAAAGTGGCACTTGGAAATTTTTCAAAAAAATATGCATAGGTAGGGCTTGGGTGCATTTTTTCATGCTTTATGTCCCTAACCTTAAGGACATGAGGGACATCAATTTCCACAATGAGCAAGACGGTGACACGTGGCACTAGATCCAACGACAGGGAATGAAGGAGGAAAAAGTTGATTTGAACCACTAAGAGATGAAAGGAGGTCACATGGGTGTCTAAAAGACTCCTCCTAGGGTCTGGACACATTTTTCCATATCTGATGTCCCCCACCTTACAAACATAAGGGACATTAGTTTCCACAGTGGTCCTGGAAGTGACACGTGGCGCCCGATCCGACGGTAGGTAATGCACACTCCAAATAAGCACCTGGGGGCTAAACTGCGGTCACGTGAGTGTCCAGAAGACTTCCTATGGGGTATGGGTGCATTTTTACATGTATTATGTCCCCCACCTCAGGTACATAATGGAAATTAGATTCCACGGTGGTCCTGGAGGTGACATGTGGCACCCGATCTGACGATAGGGCATGCACGCTCCAAATAAGCACCTGGGGGCTGAACTGCGGTCACGTGAGTGACCAGAAGACTCCCTGTGGGGGATTGACACATTTTTAAAGGTATGATGTCCCCTACCTCAGGTGCATAATGAACAGAAGTTTCCACGGTGGTCCTGGAGCTGACACGTGGCGCCTAATCCAACGACGGGGATGAATGCACTCCAAGAATGCACCTGGGGGCTGAACTGTCAAGTGTGAAGGTCATATGAGGGCCCCAGAGGTCATATGAGGGATGGAATAATTTCTCAAGGGCTGATGTACCTAACCTCAGGGACATCGGGGGCATGAAATTCTGCCAGGCTCCTGGTGCTGACATGTGTCCTCTCGAAAAAATGACTAAGTCCTGAACTGCCTTTGAGAGGGTAACTTGGAATGAAGATAACATGAGCTCCCAATGGAATTTATTGGTGAAATTTGATACTATCCTAACTGGAAATAAATTTTTAAATCCAATTATGTGGGTCACATGTCTTAATTCAACAATATGATCCCTAAAAAATTAGATTTTTGATCTGGGACTCCACTTGTGCCTGAGAAAAACTGTCTTCCAATCATATGTGCCGAGGTGTTGCGAAAAATATTATTTCACCATCATGTAGGTCTTGGAATAATATTTTTGAAGATGCTATGTTTTACTTCCAACTCCATCTGGAGCTCCCGAAATATTCTTTTGAAGCCCAGTGGTTGTTTTAGGCATGTGTATTGTCTTGGCTTATGAACCCTGTTTTTTACTCAAACTGCTCCAAATCTTACAGAACTTCCCCAGACCTTCCAAAATAATTTCCATGATGTTCTAAGGTATTTCATTCACCTCCAAGTTGATTCTTCTCTTTTTTTCCACTCCAAGGGGTTGAATCCAGTCCTGGGAAGGCCAATGATAGCCCTTCCCAATATTGCCAGAAGATAGCATCTTTTTAGAACTCCCTAAAATCACCTAGGTAGAATGAGTGCACTTTAATAAATCCCCTAGGGGTAAAATTTTACATCTAATAGAGGGTGATCAGACTAATTGATTTGACCTAGGGTACCTAGGAATGAAAATTTTTCCATAGGGGTATAGTTGTCGTGCTTGGAAACTTCCAATTTCCCTGTTCCACATTTTCACGACAACAACTGGCTCTGGCTTGGGGACATGACATGGACTAAGTGCAGCAAAGACATGACATGGGAATCTAGAATCTCAATATTAGACCATATAGTTCGTTGATCAGTGCCTTATCCATTGGGCCCTACGGAGTCATGCACATCTCCAAGAATGGAAGATTAGAAGGAAACACACACGCACACAAAACAAAGGAAAGGAAACACACGACACATAATAGGAAGGGAAACACACCTATCAATCACCTATGGTACAAAGTGAGGGGACAACCCACTTTCACTAAAGTAATTTTCATTTCTCAAAAGTTACCTCTGAAGAGGCAACACCAAATGATGATGTTCTGCGAAGCTGTTGACGGGTTCCAGAAAGTAGCCTCCTTTCCTTAATTTATGGAAGCCAGGTACTTCCACGATTTTCATTTTACTTTTTAGGAGTGATTCCATGTGAGCTTCTTGATGTTCTAGTCCTTGCTTGGAAATTTTACTGCCTTCGTGTTCTTTGAAGTCAGTCTCATAGTGCCAGTTGCCTTTCATATTTATCCATATAGCTGATTTTCCATTAAGCATCTCATCACTGCCCCAGGGCTACTTTTTGTTCAAAATACTTGAACATTCTTGATTCTTTTCTTTTCCAGGCCTATGCTCATTAACATTTCTTCCATGAGAAACCTCATACATATCTGTTTCCTTTACTCCAGTGCAAGGTGCTTAGGTGCTGATGGAGGGATTGGGTACGACCTCATACTTTTCTTGTATGCCCATGGCACGAATGAAGAGATCAAGAATCAGCTCAGGATCTTCTACAAATTCTACTGCATCAAAAGTTTCTTTCACAGAGTTATGCTTCATTGTTTCATGTAACTCATCATTGTACACATTTGAGGAATGCATCTCAAGGCAACTATCTGGAGGCATTACCCCGTTATCTTGGGAATCACTGGACTCTATCGATCCTTCATCAAAAAGAGCTTCATCTTCAGAGGCTTCGAGAATCCTTGCTTTAGTTTCTTCATCATGGAAAGAATCTTCATCCTCAAAAGGGAAAGAAAATATCTCCATTTCGTTATTGCATCCATCAACCATTAGCTCCAGAGTAGCATCATATTTTTCAATATGACCAACCTTCATATTGGTTAAGGCTTCCAAATTAGCTTCACGCTTGTCTTGCAGATTTGTGGCTTGCATCAAGAGCTCGAGATTGATCTTAGGATCTTCAGTTTCTTTTACAACTTTAAGCATTTCTTGTATAGACATTTCTTTCAAAACTATCACGAGCTAATCAGAAGCTGAGTTTTACTCTCTATAGATGGCTTGAATGAGATCATCTTCATCCCCAAATGGGAATGAGAATAAATCCTCATCTTGGAAAATCATATAATTTGATTTATTTTCTTGAAAATCATCAAGAACCATCTCCTCTTCCTCGTGGTTTGCATCATCTGGCGATTTAGGGCTGACCTCTTGTAACTCGAATCTCCTCAAGGCTTCTTCAAAATCCAAATCTCTTTGGGAAGGCATGTTTAGGCCTATCAAGTTGGGGATATCATTTTCTTCCTTGTTTGCCACAAAGTGATTCATCTTCCGGCTACCTTGATCCAAGATGTTAGCTTCTACGCTTCTAAAATTTCGTATTATGTACCTCATCTTCTTCTCAGGAAGTAATTTCTCCATGTCTCCCTTCACTTGTATGGATGCAAAAGACCAATTCATTTGATTTTTCCCTCCGAAATCTCGACAAAAAATTATACTCAGCAACATTCTGAACGAGGCTGGGACATCTACTACAAAAACCATCACTGAAACTTTCTTGTCTAGAAATTTGGCGAGAGCCACCTATGCATCTTTAATCTTCCCTACAAGTGAGACCTTTTTTTATTCCAAAGAGTAACAAGAGCCACTAGGTGGAGTCATTGTAATTTTAAGAGCCTTGGCGACCTTCAAAGGCATCACGTTGTCTAAGGCACCAGAATCTATTATGCAATTGTTCAGTACATATTCTCCAACAAGAAGGGAGACGTAGAAAGGTTCAACTTTATCAGTCTTTGATGCACTCAGAGAAAGCATGTTCTGTGAGGGAGGTGTAGGTGAGTTTGGTAGCATGCCTTTGGAATGATGAGCTACATCATTGGGTGTTAGACTACCATTTTTGATGTATTGGATACACCTCTCAAATTGTTCATGATGAGTCCGCAAATATTCAGTTTCAGTAATCTGCACTTTGGCCTTGTTTGCATATTATATGAAGTCAAAGAGAGCAAATGCAGATAAACGGGGTGAAGGGACTGATTTTGGAGTCTGGATAGGCTTAGGAGTAGGATTTGATGTTTGAGGAATGGAGGGTATTTTGAAAGGCACACTAGGAGCTTTCAAGGAATTAGATTTTGTAGGAGAAATTTTAGAGTTAGACTTGCAAGAGACATTAGAAGACTTACTTGGGATTGAGGGAGCCTTCTTACTTGCTACAAGGTTAAGCTCCAACAATGCAAAAGTCATGGAAGATGGAAGTGGGGATCTTTGACTGATTATTTTATTTTACGGAGTCACCACAGGAGGATCATCAACCTTGTTTTCTTTTGTATTAGTGGAGAGAAATGCTCTTTTCTCGGCCTGAGAACGAGTGAATACCACACATGATAAACGAGGTACATTTTCATCAGCTTCTTTATCACATCTAAAATACTCACAAAATCTGATTTGTGCATCATTCTCAAACTCATCACTTTCTTGGAAATCACCACCTTCTTGTTCAAGCTCTTCTTCACTTTCTTTAAATCTGCAATTTACATTCACGGGTGGGGCTCCAAGGCAAGTCTTTGTGGTGCTCCTATAATTAGATTTATGTTGCTTCTCTGAGAAGAAATCATTCAAATAATTCCCTCTTCAAAGAGGCCATCTCATTCACCAACTTTTGTAGTGATGGATAAGTTCTATCATCTTTAGGATGGTGGGGCCTTGCCCTTTGATGGATTATTGATCTTTCCAGGGAGGATGAGATCATCATCCAATTTAATGGCCCTCCTTTGTGCTTCTACAATGTTCCTTGGTTGAACTCTTCGTAGGATAAATCCTACCTCTAGTGATTGAGTGTTTATGAAGAATATTTTGATATTTTTTGAGAGGGTGAATCTTCTTCCCGTATCCTATGAAGCAACCATTTGAAAATGAGCCATGAAGTCTCTCATAGTTTCAATTTCTCATTTCCCTCATTTAAGCCAACTACACCAAGAGGTCTTGACAATCTTTAGTTGATTTAAATCTTTCTTCGAAGGTAAGCCTTGATTTCATCCCAACTAGTGATGGATCGGGAAGGTAGGAGGTAGAACAATTCTACTACTTTTTCTTGAAGGGACTCCATGAACAATCTTACAGCAACATCTTCATGCTAGACACCAAGAATTCTGCATGATGTCACAAAAGCAGCAACATGTTCTTCAGGATGTTGTGAGTTGTCACCTTTGAACTTTGAAATTTCTTGTAGGAACCCATTGGTAGATTATGAAGAGGGGGTTCAAGAGAAAGTGAGCCTATATTACTTCCCCATGGAACAATGGGTTGAGGTCTTTCTTCTTCATCTTCCATTATTGATTCTACTTCTGATATTGCTTCTACGAATTGTTCTTCAAATTCTTCTTCTTCTGGGAGCTCAATACTCAATTGTGGTTGAAAAATGGGAGAATTTGAAGGTGGAGTATCCACAGGAGTTTTTATAGGATTACCCAGTGAACTTCATGAAGATTCAGATGGAGAGGAGGCTTGAGAGAAGAAGTAAAGGTTATCTCTAATTTGTTCTTTCTAATTTTGTGAAGCCTCGAAATTGAAATCATCAACACCTCTCGACCTAATCAACTTGGTGTGTCTTCCTTCAGCTAGCTTTTTTTTTTTGAAATTCTTGAAGTGGGAATATGAAAAGACACGTGCAAAAATTAGTAGGATAGCCTTCAGCAATGGACTTTCATGAAAGCTCTTTTCTGATTTTTTTTTTGAACTTTTGGGACCTTGCGGTCATATATTGGGTGCAGATGCTGCTAAACCTGCCCCACGGTGGGCGCCAAAAACTATTTGTGAGAAAAATTTTCAGGTGGACAAACTTTTGGAATTCTTGCCAATGCTCTGGGAATCTAAGTCCCTCTACTTAATAGGTGTAGCTGTCATATGTGCATGCGTGAGAAAGTGTGGATTTCTATGGTGGTATTTCGACCAAGGATCCAAGAGGGCACTCCACTGACCCTGAGGCAAAGCTAACAATATCTTACTAGGGAAGTCTTCATCTATAGAGTGGGAAAGGGGAGTGAGAAAAGAGGTAGGAGAACTAATGCTGCAGGTAGAAAATTAGATTCTTACACACACACACTAGTTAGAAACTTCAACACATGCATTTATCGGAAGAAACAACTCTGTGAATAGCAACAAGACCAAATAGAATTCACCGATCACCAAGTATCAAGAAACCCCTTAGTCAAAGAAAGCTAGAAACTCCTTCTTCTTGTATTGATTGCTCAAATCGAATTTGTACATAAAGTGGGAATGGAAGAAATTTTAGAGGGGAAGAGAGTAGAAGAAAATGGCTATCTCCTTTGTTTTCTCTAGGTAAAATGCACTCTTTAGTCTACAATATCAATTGCCAACCCTTTGAAATGGGAATGGTTTTACAATTTATAGTATAGAATATGACTCTTCATCTTCCTCATGACCTTTTGAATACCTTAATATGACTTAAGACTGTTCATATTCCACTTTAAATATTTAATTCCTTTTTATAATAGCAAGGTGACTTAATTTACATTATGTTTCTAAAGTCACTTTTAAGTGACTTAAAGGTATATCAAAAAAGTGTAAACCCCAACGAAGAATTAGAAAATTTGAAAGTGAGAGAAAGTTGGGGGGAAGAGGAGAGAGAAACAGGGAGAGAGAGAAGAAGAAGAAAAAGAGTAGATGTCTCCTGATGAAGTATGTTGATCGTCCATTGATGGAAAGCTCCAAATGTAGTGAAACTCTAAGTCTTCGAACTCCTTGCACACTGTGAAACTCCTCAAAATTAGCTCCCGAACGCTCACGCCAATTGAATGAACTAAGGTGGATCTAAAATTCCCTATGAAAAATAACTAGGATGCTCCTGAATAATGATGTCCTCCTGAATGATTATCCTTGTACATCCCATTGTGCCAAAACTTCTCTTTGAGTGTAAATTACTATTTTTAGTAACTGTGAAAAAGGCAACTCTCTTAATCCTTTACTAAGTGTTGTGACCTTGATTCCCTTTTCTCCCTGCGTTCCTCACTTCCTTTAGATCAAATTTCTATTTTTAGCAGGTGCCGAGGGAACACTTACTATTTGTAGTAAGTGCCAAAAATGTTCATTCTGGTGGGATTCTCAGTTGTAGTGCACCTACAATGTCTTCATCTCCTTTGCAGGTTCTTCTATTAATGAATTTCTAGAAATAGCAGTTCCTATGTAGTAGACCTACTATTTTTAGAAAGTTGGCCTCTGGGAGTCGGATTGACATGGAACAAATTATTTTGATATTGGTTTTTTCCCAATATCATCCCTTTGAAATTTCGGGCCCGCCCACTTAATAATCCAAGAGATTTTAAAGTTTTAATTTTCTGACCTGGCAGTGCTTCTGGCTACGGCAACCATTAATGGACCTCAAAATTGTAGGTCTTTTTTTTACTCTGTTTGTGAAGAAAAATATATTTTTGATGTGGGTTTTTTCTTCTGGTGCTTCACGTGTAATCCTACTTTGATCCGGCAACCGGTGTGATAGGAAATCCCACTTCTTTCTTCGTTGAGCCGAAAAGGAGATTTCTTCATTGTGGATGCTCTATTGCACATGGGGGGAGTTTGAAGTTGTATTTTTGATGGTCTTGGACAAAGGAATGAGTAGAAATAAACAGTTCATTGATTCGTGCACTGGTTTGCAAGCTTTGTTTAGATTTCCATTTTTAGCTATGGGGATTTTGTTGTTCTGTTCTTTGTTGTTCTTCATTTCTCCTTAGCTTGATGAGGATTCCTTTTGAGACGCTGTGCATCACCATGGGAAAGTTATTTCAGTTACTTTTTTGATATTTTCTGAGCATTTACAATGGCGGAGTGATGGTAGAATTGTTGCAGAGGAAGAATGGAGGAATGGAGCGCACAATATAACTGTTAGAAGTTAGAAGCGGGAAAAGTGGCACTTGGAAATTTTTCAAAAAGATATGTACTGGTAGGGCTTGGGTGAATTTTTCCATGCTTCATGTCCCTAACCTCAAGAACATGATGGACATAAATTTCTACAATGAGCAATACGGCGACATGTGGCACTAGATCCAATGACAGGGAATGAAGGAGGAAAAAGCTGATTTGAAGCACTGTGAGGTGAAAGGAGGTCACATGGGTGTCCAAAAGACTCCTCCTAGGGGCTGGGAAATTTTTTCCATGTTTGATGTCCCCCACCTTAGGTAAATAATGGACATCAGTTTCCACGGTGGTCCTGGAGGTGACACATGGCGCCCGATCCGACGGTAGGGAATGCACACTCCAAATAAGCACCTGGGGGTTGAACTGCGGTCACATGAGTTTCCAGAAGAATACTTATGGGGGATGTGATAAATTTTCCAATGTGTGATGTCCTCCCACCTTAGGTACATAAGGGACATCAGTTTCCACGGTGGTCCTGGAGGTGACACGTGATGCTCGATCTGACGGTAGGGAATGCACGCTCCAAATAATGCACCTGGGGCCAAAACTGCGGTCACGTGAGTGTCCAGAAGACTCCCTATGGGGAGTGGGATTATTTTTAAAGGTATTATGTCTCCCACCTCAGGTTTATAAGGGATATCAGTTTCAACAGTGGTCCCTGGAGCTGACACGTGGCACCTGATCCAAAGGCAGGGGATGAATGCTCCAAGAATGCACTTGGGGGTTGTACTGTCAAGTCTAGAGGTCATATGAGGGCCCCAGAGGTCACATAAGGGCTGTGAGAATTTTCCAAGGTTTGATTTACCTGACCTTAGGATGTGTCAGGGGCATGAAATCCCACCAGTCTCCTGGTGCTGACCTGTGTCCTCATCGAAAAAATGACTAAGTCCTGAACTGTCTTTGAGAGGGTAACTTGGATTGAAGATAAATTGAGCTCCCGGTGGAAATTATTGGTGAAATTTTATATGATCCTTACTGGAAATAGAATTTTAAATCCAATTATGTGGGTATAATGTCTTAATTCAACCACATGATCCCTAAAAAAATTGTATTTTTGATTTGGGACTCCACTTGTGCCTGAGAAAAACTACCTTCCAATTTATATGGACCAAGGTGTTGTGAAAAATATTATTTCACCATCATGTAGGTCTTGGAATCATATTTCCAAAGATGTTTTGTTTTACTTCCAACTCCATCTAGAGCTCCAATAATCTTCTTCTGAAGCCCAGCAGCTGTTTTAGGCCTGTGTACTGTCTAGGCTTATGAACCCTATTTTTTTCTCAGACTGCTCCAAGTCTTGCAGAAGTTCCCAAGACCTTCCAAAATTATTTCCATGATGTTGCAAGGTATTTCATTCACCTGCATGTTTATTTTTCTCTTCTGTTCTGCTCCAGGGGGTTGAATCTAGTCCTGGGAAGGCCAGTGATAGCCCTTCCCAATACTGTCGAAAGATAGCATCTTTTTAGAACTCCCTAAAATCACCTAGGTGGAATGAGTGCACTTTACTAAATCACCTAGGGGACAAATTTGACATCAAATAGAGCATGATCAGACTAATGGATTTGGCCTTGGGGTACCTAGGAATGAAAAATTTTCCACAGGAGTATAGTTGTTGTGCTTGGATACTTCAAATTTCCCTGTTGCACATTTTCACAACAACAACTAGCTCTAACTTGGGGACATGACATGGACTGAGTGTAGTGAAGACATGACATGGGAATCCAGAATCTCAATATTAGACCATATAGTTCATTGACCAGTGCCTTATCCATCGGGCCTTGCGTAGTCATGCACATCTTCAAGAAAGGAAGATTAGAAGGAAACACACACACACACAAAAAGAAGGAAAGGAAACACACAAAAAACAACATGATGGGAAACACACCTATTAATCACCTATGGTACAAGGTGGGGGGGACAACCCACTCTCGCTGAAGTACTTTTCATTTCTCAAAAGTTACCCCTGAAGAGGAAACGCTGAATGATGATGTTCTGCGAAGCCGTTGATGGGTTCCAGAAAGAAGCCTCCTTTGCTTAATTGTTTATGGAAGCTAGGTACTTGCATGATTTTCCTTTTACTTTGTAGGAGTGATTCCATGTGAGCTTCTTGATGTTTTGGTCCATTGCTTGGAAATTTTACTGCCTTCGTGTTCTTTGAAGTCAGTCTCATAGTGCCAGTTGCCTTTCATGTTTATCCATATAGCTGATTTTCCATTGAGCATCTAATCGCTGCCCCAGGGATGCTTTTTGTTCAAAATACTTGAACATTCTTGATTCTTTTCTTTCCCAAGCCTATGCTCATTGACATTTCTTCCATGAGAAAACTCAGACTTATCCATTTCCTTTACTCCACTATGAGGTTCTTGAGTATTGATGGAGGGATTGGGCGTGGCCTCATACTTCTCTTGTATGCCCATGGCACAAGTGAAGAGATCAAGAATCAGCTCGGGATCTTCTACAAATTCTACTACATCAAAAATTTCTTTCATGGAGTTATGCTTCATTGTTTCCTGCAACTCATCTTTGTACACATTTGAGGAATATTTATTTTTCAACTCAAGGAAACTATCTAGAGGGATTACCTCATCATCTCCAGAATCTCTACACTCTACCAATCCTTCATAAAAAATAGTCTTCATCTTCTAGAGGCTCTCAAAACTCCTTGCTTCAATTTATTCGTCATGGAAAGTAGTCTTCATCTGTCAAAATGGGAAAGAAAATATATCCATTTTGGTATTGCATCCATCAATCATTAGCTCAAGAGTAGGCATCATATGTTTCATGTTTCCTTATCTCAATATGGCCAACCTTCACATTGGTTAAGGCTTCCAAACTAGCTTCATGCTTGTCTTACATATTTTTGGCTTGCATCAAGAGCTTGAGACTGAGCTCAAGATTTTCCTTTTCTTCTGTGGCTTCTAAGCATTTCTTGTACAAACATTTATTTCAAACCTTTAGATGGGCTCATCACAAGCTTAGTTTTATTCTCTCCATAGATGGCCTGACTAAGATCATTTTCATCCCCAAATGGGGAATGAGAATAACTCCTCATCTTGGAAAAGCATATAAGCTGATTTTTCTTCTTGAAAATCATCGAGAACCATCTCCTCTTCCTCATGGTTTGTGTCATCTGGAAATTTGAAGCTGCCCCTCTTATAACTCTAATCTCCTCAATGCTTCTTCAAAGTTCAAATCCCTTTGGGAAGGCATGTCTAGGACCAATCAAGATGGGAATATCATCTTCCTCCTCAGTTGTCCACAAATTGATTCATCTCACCTGCTAACCCTGGTACAAAATGTTAGCTTCTGGGATTCCAGGCATTTTGTAATGTGTACCTCATATTATTCTTAGGAAGTAGATTTCTCCATGTATCCCTTCACTAGTATAGTTGCCAGAAGACAAATTCATCTAAATTTTCCCTCCCAAGTCTTGGCATAAAATTCTTACTCAGCAACATTCTGAATGAGGCTGGGACATCTACTACAAAAATCATCACTAGAAACTTTCTTGTCTAGAAATATAGTGAGAGATCCACCTATGAATCTTTGACCTTCCCTACAAGTGAGACCTATTTTCATTCCAAAGAGTAACAAGAGCTGCTAGGTGGAGTCATGGTAAGTTTGATAGCCTTGGTGACCTTCAAAGGCATCATGTTTTCTAAGGCACCAGAACCTATTATGGAATTGTTTAGTATATATTCTCCAACAATAAGGTAGACGTAGAAAGGTTCAAATTTATCTAGTCCTTGATGCACTCAGAGAAATCATGTTCTGTGAGGGAGGTGTAGGTGAGTTTGGTAGCATGCCTTTAGAACTATGAAGCTAACAACATTGGGTGTTAGACTACCACTCCTGATATATCAGACAAACCTCTCAAATTGTTCAAGATGAGTCCACAAATATGTGGTTTCGGTAATCTGCACTTTGGATTTGTTTTCATATTCTATAAATTCAAAGGTATCAAATGCAGATAAGGGTGGCTGAAGGGACTGATTTTGGAGTTTGGATAGGCTTGGGAGTAGGATTTTAATTTTTGCGGAATGGAGGATATTTCGAAAGGTACACTAGGAGCTATACTAAAGTACTTATATTTTACAAGATCGGATTTAGATTTAGACTTGGAAGATACATCAGAAGACTTACTTGGGATTGACGGGAGTCTTTTTACTTACTCACAGGGTTAGGATCCAACAACACAGACTTCATGGAAGATGGAAGTGGGGATCCTTGAATTGATTATTTTATTTTGCGGAGTTGCCACAGTGAGGATCATAAACCTTATTTTCTTTTGCAGCAGTGGAGGGAGATTCCTCTTTTCTCAAACTGAGAATGATTGAATACCACACATGAGAAACCAGGTGCATCCTCTTCATCTTCTTCATAACATCCAGGATACTCACAAAATCTCATTTGTGTATCATTTCTCAAACTCATCACTTTCTTTGAAATTACCACCTTCTTGTTCAAGCTCTTCTTCACTTTCTTGAAATCTTGCAATTTACATTCACGGGTGGGGCCTCCAAGGCAAGTCTTTGGGGTGCTCCTACAATCCGATTTCTTGTTGCTTCTTTGAGAAGAAACTCATTAAAATAATTCCCTCTTCAAAGAGGCCATCTCATTCACCAAATTTTGTAGTGATGGATTATTTCTCTCATCTCCAGGATGTTGGGACTTGCCCTTTGATGGATTCTTGACCTTTCTAAAGAGAATGAGATCATCATCCAATTTCAATATCCCTCCTTTGTGCTTCTATAATGTTCCTTGGTTGGGGCTCTTCGTAGCAAAAATCCTATTTCCAGATGATTGAGCGTTGAGGAATAATCTTCTTGACATTTTTTTGAGATGGAAAATCCTCTTCAAGTATCCTACGAAGCAATTGTTTGAAACAATCCGTGAAGTATCTCATGGTCTTCATTTTATCCTTTCTTCATTTCAGATAACTGCACTAAGAGGTCCTGACAATATTTAGTTGATTGAAATCTCTCTGTCGAAGGGCAGCCTTGATGTCATTCCAACAAGTGATGGACCAGGAAGGCAGGAGGTAAAACCATTATACTACTTTTTCTTGGAGGAAATCTATGAACAGCCTCACATAGCAACGTCTTCATGTTGGACATGACAAGAATTTCACATAATGTTGCGAAAGCAGTAATGTTTTCTTCAAGCTGTTCTAAGTTGTCACCTTTAAACTTTGGAAATTTCTTACGGTAACCCGCTAGTAGAGTCATGAAGAGGGGGGTTCAAGATCATGCGGGCATGTATTCCTTCCCCATGGAACAATGGGTTGAAGTATTTCTTCATCATCTTGCCATTTTTGTTTCCTGCTTCTTCTCTTTCTTCCAAGAATTCTTCTTCAAATTCTTCTTCTTCTGGGTGCTCAATGACTCAATGGTGGTTAAAAAATGGGGCGAATTTGAAGGGGGAGTATCAACATGAGTCTTGATAGCATTGCCTAGGTGACCAGTTCCTAAAGATTCAGAACAGAGAGGAGGCTTGAGGGAAGAAGTATGTGTTAGTGCAAATCAGTAGCAATCCTGGATGTTGTCTCAAATTTTTTAGTTTGATATGGAATATCTAGTGTGATTACACAACATTGATTCTCTTCCCCAAGTGTGGGGACTTGTCAAAAATGGGAAAAAGAATCTCCAAATTAGAGGTTGGTTCCTCAAATCCTTTGATCAGATGTATTACTTGAAAATTTCAGAGGTTTAATATCAGATCCTACTCTAAATTCCAAGGAGACAGAGATAAAGATGCAAAGAAATAAAACTTGAGTAAAGGGGGTGATACACCAAAGGAGTGGTGAACATTTACTTCTGCAAATTGACACAGATTACAGAAATGTAACTAAACATCATACAAAAACTGCTAAAATGTAATGAAAGATCATAAATGAAGCAAAACAATACAAGAAGAGGATTGAAACTCATTCATAAAGCTTGCACTATCATTCCCATTCAAAAATACATGCATTACAATAGCAGAGAGGTAGAAAACACAGTTGTAGTCCATGAAAGAGGTCTGATATTCCACAAAATCACTTTCCAAGGTGATAGGAGGGAGTCTGCAAAACATAAAAAAATGTCCAACCCTTACAAAATGAGCCAAATCTGGGTTTTAATGGGTGAGCAGAAAAAAGAGAAGGAGAAAAATGTAGGCAAAATGGATTTATGAATTCAACCACCAACAAGATCCACAAATTTCACCTATATAGTGATGCGCTTCATGGAATAAGCCCATACTTTGAAGTGCATTGTTCTACAGATCAAAAAATGACCCATTCTTCATTAATTTTGGTGGTTGAATGTAAATTCTGTGTTTTTTTGCATGCCATAGGACGTTTCTTCTATTTTCTCCCAAAATTCTCTATCAAAACACAAAATTGAACCCTCCATCGATGTAGATAATTTCACCAGATCTTTCCAACAACACTAAAATCGTGAAAATATGAGCTCTGGATCAAAATTTATGCCCTTTTGAAGATTTAGGGCAAAAAAGGGCCAAAAATGGGTTGGCGGACCGAAAGTTTTAAAATTTTCCCCCTTTTTTTGAAATTTGGGGAAAAATTTCCCCAAAAAATTCCGCCCCCCACCACTCCAATGCCATGTGGTACTTTCTGATTGGTTGTGCGGCTTCACATGATCATTTTACACCTTTTTGAGTCTTTGGAAAATTTTCCAAAAATTATCTCCCGCACTCGACGCTCCGATGACCATGTGGCATCCTCCTATTGGCTCATGGGCATTTGCTTTCAAATTTTCTATCACTTCTGACCACTACCCCAAACATGACATGTGGCATGTTTCATTAGCTCAGGCCTGAACCCCAAATTTTCCTTCCGTCGCACCCCCTTAAGATTTTTGCCGGCCACATGGACACGTGGCAGGTTTTGATTGGCGTGGGCCATCGCGGGCGGGCTTTCATTCGCCATTTTCCACACTTTGGAGAAAGGGAAAATTTCACTTCCATGTGCTCTACCTCCTACCATGCTCACGAGGACACATGTGGCAGGTTTTGATGATTCATTGGTAGGCCTTCGGGCCTAAGATTTTCCATTTGTGCCAACCTTTGAAATTTTTCTAACTCCCTCCCACCGTTCCGATCTCCGATGGGCCCATACGACACGTGGCCACTTCCTATTGGCTGGTAGGCCTTCGGGCCAAAAAATTTCTTTTAGTGCACCCCACCAATACTTGGTGAAAATTTTTATAATTTACCTCCGCCTCCCGCCATTCCGTTTGCCAACGTGGCACTTCCTGATTGGTCACGGACCTCCCATTGGGAAAATTTCCCTCCAAAACTCCGCTGAGCCATAACTTGCAAAATACAAGGAGTTAGAAGGAAAACTTTACCTTTCTGGAAAGCTAAGAAGATTCTCTATCTGATGAAACCATTTCTAGAAAATTTTGAGTGCCTAAAAAGTAAAAAAAATTCTGACTGAGGCACAAGGAAGGAAGAAATGAAGGGAGTTAGCCAAAAATAAGCAAGGGGCTTATTTTGGATAACAATTTTGGCAACTCAGAGGGGTCATCTACCTATTGGATGAAGTTACCAGTTTTCTAAAGCAATCCATTGGGCATGGAGTCATAACTTTAACTTGACTTGGTACTATCAACTCATTAGAAAATTACAAGCAGGAAGATTGTGAGAGTAGAACATCATTTGATCTGGAACATGGCCTGCAAAAATGCATCCTTGGGACATCAAGCTTGTGCCAAAGCACTTAGGGAAATGGAAAACTAAGCTACAAAAAAATGATGTGCACAAGCACTTGGAGGAATGAAAATCTAAGCTAATATGTACAAGGTGGAGAGTTCCCTTCTAGTAGCAATGCTTTAGATGGATTCCATTAACTGGAATCTACAGTTCTTCACCATCCAATGTAGACAATTGGAAGGCATTGTTGTTCTTACATTTTGTGACCATGTAGGGGCCACTCCAAATGGCATCAAACTTTGAATGCCTTCCTGTATTTTTCTCGGTATGCATCCCATTTCAACACTAGATCTCCAACTTGGAAGGTTCTAGCCTTAGCTTTCCTATCAAAGGTCTCTTGATCAAGGTTTGGTCCTTCTCCATTGCTTGGGCTGCATGATCTCTGATTTCTTAGAGCTCCACCAATTTTACATATCTAACCTCCATGGGTTCAAACTCCAACAACTCCAATTGCTTCATGAGTTCCAATGTTTGCAACTCAAGTGACATGGGCAAGATTGCCTCTCTTCCATAAACAAGTCTGAATGGAGAGTTACCTATGGATATCTTAGGAGTTATCCTATCAGCCCATTCAATTTGGATGGTTTTAATTTGGTGTTCTAAGTCCTCTAATTTTCATCAAGATTCTTCTTGATGATCCTTAACAAGTTCTTATTGGTAAACTCAGCTTGGCCATTACCTTGAGGGGTAATAATTTAATGAAGTGCTTAGGTAAATCCCATTTTGATAGCCCATTCAGTCACCTTTGATCCTATGAATGCCAAAGCATTATCTAATATTATAGTGGCAGGTATACTAAATCTAGTTACTATCCCTTCATAGAAGTCTAGAATGCTAGATTCATTTGCTTCTTTAAGTGTCACTACCTCAGTCCATTTGGTGAAGTAGTCTATTGCTGTTAGAATCTACTTATGTCCTTGGCTTGAGTTTGGGTTAATGAATCCAATGAATTTGAAACCCCATTGCATGAATGGCTGGTCAGCTGAAATTGGGTGCAATGGAAGGGAAGCTAATCTCTCCTTACCTATGAAGAATGCACAATTTTTGCACCTCTTGATCCATGCATAATAATCACTAAATACCTTGGGATAATAATAGCTAACCTTCATGATCTTGAGGGTTATCACTCTTGGAGAAAAGTGACATGCCAACTTGAACCACCATGGAACTCTTCTAACATTCTATTAATCTGATTTGTTCCAATGCATCTCAGAAGCACTCCATTTACATCTTTCTTGAACAAAACACCATCAACAAGTACATATGGGACACCCTGCAATCTGAAGTGTCTTCTCTTGGTTTTGTTCATCTCTGGAGGGCATAGGCCTATCTGTAGGAAGTGCATTATGTCTTGGGTCTAGCAAGGAGTGAGGACACCATCATTCTCTTCTTGAATGGTTCTTGGTTCTTGGTTGTCTTGCAACGTCAAAACAACATCCTTCTCATTGCACGCTTCCATTGATTTTCTCAAGACCAGTTGTTCACATAATCCCTTTCCTTGGACCAGCTTGGTGACTTTGATCTCAATTTCATACTCCATGACATGAGTAATCCACCCTGCACGTTTTTCATTTAAGTATTTGTTGAGGAGGAAGTCTTTTACTCCCACATGAGAAACCAACAGTTGAACCTTGTTGTTTGAAACTAGATGTTTAAATTTCTTCAAGCTCCTAATCACTGCAAGAACTTGCTTCTCAATGAAAGAATACCTCACCTCATAGTCCTCCAGGATTTGGCTAAAGAAAGGCAATTGGCTGCTCTGCATTTACTTTGTTCTGTTGTACTAAAATTGCAGAAATTGTATCATCACCTCCAAATGCATAAAGGATAAAATCCTTGGAGAAATCTAGGTTAATGAGAGTTTGATCTTGTGAGATAGCCTCCTTTGATTGCCTCAAAAAATTTCCTTACCTTCAGTTTTCCATTTGAAATCCATTCTTTTCTTTAACATCATGGTTATTGGCTTGACAAGGGCTGCAAAATCTGGACAAACCTCCAACAAAATTGATCCTTCCCAAGAAACTTTGAAGGGCTTTCTTATGACTTGGTAATGGCAGTGATTTTATTGACTTCAACCCTCTCTAGATCAATTGCTAATCCTTCTTTGGAAACAATGTGGCCAAGGAGACTTTCCTTCATGAGCTAGAAAAATACATTTTTTGGGATTCAAGGATACCCCAAATCTTCTACATCTTTGGAACACTTGTCTCAAATGAAAGATATGATCTACTGCACTTTTGAAAAAAACCAATGATATCATCTAGATATACCAGCACTATCTTATTGATCAATCCCTTGAACGCCATATCCATTGCCCTTTGGAAGCTAGCTCCAGCGTTGGACAACCCAAATGGAATTTTTCTGTATGCATAAGTTCCCCATTTGGTGGTGAAGGCTGTTTTGAACTGATCCTCTTCCTTTACCATGATCTGATTGTACCCTGAATAACCATCTGGTAATGAAAACCTCTCAGAGCCAACAACAACTTGCAAAATCTGCTCCATAGAAGGAAGTGGGTAATGATCCTTGAGAGATGCTCTATTCAAATCTCTGAAGTCTACACACAATCTGATTTCTCCACTCTTCTTTCTAACTGTAACTAAGTTTTCTACCCAACTAGAATGCTTAATGGGAAATATGATACTTGCCTCTATTAACTTATTCAATTCCTTCTTCATGAGAGGCTCCATGTGTGGATTGACTGGCCTTTGTTTTTCCTAATGGGCTTAGCACTTGGATCCAATTCAATTGTATGTTGAGCTAGCTTGGGATTGAAACCTCTCAAGTCTTCATAGCTCCAAGAAAAATATGTCTGGGAACTCTTGGAAAAGTTTCCATAAACTCATACCTTTCTTTCTCAGGTTGTCACTTTACCAATTTGAAGTGACTTGCCTTCTCCAACTAAGATGGGCACTGAATCTTCTCCCTTGACTTGGATGTTTACTTTCTCCTTCCTAAATTGATCATTAGGATTAAAAATGGACTCCAAAGTGACAAGTCCCTTTGGGCAGTTTGTTGGTTCTCAGCTGTACCACTTGATCACCATACTGTTGTTCTAACTTTTCTTGATTTTTGGCTAAGAACTCAGCTTCTTCTTGCAAGAAATTGATGATTTATTGGTCATTTTCAAACACTTGCCAACTTACATTATTGTCTGGCACTGATGACCTTACAATCACATGAATGCTTGGCTACACTTTATCTTCCTTGATACTTTCAACAACATCAAAGGCTTGCTCCAACTGCTGCAAGTCTGTCAACAACTTGGTTTTCTTTCCTAGGGATGGAATTGATGCCAAAGCCTTCAAAATACTCAATGAGGTCCCACACCCTATTCTTATAACACTTGAGTAGATCATTTTTGGCAGCATGCTTTCCTTTAACTTGGTTGACAATCATCTCACTGTCACCAAAAGATTGTAGGTTTTTGATACCTCTCTTGATTGACCAATGCAATCCTTGTATCAAAGCTTCATATTCAGCAGTGTTGTTAGAACATGCAAACTGAAATCTAAAAGCTGAATAATACTTAATGCCTTGAGGTGAAACAAGAATAGCTCCCCCTCCTGCACCTTGCCTACTTCTTGATCCATCAAAAAATAGTTGCCATACCTCATTGTCATCCTTATGGTTTGGCTTGGTGATGCTAGGAATAGGCTGATTTTCTTCATGTATGCAATAGACTCCTAGCTTAGATTCCTCTATTTCCTTGGTAGGGATCAAAAGCATGTACCTTTCTTGCCCATTCATCAAGAGTCAAATCTGGGATGCTTCCAACTTTGGTGTCAGCTTCATCTGTATTTGGATAATCCTCTTGATCAAATGTTGAACAATTGGCATTGATTGGGCTTGGAGTATGAGGCTCAATGTGAAAGTTTGCAATAGGTTCAGATCTGATTGTGGCCTTAGTTTCCATATCTGGTTCTAAACAACATGTGTGACCAATCAGTGGATAAGTAACCTCTAATTTTAGCTTTGAAATCCCTTGACAAACATAGGGCAAAGAGTGGTGGCAAATCTATCACTGACACATCTTGCAAAACAGTAACATTGGGGCATGCATGTCAAAGTAAGATTCAAATCTTTGATTACTCCCACTATTGTTACTGCTGTCCCATCTAGTTGCACCACCCCTTTGGATATGACTTCATATTGGAGGCCTAGCTGATCAAGCTATTTTCTTGGGCATTACAGAACTACTTATCCCGGAATCAATCATGCAATTTTGTACTAGCTTATCCCCAATGACCAATGAAACATAGAATGGAGGGGGCTTCAAAAATTTACCTTGTTGTCCTCCATGATTCCCTTCAGGCTGAGCAGCATTTGTGAGTACCTTCTCTTGCATATGAACTTGCTGATTTGAAGTTGACCAATTCTTCATGGCAGCTTGTAGTAGATCTCTTTGGCCTGGGATGGATAGTGATTCCCACATTGATATATTCACATTTTTCTTCTTCATCTGATCAATGATGCTAAATGGGGATGAAACATCTCTTTGTTGCCCCCTAGCCTACACATTCTTTTCTTGTACATGGGTTGCAACAGCTGGCATTTGAGCTAGTCTAGAAGGTGGCTTGGGTTGTCCTTGCATGTTTGGAACTACATTTTTCTTGCTAACAACTTTGTGGAGTGATGGAAGGTTGTGGGTCACTTGGAGCCAACTGACTAACCCTTTACCAATATTCCTCTTCTTTGACCTTGTGTTGGCTACTACATTCTGAGACACTGCTTGATTCATGCCACAAAAATCCGCAACCTACCAATTCACAAATGTAGTCTCATTTGGATTTATATTCTGCTAGGATGTTCTTTGTTGTTGGTTTGTTTCCTAACTCACCTCACTCTCTATGCTAGTTGTTGTCACCATCAAAGCTTGGTTCAAAGCACCATTGAAGCACATGGACTAGTTGTGAGGTTCATTGCATGGGAAACCACCAATCATACTCTTGAGCCATATTATTTTTGTGCTGGCACCAATGCTTTAGAGGTAAATGCATCATTGGTGTTATAGGGTTAAAATGGTCTATTGGCAAGAGGCCTTGTTTGATTTTGATTTGTAGTTGGATTGGGCTGGCCTATTAGGCTGATATGGCTGCCTATTAGGCTGAGTTTGGGCTGATAAGAAGGTCTAAATCTTTGGTCCTGTCTACCTCCTAAGTGTCACTAGCTCATTGCCTAAATTTTTTAATTGTTTCATGACTTCTTGAAGTTCATTTGAGGCACTAGAGGATGAAATAGAAGTCTTATTTGAACTCTGATTTCTAGGAGTGGTAATAGGAGCTATAGTAGGTGCTCAACTAGTACTTGGGCTTTCCAAGTTTGGATACAAAGGTATGGGAGGCCTTGGATCCATTTTACTATCTTGGATCAAACAATTCTTTGCTCTAATGGACAATGCTATAAGCTATAGGTATATTTGTACCTCCCATGGATTGAATTAACATAGCAATATCAGAATTTAAAGCTTTGAGATATTATAAGAAAGCACCTTCAGCTATTGGCCTTACTGCCACTGGAATTCTATCCCAAGTCCTTTGAAATATGAAGGTTGAAGTTAGTCAACTACTCATTGGGAGCTCTCTTGATAGTTGTCAGTTGTTCTAAAAGAGACAAGTTATCTCCCTTTTCTCCAAACTACTAATGGAGAGCTATGCATAACTGATTCCAATTTTGGATAGAACTAGCCCCAAGGCTCATGAACCATTGCAATGCTTTCCCTTTGAATGAAGATGCCAGTAATTTGATAGCAATTTGCATCTCAACAATCTCATGGATTGCACAAACATTAGTAATGTCCTTGACATGATCACCAGGAGTGGTCTGATTTTCTTTAGTAAAGTATGAAATGTTCTTCAATGTTGCAATTGAAACTAGATTTTGTGCATTGAGAGCAAGTGGGTTGCTTCCAGTGAAGTTAACATAAGGATTGTTTTTTTGTGCCATTCTGATTGGCCTAAGAACCCTTGTTGATTGAGTGAGAGGTCTACCAGGGGGAGGAGTTGATAGAGTTCTATTTGGTGGAGATGGAGACCTTTAAATCCTTCTTCCTCTCTATCTTCTTCCAAGAGATAGCTATAGATACTCAGACAATTCCTCCTCTCTAGCTCTTGCATTTGTGTTGATTCTTCTCATGAATCTTTGGACTTGGACTGCTTAAACTAGTTGATTTTTTCCCTTTGGAGCCGCCAAATGTGCAAATCAGGGCTCTTTTTTAGAAAGAAACTTGCAACAAATGCACATCAACTTGTTGCAATGAAGATGAAGACCTCTAAGGTCCCATCGGGCATGCTAAAACTGTTAGTGAAAATAAACAACACCCCTGGATGTTGTCTCAGATTTCTAGTTTAATATGGAACATCCAGTGTGATTGCACAACAACGAATCTTTTCCCCAAGTGTGGGACTTGTCAAAGATGGAAAAATAATCTCTAGATTAGAGACTAGTTCCTCAACTCCTCTGATCAAATTTATTACTTGCAAGTTTTAGAGGTTTAATATCATATCCTACTCTAAATTCAAAGGAGACAGAGATAAAGATGCAAAGAAATAAAACTAAGTAAAGGGGGTGATACACCAAAGGAGTGGTGAACATTTATTTCTTCAAATTAACACAGATTACAAAAATGTAACAAACATCATACACAAACTACTAAAATGTAATGAAAGATCATAAATGAAGCAAAAAAATCCAAGAAGAGGATTGAAACTCATTCACAGAGCTTGCACTATCATTCCCATTCAAAAATATATGCATTACAATAGCAAAGAGGTAGAATACAAGCTGCAGTCCTGAAAGAGATCTGATATTCTACAAAATCACTTTCCAAGGTGATAGAGGGAGTCTGCAAAACATAAAAATGTCCAACCCTTACAAAACGAGCCCAATCTAGCTTTTAATGGTTGAGCAGAAAAAGAAAAAAAACGTGGGTAAAACGGATTTATGAATTCAAGCACCAACTAGATCCAAAAATTTCACTTGCAGAGTGATGGGCTTCATAGATGAACCCATGCTTAGAAGTACATTGTTCTGCAGATCAAAAAAATGGCCATGCTTCATTAAATTTGGTGGTTGAATGTCAATTCTACATTTTTTTCATGCCAGGGGTGATTCTTCAATTTTCTCCCTAAATTCTCCTTCAAAATACAAAATTTAACTCTCCATCATGTAGAGAATTTCACTATATTTCCAATGACACAAAAATTGTGAAAATCTAAGCTCTGGATCAAAAGTTATGCCCTTCTGAAGATTTAGGGCAAAAGAGGGCCGAAAATGGGTTGGCTGGACGAAAGTTTAAAATTTTCCCCCTTTTTTGACTTTGGGAAAATTTCCGCAAAAATTTCCACCCCCTACCACTCCGATGCCATGTGGTAGGTTTTGATTAGTCCACGGGCTTCCTATGTTCATTTTAGACCTTTCTGGTCTTCAGAAAATTTTCCAAAAAATCTCCGTCGGCCCAACACTCTGAGGACACATGGTGCCTCCTAATTCGCTAGTGGGCCCTTGCTCTCAATTTTTCCATCACTACCAACCACTATGTCGAGAAAGACACTTTTCACCTTTTCATTGGCTCGGGCCTTAATCCCAAAATTTCCTTTGTCGCGCCTGCCCTTAAGATTTTGGCGGCCACATGGACACATGGTGCCTTCTGATTGGCGCGGGCCATCGCGGGTGGACTTTCATTCCATTATTTTCCATAGTTTGGTGAAAGGGAAAATTTTCTTTCACCTCTCCACCTCCCGAATGCTCTGAGGACACATGGCATGCTATGATTCATTTTGGGCCTTCAGGCCAAGATTTCCCCATTGCGCCAAGTTTTGACAATTTTCTAAGTTCCCCCTATCGCTCCGATCTCCGATGGGCCTCTAGACACGTGGCCACTTCCTATTGGCCGGTGGGCCTTCGGGCCAAAAAATTTAGTTGTGTGCCCCACCAATACTTGGTGAAAATTTTCTAAGTTTCCTCTGCCCCTGCCATTCTTATGCCACGTGGCAACTTCCTATTGGTCGTAGACCTCCGATGGGAAAATTTCCCTCCAAAACTCCATCGAGCCATAACTTGCAAAATATAAGGAGTTAGAAGGAAAAATTTACTTTTCTGGAAAGCTAAGAAGATTCTCTATCTGATGAAACCATTTCTAGAAAATTTTAAGTGCCTGTAAAGTGAAAAATTTTAACCGAGGCACAAGGAAGGAAGAAATGAAGGGGAGTTAGACAAAATAAGCAAGGGGATTATTTTGGATAACAGTATGGGTTATCTCTAATTCATTCTTGTGATTTTGTGAAGCCTCAAAATTGAGATCATCAACACCTCTCAACCTGATCAACCTGGCATGTCTTCCTTCAGCCATCTTTTTTTTTTAAATTCTTGAAGTGGGAATATGAAAAGACACGTGAAAAAATCAGCAGTGTAGCCTTCAGCAATGGACTTTCATGAAAACTCTTTTCTATTTTTTTTTGAACTTTTGGGACCTTGCAGTCATATATTGTGTGCAGATGCTACTAAATCTGCACCACAGTGGGCACCAAAAACTGTTGGTGAGAAAATTTGTCAAGTGGACAAACTTATGGATTTCTTGCCAACACTCTAGGAATCTAAGTTCCTCTACTTAACTGGTGTAGCTGTTGTATGTGCATGCGCAAGAAAGTGTGTATTTCTATTGTGGTATTTCGACCAGGGGTCCAACAGGGGCACTCCACTGACCCTGCGGAAAAGCTAGCAATCTATTGCTAGGGAAGTCGTCATATGTAGAGCAGGAAAGGGGAGTGAGAAAAGAGGTAGGAGAACTAATGTTGTAGGTAGAAAATTAGATTCCTGCACACACACTAGTTAGAAACTTCAACACATCCATTTATTGGAAGAAACAACTCTACAAATAGCAACAAGACCAAATAGAATTCACCAATTACCAAGTATCAAGAAACCCCTTAGTCAATGAAAGCTAGAAACTCCTTCTTCTTGTATTGATTGCTCAAATCAAAGTTATACATAAAGTGGGAATGGAAGAAATTTGAGAGGGGAAGAGAGTAGAAGAAAATGGCTATCTCCTTTGCTTTCTCTAGGTATAATGCACTCTTGAGTCTACAAGATCAATTGCCAACCCTTTGAAATGGGAATGGCTTTACAATTTATAGAATAGAATATGACTCTTCATCTTCCTCATGACCTTTCAAATACCTTAATATGACTTAAGACTGTTCATATTCCACTTTAAATATTTAATTCCCTTTTATAATAGCAAGGTGACTTAATTTACATTATGTTTATAAAGTCACTTTTAAGTGACTTAAAGGTATATCACAAATTGTAAACTCCAACGAAGAATTTGAAAATTTGAAAGTGAGAGAAATTTGGGGGGAAGAGGAGAGAAAAAGAGAGAGAGAAGACGAAAAATAGTAGATGTTACCCGATGAAGTCCGTTGATCCTCATGATGGAAAGCTCCAAATGAAGTGAAATTCTGAATCTTCGAACTCCTTGCACACTGTGAAACTCCTCCAAATTAGCTCCCAAACGTTCACCCAGTTGAATGAACTAAGGTGGATCTCAAATTCCTTGTGAAAAATGGCTAGGATGCTCCTGAACAATGATGTCTCCCTGAATGATTATCCTTGTACATCCCATTGTGCCAAAAGTTCTCTTTGAGTGTAACTTACTATTTTTAGTAAGTGTGAAAAACGATACTCTCTCGATCATTTGTTGAGTGTTGTGACCTTGATTCCCCTTTCTCCCTATGTTCCTCACTCCTTTGGATCAAATTTTTAGTTTTAACAGGTGCTCGAGGGAACACTTACTATTTTTAGTAAGTGCCAAAAATGTCTGTCCTAGTGGATTCTCAGCTGTAGTGCACCTCCAATGTCTTCATCTCCTTCGCAGGTTCTTCTGTTAATGAATTTCTGGAAATAACAGTTCGTATGTAGTAGACCTGCTATTTTTAAAAATTTTGCCTCTAGGATACGGATTGACATGGAATGGATTTTTTTGATGTGGGTTTTTTCCCAATATCATCCCTTTGAAATTTCGGGCCCGCCCGCTAAATAATCTAGGAGATTTTAAAGTTTTAATTTTCAGACCTGGCGGTGCTTCTGGGTACGATAACCATTAATGTACCTCAAAATTGTAGGTCTAGTTTTCTCCTCTGCTTGCGAAGAAATTTATATTTTTGATGTTTTTGTTTTCTTTTGGTGCTTCACACTGCAATCTTAATTCGATCTGGCAACCGGTTTGACGAGAAATCCTACTTCTTTCTTCATTGAGCCGAAAAGGAGATTTCTTTATTATGGATGCTCTATCGCATGTGGGGGGAGTTTGAAGGTGTATTTTTTATGGTCTTGGATAGAGGAATGAACATCAATAAATGGTTCATTTATTTGTGCACTAGTTTACAAGCTTTGTTTAGATTTCCATTTTTTAGCTATGGGTATTTTGTTGTTCTTCGTTTCTCCTTAGCTTGATGAGGATTCCTTCTGAGACCTATGCATCACCATGGGAAAGGTATTTCAGTTAATTTTTTGATCTTGTCTAAGAATTTGCATTGCCGGAGTGATGGTAGAATTTTGTAGAGGAAGAATGGAGGAATGGAGTGCACATATAATTGTTAGAAGTTAGAAGCGGGAAAAGCGACACTTGGAAATTTTTCAAAAAGATATGCATAGGTAGGGCTTGGGCGTAGTTTTCCATGATTTATGTCCCTGACCTCAGGGACGTGAGAGACATCAATTTCCATAATGAGCAAGACGGTGACACATGGCACTAGATCCAACGACAGGGAATGAAGGAGGAAAAAGATGATTTGAAGCACTGGGAGCTGAAAGGAGGTCACATGGGTGTCCAAAAGACTCTTCCTATGGTCTAGGAACAATTTTTCATGTCTGATGTCCCCCACCTCAAGTACATAAGGGACATCAGTTTCCACAGTGGTCCTGAAGGTGACACGTGGCACCCGATCCGACGGTAGGGAATACACGCTCCAAATAAGCACCTAGGGGTTGAACTACGGTCACATGAGTGTCTAGAAGACTCCCTATGGGTTCTAGATGTCTGATGTCCCCCACCTTAGGTACATAAGGGCCATCAGTTTCCAAGGCGGTCCTTGAGGTGACATGTGGCACCCAGTCCGACGACAGGGAATGCATGCTCCAAATAAGCACCTAGGGGCTAAACTGTCAAGTCTGAATGTCATATGAGGGCCCCATAGGTCACATGAGGGCTGGGAGAATTTTCCAAGGGCTGATGTACCTAACCTCAGTGACGTCGGGGGCATGAAATCCCGCCAGGCTCCTGGTGCTGACACGTTTTCTCTCGAAAAAATGACTAAGTCCTGAACTGCCTTTGAGAGGGTAACTTGGAATGAAGATAACTTGAGCTCCTAGTGGAAATTCTTAGTGAAATTGTATATAATCCTAAATGTAAATGGATGTTTTAATCCAATTATGTGGTTCTCATTTCTTAATTCAACCATATGATCCCTGAAAAATCAGATTTTTTAAATCTCGGACTCCACTTGTGCCCGAGAAAAACTACCTTCCAATCATATGTGCCAAGGTGTTGTGAAAAATATTATTTCACCATCATGTAGGTCTTGGAATCTTATTTCTAAAGATGTGTATTTTTACTTCCAAATCCATCCAGAGCTCCCGAAATCTTCTTCTGAAGCCTAGCAATTGTTTTAGGCCTGTGTACTGTCTAGGCTTGTGAATCTTTTTTTTTTACTCAAACTGCTCCAAGTCTTGAAGAACTTCCCTAGACCTTCCAAAATGATGTCCATGATGTTCCAAGGTATTTAATTTGCCTCCATGTTGATTTTTATCTTCTTTTCTGCTCTAGAGGGTTGAATCCAATCCTGAGAAGGCCAGTGATGGCCCTTCCCAATACTGCCAGAAGATAGCATCTTTTTAGAACTCCCTAAAATCACCTAGGTGGAATGAGTGCACTTTACTAAATCACCTAGGGGACAAATTTGACATCAAATAGAGGGTGATCAGACTGATGGATTTTACTTGGGGTACCTAGGAATGAAAAATTTTCCATAGAGGTATAGTTGTCGTGCTTGGAAAGTTCCAATTTCTCTGTTGCACATTTTCATTAAAACACATCGTTATACAATTCGATGTGCCTCTAGGTGAATGCACCAAGCCCTTAAGCATTTACAACAAGGAGACCCATGGTCACTATGACATTTGATAGTTTTGTAATAGAAAAAATATAGAGCAACTAAAATTGGGTCTCGAAGGGTTCATTTCCAGAATAGTGGGGCAGGTTCCAAGTCACCTAATTTAAACGTCAAATTTAAGCTTTAAATTATGATCAGATCAGGCTATCAATTATGACTCTATGCCCAATGGATGCTTCAACAAGGAAACTAGTCTATTCATCTAGTAGGTAGATTTCCATGTGAGTTGCAAAATTGTTATCTTAATTTTTTCCCCAAGAAAACTTGATAAAACATGACCCTGTTGAGGGAGGAATCCAAGGGACATTTCCACCACACAAGCCCACATTTCAAATCCAACAAACAGGTTGCGGGTGAGCTCTACAATGGAATAGCAGGGTTCGGCGAAGGGCCAAACATGTCAAAGAAAACCATAGGCTCAAAGGAGAGAAAACAAAGAAAGACTCAAAGGTTTCGGGCTTCACAAATGATTCAGAACAAGCCAAAATTGACTATGGAAGAATTAGTGGAAGTTGCCAAGTGTCAACTCAACATAACTTCAAATATTGAATCCTAAAGTGGAGAATCAAAAAGCAACGGGGTTCCACATGCCCCATGTCCAAAAAAGGGATAGAGTCGGGGTTGAATATTCAAAGCAGAGGCAGGCCGATAGAAGGAGCCAAGTGTCAACACAACGCTAATTCAAATTTAAAATTTGGAGTGGGCTCCTAAACAAGCGTGAAGCCTCCATGTGTCCAACATTAGACTTATGGCCCCACCAAGCAAAAGGACTTAGCCAAAAACACAAGGAAACTGAACAAGCCATGGAAGGTGCCACATGTCTCTTCAGCGCACCTCTAAAGATTGAATCCAAAAGCGGTCCCCAAACTAGCACCAGTTCAACACGTGGCCATGTTGAAAATTCAAAGTGGGTTGATGGGTCATCGGAGGCAGTTTGAACTTTTTTCCCCAAGAAGGCATAAAGTGAAAAAATCAGTTGCGCCTCCGCCGACGCCCAAAGAGCCATGTGTCAAGACTCAATTGCATGTGGGTCGGTGGGCCTTATAGTGCCTTTTTCCCAAATGGAAAAGTGGACCGTCGGGCCCGAAAATTATTTTTTGCCAAAAGTGAAAAGTGGGGCTGCGGGGCAAATTTTGCATTTTTGTTTTTTTGCATGTGCCAAAAGGCACAAAGTGAATTTTGGGCCTGCAGATCTGTTCTGCTCATTGGTTTTCGCCATTTTTGTATGGACCCAACTCAAACATTCAAATGAACATATCTTTCAACCCAGTCCCAAAAATTCAACAAATTTGGCACCGTTGGAAAGGTCTTGACCTTGTTTGTGCCATGGAAACCTAAAAATTTAATTCTAAAGAGGTTTGGTGGGTGAACAATGGGGAAACATCTTCACACAATTAATATGCAAAATCTGATTGCTTCAACCACCAAATCTAATTTGATTCAATCTTTTGATCTCCCTTCTTCAACATGCTAAGTAGACACAAAGTCGGCAGACATGAGACATTTGGGGCGGATTTGCAAAAGCATTGATGGCCAGTAGTTGAGATTCAAATTAATTTTCCTGCCTCTCTCTCCTTCGTCTCTCTGTGCTTAATCTATAAAAGAAAGGGCAAGGCTCATTGTAAAGGGTTCGAAATTTATATTTTGCACCCTACCCTCTCCTCTAGTCTGCAGACAAGTTCATGGATTCCAAACCTCCCATTCAGGTTGTAATAAAAAGGTTGTTGCCTCTTGGCCACTATAATGTACTGTATCGACTTTGGAGCAATAATATATGTTTGTGGATGGTTTTTGACCCTCTCATGTGTTTATTGTTTCCTTTTTATCTCTCATTATAGTTTCGTTACCTGTGCATGGTGTTTGTATTGCATTTTTGTGGTCTGTGTTAAATTGCAAAATGAGTGTCTAACATTCCTTTGGTGCATCACCTCATCAGCTTAGGTTTATTTTATTGTATCTTCTCAACCCTGTCTCCTTGGTAACATAGAATAAGCTTAGAGTAGATTCTCTACAAGATTTTATTTGCATGCAACTGAACAAAGGAATAGGAACTCTCCTTAATCCAAAGAGATCTTCAACTCATAAGGTCCCACACTTTGAGAGATGCTCCATGTTGTGAAATCACACTGAGAGTCTCAACGCATCTGGTTGCAAACATTCAGGGGTGCTCGTGATTCTACACTGATAGTCCTCTTGCCCTTTTTGTCATTGTTTATAGTGGGCCAAGTCTTATTATCCAACATTGTGTTGTTTTAATTATTCGGTCTTATATTTATAAAGAATCTTTGTTTTTTAGAGTCATCATTTCTTACAAGATATTTTTTCATTCTATGTTTTTTCATCAAATGATAAGTTTTGATTCCATGTCAATTAGTTGAATCCTATTTTGGTTTAAATAATAGGTTAAAAGGTGAAAGCATGTTGGTGTCGTAAAAGTAAAATAAATAATTTTGGGTTTTTTATTTTATTGTTATGGTCATATTTTTGTGTCAAAAGTGTAAGAAAATAAAAAAAATCCCCATTAATGCATTTTTTTTGTTACCCGACATCCACAAAATAAATTATTTCACATTCTGTGGGAGGGATAATAAACAATGTGTAAATCATTGAGCTTCATGATCACACCCAGATTATATAGAAAAATGACACTGGAGGATGGAGGAAGAGGAGGATGGAGGTCAATCAATGACCTCTTATCATTTTTCAAAAACGTGCCCGCACTTATGGTATGGTGACTTCTTTTTTTAGTTGTGTGGTGTGTATTGTAATATTTCATCTTATCAATGTGGTGTGTAAAATACTAACAAAAGTTAATTTACATTCAAGTGTATATGTGGTTCTTCCTATAATATTACCTAATGTAAACATATAATGAAGCATCATGATTCTTGGAGAGGTTGAAAAATCAGACATGTTCCTCTTCATACCTTGGTTTTTGGTAAACCTTTGTAAAATAATTAAAGGTTGTGCAGATGGTTTCTACTTGAGTTCCCACACCGAGACAGTTAGATGTATTCCCTACAGTGATTGGTTGATAAACATATGGTTCATGTATGTGGGCCCAAAATATTTCAGTTAGATGTGTTCTTGGAACTATATGGCTGATAAGATGTTTGTGTGTTCCTTATTCTACCTTTGTTTTGAGTTTTGTGCAAAATAATAATAGAGTAGAGGCCAACAATTTGGAGAAAGAAGTGTGAAAGGTTTTTCTACCATCTTCACAATAAGGGGGGGATGTTACAAAATTAGTGTGAACATTGTAATTTATATGATAAAATAGTGAGTAATTTACATATGTGTGGACTCCATTTTTTGGTATGCATTTCCCCCATACCACCTTCGCTCCCCTTTGTCGTCATCTTACACATACATACCTCTCATATTATTTTCCCTCCTACATCCTTATTTCCAAATTCCCCATCATTATCCCATCATTTATCTTAACCCCCTAATGTATCCCTAAATCACATTTAATTTCCAATAAACACATATATTTATTGGAAGCACAATAGACTAAGAGGGGGTTGAATCATTCCTTACCAAAATTTAAGCTAATCAAAGTTTCTTACTTAAATCATAAATCATTCAACCATTAATGTGTGCAAAATAACATATACCATTCATTCAAATAACTCAAATAAAGAGAGAGAACACCATAACACAAGATATAAGTGGGAAAAAAATCAAGGGGAAGAAACCCATTAAAACAAAACTTTATTATAGATATGTTTCAAATTTAGTTGAGCACCAAATCAAAATGGGGCACCAACCCCTAGTTTAATGAAGCACCAACTCCACAAAGAGAACCAACCCTACCGTTTAATGAAGCACCAACTCCGCAAGGAGATTACAACCCCTAAGATGATCAAGCACCCACTAAACCACCTTTCTATGAAGATCATTGATATTTGTTTTCTACAACAACTGATACAGATCAGCTATTCATCTCACACACCTTCAAACCCTTATTCAAACCATCATATACCAAGCTCGCTCTTTCTTCTTCTTTCATGGACAAAATTTTCCTAAAAACTTGAACACTAAGATATATAACATTCCTTAGCTTTTCACACACTTCCTTATATATGAAATAATACATTAATATTTGTTTGAGCCACACACATGGGTCACACTTTTTCCCTCTCTCTTCCCTAGCTCAAATTTGAATTTAAACATGCACTTTATACCATTCTTAACTCACAAAAATGAAACAAGTCAGTATCACCCCTTTGGTTTGACCAATACATCTTAAAAAATCCCCAATACATTCATAAAAACATTCATAATGAACCCATGTAGGTCTTCCATGCTCAAATGCACTAAATAAGATCAAAACATAACTCAAAACCCCATCACCTAGCGGATGAAAAGAAAAAAAACCTCATAACCATGATTATTCAAGATCACAAATTCATCAAACATGTAAAATATGACATAAAAACACCATCCGTAGTCTTATAGTATCTTGAAATAATCAAATTATTCATAACTTACTCAACAAGGATTATCCTTTACTAAACAACTATTTTCAGGACCCTGTCTTCACCTTTGGAATTAAAGAATGCACTAAAACACCTCAAATATTTCATGTAACCACTAATTGGAATCCCATGAACCTATAGATAACATCCATGATTTCTAGAGCTCATGAAACATCCATACATGCAAAATATACCAACTTTCCTCTTCATTAAATTGAGATGCCTAGAAAGACGTTTTGAGAAATCAACTAGTTTTCACCCTTTATATCACTTTAAAAACCTAAAAATTCCTTAAATAAAAATAAAATTCATCCCTATTCACTCTCTAACTAATATAAAGCATCAAATAATCCATGTAATTCCTCTTCTACCTCCATCTTCTAGTAAGAACAATCCTATCTTAAGAAACAAACAACATTCTTCTTAACAAATTGAGATGGTTCACCTTTCAAACCTCATCATTAAAAGATAAAACATATACCAATGGAAATCCCTCTAAATATACTTTCTATAACATCTTACATTTTCTTCCAAATCCAAGTCTAATCCATTCAATCAATTTCAACTATGAAAACTACTCAAGATTGTCCCAAAATTGCCTTGCGACCAGTCTTACAAAATAGGGCATACTTTTCCATTTAGAAGCATAACCATGATCTTAAATTATCATGGAAATAAAGTAAAACTCCCATAATAAAACCAATGTCAATTTATTTCACAACTCCTTTGGACAATGTTTTTCTAATCAGAACTTATTCAGAAACAAACACTTTTTTAGTGGGGTCCACTCGTCACCACATGCTCTATCTTAACTTTCTTTAAATATGGAGGAGAATTATACAACATAAAATCATCATACTAGAAATATAAATCAATTCTTGTAAATTATCATCAATATCTCTCCTACCGCTTTTGAGCTATGTTTTCAAGCACAAAAAAATTTATTTACCTTCTTAGTGTTCGTTCATAAAAATGAGACAATGAAATGAATTAATTATTTTTTTGAAACATTATCAAATTAATTAAAACTAATCCCTAAAATCCACAATGTCCCATGCAAATTAAAACTTCATGGTGAGCATCAAAAGCAGCAATTCGAGTTGGAAAACACCTTCTCAAACACCATGTTTTAATAAAACTAATGTAACTTGCAAAATTCTCATCATGAAAACCTTTTTTTTTTTTCCCACAGCATCATGACCCACCATAATAAGATATCCAATCATCTTTATATCACAAATTTCTGTGAAGCTTCTCAAATAATCTCATTTTCATGAATATCCCTTGGGGTTTTGTCTGGTTTAGGCTATGACCAACCGAACCAACAATCTAACTCATCATGAAACCAATTAAAAATGCCTCTACATGATGAAAAAATTATAACTTACCTCTGTAAGTGTTATCAAGGACTGACATACACATGTAAGTGTCAATCATGCCTAATTAGTCTTCCAAACACTAGGATTTTTCTTATTGTGCACCATGACCAAGTAAAATAAAACCATAACATTTCTTACCAACTCTCCAAAAGGACCTAATACACTTTAGAAAACATTTCTAACTCATATAGATGCCTCCATGAGCTCACTTGGTTTTATAACTCCTCATTTGGTCTTCAAGAACCTAGAGCTGGTCTAGATGAGCACCAACAACAGGGTCTTAACCATGTATATGTATCCTGAAACTAATGTGAGTTCCTAAAAACTCTCCAAAAAATTTCTCCATGCTAATAACATTATCCTCAAGCCACCAAGAAACTCAAACTATCATGCACCATCACCTAGGCAAGCTAGGTTACTTCTCTAGGCTAGCTAGACAAGGCCAATCCCATTGAATCCACTCTTGCCATCATTTCAACACCCAAATATCCATGTCACCATCATATTGAGAACTCTATGACACTTATCCATCATCCTCTTTTTCATTAATGAACTTTTACATCAATGACAACACCAAGAACTCAACATGCCAACAATATTCCCCTTTGTCATTGATTGAAAACCACCTTGTCTTCTCCACCTTTTTACATTAATGAAAACATGTACTTGAATTATATTCACATTTATCAACCTCTTGGAGTCATCATTTGGTTGGAAATATCAATCACATTCTTGAACTTGATAACAAAAACATGTTTTTCTTCATCTTGACGTTTATTTTTACGTCTTTCAAAACATTTAATGATTGTACATTCCCTAGAAAAGAACATACACTAAATCATACATTCTTACAATCATGTTTCATGGATTAGAATACACTTACTTACCTTTTTATTAATAATAACCATTATTATACCTTCATACAATCATGCAAAGATTGTCATTTGTCAATAAAACAATTTTTTTGACCTCCTTCGTGACTTGAAACTACTATAACAAATCTTGATTAGATACATAACAACTCAAAGACATGCCAAAAATGATGAATTAGAGGATAAAACCATAAAACATACCTTTTGTTGACCTTTCTTATCTCAAAAGTTACTAAATCTTTCATATCTTGATCATACACCACTTTTAGGACCAATGTCCCTAATCAACCTTTAAATGTTCTCTACATAAACTTTTACAAGTTATAAATACCAACACACACCATGAAAGAACACCTTATACCCCCCCCTGGACCTATACCATGATACTCTAATAGAATGTAAACATATTAAGCTTCTTACCTTGACTGCAAGCCATGGGAAAAACTCAACCACTTTAACACTGCCCTAAATCTTCTTCTAAGTGTCTTCATCCTCCTTTCACTCTAACATATCCTTTTGAGTGAAAATTTTTCTCCACAAACTATTACACTTTGAAACAAGACTTAGTGCCACTTTATAACAATAGTGGGTATTATAGATTACCTCCCACCTATGTTTGAGAGTAAGAAGTCCTCTCTCTGAGCTCCAAGAGTCTCCTAAAAACATGTGGCACTCTATTTTTTCTCCTTAAGCATGTCATTTCAATCTTATTAGAAAAATAACCTATACCCCAAGATATAAAACCTATGATCATCCTTCATCTACTATATAAGCCTTCTAGGAATCCTCCATGCTTGATCTTGGCACCTAAATCATGTGGAAGAGATCATAAACTATCTCCCCCTGTTTAATATATTTATTTAGACCTGTATCATGCAATGTTAATGTTCTGACATCATGTAGCCTTCACTCATGCAAAAAAATATCCAAACAAGACAATCTATCAGCTATGAAAACTCCATTATCCTTCGCATGCAAGTCTTCAAGACACATTATACACTTAAATATATGAACAATTGAACCCCCATATCAATGATACTTTCTCATACATGTAGCACATTATTTTGGGTCAAAAAATTCACCTACATTACCTTGAAAATATTGAATTGAAGCTTCCAAACAAGATTTATGACTATGTATCATAATGATTAACCTTGTTAAAACTTATAAAACAAAAAATATTCACATCTACCTATCATATAATTCACTTCAAACCTAAATTATAACCTACAGGTCCATAACATATCATTCTCTCTCACGCATAGTCACTATACACTATCCCTGTAGACACAAAATCATGCACTTTGGGTAATTATCTAGTCCTTATTGTATAATACTGTTCATATGATTCCTAAGTAAGAATGGTACTAATTAACCCATGTCTTTGGCCACATATATTTTCTTTCTATTTCAATATTTTGTCTTGTACCATTACTTTCTATGTTTTCCTATTTGTACCTTTTCATTTATCATCCTCATCACCAGTGTTGAGCCAGAACATTGGCGCTAGGCGTCATAGTCCCCTCTAGGTGCCCCTGACCTTAGTATACTTTTTTTTATATCTTTTGGGTCATTTCTATCCATTTGGATAATCTTATTTTGGCACTCATTCTTTCCAGGGTTAATTATGAAATTCAAAGAAATTTATCATATAAATATACAGTTATGTGACCATAATAAAAGACCAAGCACTAAGCATTAACTATCACCACCTAAGGTTTCATCCATCAAAATTCTAAGACCTCCATTGAATCCATCTAGTATCGTCAAAGGGACACAAGGGCTGGTTACTCCACATACACACTTCATAGGAGGTAAGTTAATGTTGTTCCATGCACACATCTATTACATTTAGTTACATGTAGTTACTTGCTCACTATCAAGTGTGACACACACAAGAGCCACCTAGGGAACATTTCTACACACACACAAAACTACATTAGGTCTAAGATGTAATGCAACTGTCTTATTCATAAGATCGCCATTGTGACAGTTGAGGATAGTCTAACCCCTCATTTTGCATCTTTCTTTTTTAGGATTTGATGTCTATTTGAGGGTTTTGCAGGTCATTGTTTCATTACAGGTTTCCAGTGACTTAAGCGATCATTGTGTGACCACATAGCAACCAAAGGTGAATAACAAAAATTACATTACCACCACTCATAGGAGGTTTTCTAATCATTTCCTCAGACACAAGATCCCATAAATAGGCCTAGGCCACTCGCAAGCACCCCAATCCCTATCTAAATCACCCCAGTATAGGAAGATTGTTATCTCATACAATTAGTTTTGGGCTCTGTATGACACTTATCCCTCTCTATTCATCTGGTCAACACTTTGGAACAGTCTGAGATTTCAATGTGAATCAACTAAGGTTTTTCTTACTTTCTTTCCAACCTAGCTGTTTTACATATTATTACTTAGATTGCTTCGGTTAAGTTTTGTACTTAATTATTCATTTATTTAGTACTACAATAGAAATCAAATTATGCATATAAATTCACATTTTAGCTTAATAATTTTGGTGAACCCCACTTGATTAAACTCTTTTTTTGGCTAGTAATTATTTTTCTCCATTAGGCGCCTACCATCATGCACATCACCATCCATGCTTATTTACAGAATCATCCTGATTGTATCAATAAGCTCAAATAATATTTATCTACTAGGGCGCTATATTCATCCTCACACTTCAACCGAATATGTATAACATAAGTTTACTTCCACTTTATCTCTTAATAAGGATCCTAATAACGAAAAATCACATGAGATGAGTTGCCATCTCAAGCAATGTCTAGACAATGTTCCCCTTATACATTTAGGTTTCTATCATAAATGTTGGCAGTCAAGCGTGCCTTAGTAGACAATGGGTATGGCCTTAACATGTGTAATATAGTTTTTCTCAATCATTTAGGTGCATTTCTAAATATTCTTTAGCTTCTTGATCAGTCTCTATCCTTAGATTTGAAAATATTCCCAAGCATGTCTTAAGTACCATTAACTCTCTCTCTGTCACTACATGGTCTGTGTACAATAACTATTCCATGCCATGTCATGCCCAATAACGTCACTTATAATATTCTTCTTGGGTGGCCCTGGATAAATTCTATATATGTGGTCTCCTCTACTCTACATGAATGACTTAAATTCCATTATCAGGCAGAGTTGTTTATATGTCCTGACTGATCCATCCCCATTTGCGTACTTCCACTTTATTCAACAATCTATTGATACTCCTTTTTTTCTTCCTTTACTCAATAATTTTAGTAAATATAGGATATGATATGAATACTTGTGCCATGTATGGATTCTCCAATATAATCTTGGGTCAACAAGAACATGGAGTCACAACACTTGAGGGATCTTCCCACACAATCTCACAAATTTGGATTGGGGTATCATCATCCACCTCTCCCTATTTCAGAATCTTATACTACCTTGCATACTTCTTCACTTCGTTTTATACATCCAGAAATCATTAGTGATGCTACCTTTACCACTTGGGATAATTTAAGATATTTTTGCTAGTGATAATTTCTCTTCTAAAAAATATAGGCATTTATGATCATTTCCCTTCCTTTAAGAGGCATTCTCCATCATCCCTAAATGCTACTTATTAATTTGGGGAGTCTAATACACACGATGATGACACAGGAATCCTCCTAATACTTTTCCTACTGATCCATATATCAAGGATCGATCAGCTCTTCTCAATGAAGATACCATTCAATGCAACCTTGGTAAAACTAAAAATCCATGCATAATTTTGTTGGTTCTCTCTCTCACACCAATGAATAAAAAGATATCAAGAAATTAAGTGCGTGATTTATATGAAATTTGTGCATGGGACTATAGTGATATGTTGGGTATTGATCCATCTGTTGCAATGCATAATATCATTCTTAACCTTGATGGGAAACCCATCCAATAGAAAATCCACAAAATGCACCCAAAATTTGTGCTCCTAGTCACAAAAGAAATATAGAAACTACTCGACTTCAGTTTTTATTCGCATTGTTGATTATCATAAATGGGTCTATCTAATATTGTACCCATTATAGAGCATTCAAGTATGGATTTTTTTAGATGATTGTTATCCAAAATTCACCCCTCAAGGTAAATTTGATAACATGCATCAAATTCTCAAGTCCCAGGCAAATAGATTGAGTCAAAGGCAAAAATTTCATGTTTCTAGGGTCCCCTCGGGTTCTTTCTAACTCCCCCTGTCCAAGTAGGAAGACCCAGCAAAGTTCTGAGGAAAGTGTAAGAAAAACTGCAAAAAAAAAACAGGCTCGGGCCAGAAAAAATCATGAAAAATGGCCAAGTCCTAGTCCTCGCAACAATCGGGACAGTTGGGACAAAAGGGCACGAACCGGCCGAAAGGCCACCAGGAGGTCTACACAGCATTTGGGACATTTGGAACACTCGCGGGACGCAGAAATCTGAACTGGCCGAAAAATGGAAAAATTTGACTAACTGTTGAAACAGGCAGTCTGGGACATCTGGGGCAGTTAGTACGCAGAGGATGCAAGTCAGCCGAAAAGACTTAAGGAAGCCTGGAATAGTTGGGCCGAAGGTATGCGAAGTACACGAACCGGCCGGATTCGGCCAAAATGAGAACTTAAAGTACCGGGACAGTTGGGACAAAAGGGCGCGAACCGGTCGAACACCGGGCGAATCGGGAAAATTTGTCCCAAATAGTCTGGGACGGTGTGGGACAAGAGTACACGAACTGGCCGGTTCGGCCGAAAACAGGGAAATTTCAGCACTGTGCCAAGTGGGACAGAGGGACGCATGGGACGCGAAAAGCCGAAGGAGCCGAAAGCCAATCAGATCACGCCACGTGTCACCAGGCAGAAAAGGGACATGGAAGCCCATTTAGGGCGGTTTCAGAAGAATTTTTCCCGCGCAGCACTGGGACATTTGGGACAGAGGGACGCATGGGATGCGAAAAGCCGAAGTGGCCGAAGGCAGAGGAGAAAAGTCAACATTTGACCCCGTGGAACTTCAAACGGCCATAACTTTTGACTCCGAGCTCCGATTTTTCACAAAATTTGGGACTTTCTGGAACAAGCACGACGTCCTCTACACCACAAAAACTAGATTTCTTAATTTTAATGAGGGTAGATATATTTAAATAAAAGAAACATATTCGGCTCCAGTCAGTCAATGCTCATATTCCCGTCAAATGACAGAAAACGCCTGCCAGACCCAAAATAGTTGCCACCGCACTCAGAAGGCCATAACTTTTGCATTTCTCAACGAAATCGCATGAAATTGGTACCGTTGGAATCGTGGTTCCAAGCCCGATGCACACAGAAATCAATAAATTCCAGTATTTTATCAGAATTTGATTGATATTTTTAAATAAAACGTGGCCGGGTTCAGAACAGTGTTTTAACTGGTAGCTGGGAGTGCAATTAAGAGGCATGGTCATCATTCTTTATCTGCTGCAGCACATGGGATAGTATGGGGATCCTTTTACAAGTAATGTATAACCATTTCACTCAATTTAATGCCTCTTACAGGTGGTTAAAGGACAGATTTCGGGATTTCCATTTTACCTTCTCTTTTCCTTCATCATTTTTCTATAAAATTGGAGTGTTGGGCTCATTGTAAAAGAGAGAGTTTTTGGGTAGCAAAGCTCTGCAAAAATTGCTTTGTGAAGCTAGTGTGTTGCAGGCCCTTGTAGTGGACTCCTTGCATGGTGATCCAGGCCCTTATCTTGTAATAGATTGAACTGTGCATATCATGAAGCAATAAAATACCAGTTTGTGGATGTATCTTCCCATGCTGTGTTTTCTTGCATTCTTCTTGCCCCTTTAATATTTCTATAAGAATATTATGTCTATTTATTATGTTCTTGCAGGGATTCATTAACGTTGTGTATGCTTGGAATATTGTTGTGAATGCATTTTTGCTAGATTATGGTGAACTGTCATCAGCTCTTCTAGTGTGCACTTTGCCTCTGTATTTCACACATTTGGAGACTACTCTCACACCCTCCTTTTCTAGTGTATCACCGCTTTAGTGTAGGCTTTCATTTTATGCATTCTCTCTCCTTAGTCCCTTGGAAATTTAGACTAGAACAGTTAGCTTATCCTGCATTAGAGTAGATTGTGGCAGGGAGTTTAGGACCAAGAACCAGCTTTCTCTGGAGGTCTATCTCACGTAGCAAGTCCCACAACTTGGAGATAGTACCCATGTTATCCAATCACACCGTGAGTTAAAGTATATGCACTTGTATAAACATAAGGGTGCTGTGATTCGGTGATAATATTTCTGGCACGCCCGGTGGGACCTTAGAGGTCTTTACTTTCATTGCAACAAGATTGATGTGCACTTGTTGTAAGTTCCATCTTTGAAGGAGCTTTAAAATCGCACATCTGGTAACTCCAAAAGAGGCATAATCTACTAGTTTCTGCAGTCCAAGCCTGGCAAATTTATGAGAAGAATACAGACCAGGTCAAGAACTAGGGAGGAAGGATTGTTTATTTATCTGCATCTATCTCTAGGAAGAGAAAGAAGGGGAAGAAGAGCTCAAAGATCTCCATCTCCACCTAATCAGACTTTGTCTACACCTCCACCTGGTAGACCTTTTCTCGCATCAACAAGGGTTCTCAGGCCAATCAGAATGGCGCAACCACTAAATCCCTTTTTCAATTTCACTGGCAGTAGCCCACTTGCCCTCAATGCACAGAATCCATTCCCAATTGCAGTATTGAAGAACATTTCATTTTTCACTGGAGAAAATCATACCACTCCTGGTGATCATGTCAAAGACATTGCTAATGTCTGTGCAATCCATGAGATAAACGAAATGGATGTGGCTATCAAATTGTTGGCATCATCGTTCAAAGGGAAGGCATTGCAATGGTTCAGGAGCCTTACAGCCGGTTCTATTACAAATTGGAATCAGTTGTGCATAGTTCTCCATGAGCAGTTTGGAGAGAAGGGAGACAACTTGTCTCTACTAGAACAATTGACAACTATCAAGAGAGCCCCCAATGAGCAGCTGACTGAATTCAACTTCAGATTTCAAAGGTCTTGGGATAGGATTCCAGTGGCAGTCAGGCCAACAGCAGAAGGTGCTTTTCTATATTACCTTAAAGCTTTGAATTCTGATATTTCTATGTTAATTCAATCTATGGGAGGCACAACCTTACCGGCTGCTTATAGCATTGCCATTGGGGCCGAAAACTGTCTTATTCAAGCTGGTAAATTGGCTCCTAGGCCTCCCATGCCCTTGTATCCAAACCTAGAAAATCCAAGCACTAGTCAAGCACCCACTTTGGCTCTTGTTCCCACTCCTAGAAATCAAAGTTCAAATGAGACTTCTACCTCAGATCCTCTAGTGCTTCAAACGAACTCCAAGAGGTCATGAAACAATTGCAAAATTTGGGAAATGAGCTGGTTACTATCAAAATACAACAAGCTCAAATACTAGACCATATCAGCCTCAAGCTCAGCCTAACAGGCAACCATATCAACCTCAAAGACCACCCAATCCAGCTGCAAATCAAAATCAAGCAAGGCCTCCCACTAATAGACCATTTCAGCCCTATAACCCCAATGTTGCATCTGCATCCAGAGATTTGGTGCCAGTCCAAAATAACATGGCCCAAGAATATGATTGGTGTTTTCCATGCAGTCAGCCACATAACCAATCAATGTGCTTTAATGGTGCATTAAATCAGGCTCTAATGGTGCAAACCATTGGTGGGTCGCAAGAGTCCAGCCACGAAGAAGACCAGTAGCAAGGGGCACCTCAGCAAGGAACATCTCCAAACAAAACTACTCTTGTCAATTGGCAGGCTGAAGATTTCTGTGGTATGAATCAGATACCCTCTCAAAGTGTTGCAGCCAACACAAGGTCAAAGAGGAGAAATTTGGGTGAAGAACATCCATTGGCTTTGAGCGATCCACAACCTTCTACCACTCCACAAGCCGCTGGCAAGCAAACTGTAGATGCAAACATGCAAGGAGGATCCAAACCAGCTCCTAGGCCAACTCAAATGCCAGTTGCTGCTGCCCATGTGCAAGGAATGAATGTGCAGACTAAGGGACAGCAGAGGGATGCTTCATCCCCATTTAACATCATTAATCAGATGAAGAAGACAAATATAAACATATCAATGTGGGAATCACTATCCATCCCAGGCCAAAGAGATTTGCTACAAGCTGCCATGAGAGACTGGTCAACTTCAAATCAATAGGTCCAAATGCAAGAGGAGGTACTCACAAATGCTTCCCAGCCTGAAGGAAATCATGGAGGACAGCAAGGTAAAATGTTGAAGCCCCCTCCATTTCATGTTTCATTGATCATAGGAGATAGGTTGGTACATAATTGCATGATTGACTCTGGGTCCAGTAGTTCAGTAATGCCCAAGAAAATAGCTGATCAGCTAGGAATCCAATATGAAGTCATCTCCAGGGGTGTAGTGCAATTAGACGGGACAGCAGTGACAACCATTGGAGTAATCAAAGGATTGAGCCTCACACTGCATGCATGTCCCAACGTAACAGTGTTACAAGATGTGTCAGTCATAGACCTACTGCCACTCTTTGCATTGTGCTTGTTAAGAGACTTCACTGCTAATTAGAGGCTATCTTTCAGCGGATTGGTCACACATGTTGTTCAGAACAAGATATGGAACCAAAGCCACAATTAGGTCTGAACCTATTGTGAACTTTCACATTGAGCCTTACACTCCAAGCCAAATCAATACCAAATGTTCAGCATTTGATCAAGAAGATTATCCAAGCACTGATGAAGCTGACACCAAGGTTGGAAGCATCCCAGATTTGACTCTTGATGAATGGGCAAGCAAGGTGCATGCTTTTGATCCTTATCAAGAAATAGAAGAACCCGAGCTAGGAGTTTATTGTTTACACGAAGAGAATCAACCTCTCCCCAGCATCACCAAGCCAGATCATAAAGACACGAATGAAGTATGGAAATTGTTCTTTGATGGGTCAAGGAGTAGACAAGGTGCAGGAGGAGGAGCTATGCTCATTTCACCGCAAGGTATAAGGTATTACTCAGCCTTCCATTTCCAGTTTTCCTGTTCAAACAACACAGCTGAGTATGAAGCCTTAATTCATGGACTGCACTGGGCAAAGAAGAAATGCATCAGGAATTTACAAGTGTTTGGTGATAGTGAGATGATCGTAAACAAGGTCAAAGGAAAAAATGCTGCCAAAAATGATCTGTTGAAAAACTACCAAAATCGGGTATGGGATCTTATTAAAGATTTCGAAGCTTTTAGCATCATTTCCATCCCAAGAAAGAATAATGAAGCCGCTGACAGACTGGCAGCAGTTGGGGCTGCGTTTGATGTTGTAGAAAGTATCAGAAGTGAAAAATGTCAGCCTCATATCAAAGTGGTTGTGAGAATAGCTGTTCCGGATAATAACACAAGTTGGCAAGTCTTCGAGAATGATCAGCAGATTGTTAATTTCCTACAAGAAGAAGCTGAGTTCTCCATGAGAAATCAAGACAAGCTGGAGTAGCAGTATGGTGACCAAGTGGTGCAGCTGAGGACTAACAAATTACCAAAAGGCCTCATAACCTTGGAGTCAATCTTCAACCCAAACGATCAGTTCCGGAAGGAGAAAGTGAACATTCAAGTAAAGGGTGAAGATTCAGAGCCTATTTTAGTAGATGAAGGCAAGACATTGCAAATTGGCAAAGTAAGTACTACACAAGAGAAATCTGATTTTGTTCAACTTTGTCAAGAATTCCCAGATGTCTTCGCTTGGACTTACAAAGATTTAAGAGGTTGCAATCCAAAGTTGGCACAACGTACTATTGAGTTGGATCCGGAATCCAAGCCTGTTAGGAAAAAGCAAAGGCCAGTAAATCCTCATATCGAGCCTCTCATGAGAAAAGAGTTAAGCAAGCTCATTGAGGCTAGTATCATCTTTCCCATCAAACACTCAAGTTGGGTTGCAAACTTGGTGCTGGTAAGAAAGAGAAATGGAGAAATAAGATTGTGTGTGGACTTTCACGATCTAAATAGAGCATCACTCAAAGATCATTATCCGCTTCCATCAATGGAACAAATATTGCAGGTTGTAGCTGGTTTAGAAAGGTTTTCATTGCTAGATGGATATTCAGGCTATAATCAGATAATGGTGAAAGAAGAAGATCAATTCAAAATGGCGTTCACTACAAAATGGGGCACATATGCTTACAAGAAGATGCCATTTGGACTGTCAAATGCCGGAGCAACATTTCACCGAGCTATGGATATGGCGTTCAAAGGCTTGATCAACAAGATAGTGCTGGTATACCTAGATGATATCACTGTCTTCTCAAAGAATGCAGCAGACCATCTCTTTCACCTCAGACAAGTGTTTCAGAGGTGTAGAAGGTTCGGAGTGTCATTGAATCCAAAGAAGTGTGTAATCTTGGCACACGAAGGCAAACTGTTGGGCCACATTGTCTCTAGGGAAGGGCTAACAATTGATCCTGAAAGGGTTGAAGCCATCCAAACGCTTCCATTGCCAAACCACAAGAAATCTCTCCAAAGCTTCTTAGGAAGGATAAAATTTGTCCACAGATTTGTGCCTAATTTTTCCACTCTTATGAAGCCTCTAACTATGATGTTGAAGAAGAGTCTGGCATTCAAATGGACAGCAGAAGGCAAAGAGAGTTTTGAAAACATCAAGCATGCAATATCACAAGCTCCAACTCTTATCAACCCAGATTTCTCAAAGGACTTCATGTTGTATGCATTTGGGGGATCAGATACAATCTCAGATATCTTGACACAGCTGAATAGAGAAGGTTCAGAACAGCCCATAGCATTCTTTATTCAAACCTTGGAAGATTACGAAATAAAGTATTCTTTCATCGAAAAGCATGTCCTTGCTGTCATCAGGAGCTTGAAGAAGTTCAGACATTTGGTCTCAAACAATAAGATTCAACTGCTGGTGTCTCATGCTGGTGTCAAGGACTTCCTCCTAAACAAGGATTTAAATGAGAAGAGATTAGGTTGGATCACTCAGGTGATGGAATATGATATTGAAATCAAAGTGACCAAGCTAGTTCGTGGCAAAGGCTTGTGTGAGCAGCTCACTTCCAAACAACCAGACGAGTCAAAAAGTGAAGAGGATGTTGTCTTGTTACTACACAATGATCAAGAACAACTAGCTGATGATGCACCCATTCCATGTTGGACTCAAGACCTTGTGCATTACCTCCAAACAGGCTTGTGACCCCTTTGAAGTGATCAAAGCAAAGAGGAGATACTTCAGATTACAAGCCATTCCATATGTGCTTGTTGACGGAGTTTTGTTTAAAAAGGACATCAATGGAGTTCTATTGAGATGCATTGGAATAGGTCAAGTTGAGAAGATCTTACACGAGTTCCATGAAGGGGAAGCATGAGGCCACTTTGCTCCGCGAGTGACAGCTCTCAAAATCATGAAAGATGGTTACTATTGGCCTACTGTGTTCAATGATTGCTACTCATGGGTCTCTTAATTCTTCTTTTGAAGTTGCACCGATGAGGCACATGGAAGATTCCCACTCATTTTGGGTTTGCCTCCAGATTATAACTCTTAAGTTATGTCAGTGAGACATGTGGAGGCTTCTGCCAACCCTCTTATACTTAGTCAATTAAACGGTTGGCTCTGTCCATTTTTCAAACTTGGGACACGTGGAAGCCCTGTGCACATTTGGGAATGTGCTCCAGATTTTAACCTTGAAGTTATGCTGAGTAGATGCATGGCTCCCTTCCGCCAGTCCTGGACTCTTCAATGGTTGACTCTATCTTATTTTTTGACTTTGACCACGTGGCAAGCCCGTGATTGATTGGAGACTGCCCCCTGGGCTTAACCTTTGGATTTGTGCCATTGAGGCATGTGGCACCTTCACAGGTATGCGACTTTACATTTAGCAAAAAGACTCCGTGGGCTCGTGGGCCTACACTTGAAAACTGCGCTATTTTGTGAAAAGTGCATAAGTTCCAAAATTTCTGGTAGAACCGCTGGCTCGCATTTACACTTGGAAAAAAATTCCTCCATGGCCTCGTAACTTTAGATTTGGCAAAAAGTCATCCTCGGGCCCGTTGGCCCGCATTTTCCACGTAGCAAAATTAATCCTTCTCGGTTCTGTCAGCCCACAATTATAACTTGTGCCTTTTACAAAAAGTGAAAAAATGCCAAAATATCTCTTGCCACCCTGCCAGTCCGTAATTTTCCCATTGGCAAAAAATCTTCCCCAAGGCCACCAACCTGCTTTTGGCAAAAAATCCTTCCAAGGCCCGTCAGCCCAACATTTGCAAAATATGTGGATTTAGAAGGACTTATTTATATTTCTAGAAAGGGGAAGAAATTTCCAATCTGATGGAAATGTTTTCAAGGGACCTTAAGTGCTTAAAATATATAAAAATTTAGATTAAAGCATAAAAAGGGGGAAAATGGTGTTAGTTGACCAAAAATAAGTGTGATCTTATTTTGGTCAATAATTCCCACTGCTATTTCGCAAATACATAACATCATTTGCGGAGGTAAATTTTTGGGAAAAGAAATGTCTCCAAATATTTTGCATTAGGGATATTATTTCCCTAATATGGCTCAGGAATGCCTCGAATACGCTACTTGGTGAGAGAAGTGATAGAAACATGGAAACCTTCATTAGGCACCTGCATATTATCTCTAACCAATTGTTCCAACATGGTCATTATCCCTATGGGGATTTGACTTCATTGGGATGATAAATCCTGAATCAGATGATGGACATAAATAAATTATTACTATTGCTAAATATTTTACCAAATGGGTCAAAGCAGCCCCATTGCAGAATATAACTAGCACTAACATTTACTATTTCATCACTACCCATATCTTTACACACTTTGGTGTTCCATCTTCCATCATCACTGATAATGGATATTACTTAAAAAATAAGGACTTTAAGAAGTTTTGTGAAAAAATAAAAATAAAACAGTCGTTCTCTACTCCTTATTACCCACAAGGCAATAACAAAGTTGAGGCCACCAACAAAACTATTGTCAAAATTTTAGGTAAGTCAGTTTCCTCTAGTGGAGATGACTAGAATAATTAACTCTTTTACGCTCTTTGGGCTTAGCATACTAGTTTACGTACACCCACTAATACAACTCATTTTTCATTAGTCTATGGTATTAAGGCCATCATCCCACTCGAAATTTATTTTCCCTCATTACAAGTTTCTCTAAAAGGCATACTTAAAGACAATGAATATCAAGAAATTATCTTATATGAGTTAGAAATGTTATACCTCCACCATGTCCAAGAACTCAAACATATTCATGCATATAAATATCGCATCACAAATGCATATAATCACAAAACTCATCCTTATGAGTTCACCATAGGTGACCTCGTCTTAAAATAAAATTAAAAAAATACGAACATCGAAGCTCCTTTTAAAAGAAAATTCAAGTCCAATTGTTTTGGTGCTGACATTGTTATTGACAAACTTGGTGGTGGAGTGTACCACCTTACCACTCTTTTGGGAAAACCACTCAAAATCCCACTAAATGTCATGCATCTTAAGAGATACTATGCATAGAAAAAAATTCATTTCCCAATGACACACTCTCGTGCTATGGTTCACACCTGACTGTTGAGGGAATTCTATACACATGAACCTCACACATTACACACTACACACTACACTGTTTCACACATTTTACACATTCGCAAAATATCCTTCTCATCACAATGCCCCATTACATATTTTACACTTCGCGCATTTACAACACATATCTCTATCATTTCTTAGTCACACCACACATTACCCATTTCTCACATGACATCTTATCTCGCAGCATCTACTACACACTTTTCTTCTTATTCACTCTGTACATTCACACTACATATTCCCCACCTTTACTTCTTCACGATGCGGTCATTACCCTATGACACACTCTAGTTCATCAGTTCATACTTGACTGTTGAGGGTTTCAATCTAAAATGAAACTCATCACACCCACTCAATGAATCACTCACTCACACGCTTACCCTCTATAATTTGTGCTTTAATTATCACATTTTTTTGGTACACATAATTCAAACCATATCCCGATGACGCACTCCCATTTATGGTTTATTCTTGACTGTTGAGAGGGAAAAAATAAATGAACTGCATTACACACATACACATCCACTCAGAAGGCACACTATTCCTATCATTCACTCATCATTCCATTCTGTCTCATCCACAACATACTACATATCTTGGTTACATTTACTCTTGCTAACTTATGCTTTTACATGTATAGTAAATAGTACGCATGCTAGATAGATATCTTGTATGTCATTATATTGTTCCATTCACACATGCACATTCACTTTCCTTTCTAGTTGCGATCACAAATTATACAGATCTATTACATAAAACATGGATGTTTAGTGCAGTACCTATTAACAGTCCCACAACGGCTCTTAGGACATCCACTTTCGTACACTATAGGTATTATTGTTTTATTTTGTTTCACAACACACTACTATATTATATTATGTATGGTTTGACATTTTTTTAATCTCTCTAACATGCTAATGGGTGCTTCATATGTAGCATTTGTTATGCAGGGATATGTGTCATTTTCATATGTTTTTTTGTTCATTGGCGCACTCCATGAGGAAGGTATGGATTTTATGTATCCTCTTAACTATAAAGTGTGTCTTGAAGGATTCATGTCATGCTAAAACCCTAAAAATCTCGTGAATGCCTTAAATCGTGACTATCTCAGACTAGGTAGTGAAGGTTGTGAAGAAATGTTTGTATAAACTTCTTTATATCCTCTCTCATTATGTATTTCACGAAGCATTTTGTGTCCTTTGAATTTGAAGATGACCTATAATCCTTAACATGCTCACTTGTGCTCGATATCACATGCAAACTTGATATGTGCAAGCCCTCAACACAATCTTGACTAAGAATGAAGATATTCATCTATATAAATGTAAATAATGATGTGGTTGACGAGAATATTTAAACTGAAATATGTGGAGATCAAGGCCTTACTGATATGAAGAACACCTACTACTTAAGATAGATAAGTGATTAAAAATTTGTATCTTCAAATGCTCTTTCAAAACTCTTAGCTTAACTAGGATTGTGAACTTTTTCTCAAGCCTTTATTGCACTCATAAGTTCTTATATACAACATGATAAATCATGTTGTGAGTTATAAAGAGATTTAAATGGATTCAAAGCATCTTAGAATAAGGTATAACCGTTGCTAATGTTTATGAAACCTGGTCAATTGTCCTGAAGTTTCCACAGTGTATTTCACTCACCAAATCTAATGTCAGTTATGATTTGACAGTTACAAGAAGACAATATGTGAGTTTCAAGGGATTGTTTTCATTTTTTAGATGAGGTTGAAGTTATCTTTGGACATCAGTTAAGGTAAGTGGACTTCAATAGACCTGACAAGTTTATATTTGTAACTAAAATGAGGATCCAAGTGTATGATCACGAGTGGGGTTCAACAAATGATTTAACTGTAATCAAAATTAAAGGTCTGATTTCAAAGTAACTAAGTTGTAATAAATGATGTTCAATTGTGTAACTATAAAGTAAGACGTAAGTAAATGAAGCATGTAAAGGTTGCATGAGTAACCCTAAGAATTTATAAGAGGGAGATCATTTTTGTATTTTTTAGTTGATTTTTGAATGATTAGGAGAGTGCTTGTGTGTAGGTGTATGAATGTTAAACAAGCAGTGAAATAGGGTCATCACCGATCACTATTTCAAATTCTGGGTATGCATAGAATGAGGTTGCATCATGGGCAAATTTAAGGTAGGGCATAGGGCTCTTGGGCACTCGAGACTAGCTTTTGGACGTTGGTGACTTTGCAATAGAACATTGATCTAACTTGTGAATCTGTAGCTCATAAGGATTTAACTATTTATCCATGTTGGAGCTTTCTTATAAGTTGTACTCCTTGCAAACCATCAAGTAGGTACCTGTGACATTGCAAGAACGGTGATTCACCTACCCATACCCACAAACCAGCATCAGACCTAAAAAAGTAAAATGCATAGTGGGGAGTCAGACTGACCATCGATGGTTTACCTGATAAAGTGAACTTACGACCGAGTGTTGCACTACATCTCAAACTCTATATAGTTCTTATGTTTGTGTGTGCTAGAAATGATTCCCTAGGATTTCCCTTGTGCAAGTTGCACAATCTGATAGTAAGTTTGCTAGCAAGAATGTGAGCAGATGCTAAATAGTCATAAAGAGGATGGAATTGACATAAACTTTTCCCCCTTTATTGTCATTGTGTATGTAGAGTATGCAGCCATTGTCCTTTTAATGAATGTTAGATGGATTCCTTTAGAGTATCTTCTAGTTCCTTGTAGATGTAAGCTTAAATGTGGTATATTAATGTTACTTCTATAGTTAATCGGTCCTTAGATTTTGAAATGCAATAAATGATGTAAACTAAAATTCCCTTGGTGCTAAATATTTCATTTTGATATTTAAATGAAATGAAATAATGAAAATGAGAGGGATAAGGAACTAACCTGAAAATGACTTACCTCATTGTGTGCTGGACTTGAATAGGCTGATGCACAAACAGGGAAAAATGTGAAGGCAAGCTACCTTGAAATTACACCAACTGAAGATTTGACTAGACTGTGGCATCCTAGGAGAGGACTGGAGTGCCTATGGGTGCCTTGGTCTATGAGTCTGGGTGCCCTTGTCTACAGAAAAGCTCAGAATCTGAAACTGATAGTCTCCCTAGATCTTCGCAACATCTTTATCTTTGTCACATACTTTTCACAATATGTTTCCCTTATGCCGCCGTGAAGTTAGATGATGAAGATATACCTGCAAAACACCATGCAAAGCATCAAATCCCTAAAAACGAAAGATGGATATTAAGGGGTCAGACTGACATTTTCTTGCCACAATGGTGGTCTTACAACCAAATGTACAACACTACATTCAAGACCTAAATGTAGTTATGTGTTCTTGTGTGTGAAATTGTGTGCCTCAGGGTGACCTAGCGCCAATGATGTATAAGTAGAGGGCATTAACTGGATGTAAAATGGAAAATGGTGGATGAAATAGAATGAATACAACCATTTCCCCTATGTTTGTGTGATGTAGATGTAAATGATGCCCAAATGCAGTCCTTTGCCTAAGTAGATACCTAGCTCTTGATAATAGATAGTCCACCCATAAGAAAGTGAGCATATTATGTTTATATAGGGATCTCTTGCTCAAATCATGACACTAATGACCCATGACATACCGAATTATACCAAGGTGAATGAGAGGGAAAGTGATAAAGACTGACCATCAAATAAGTAAATTAAACCCAAGTATTATGGGGACAAGGGCGCCTAAAATTATGGACCAGGTGCGCCCATGGGCATCCCATTTTGTACCCTAAGTTTCCTAGTCAAGAGACTCGAGATGAAAAATGACTAAATAATGACACTTGATACTCCCTAAGAGATGGCCATAACCATGTAAACAACTGACGATTTTGAAAGATAAATGACGATGATGACCAACTAACTAACGACATGACTAGGGAATATGCCATTAGTGAATACTTTTATTACGCAAGATCCATATATAAAATAACATACTTGACAATATAAATGTAATAGTAAGTGTATGATTTTGTTACTACATTTCCCCCCCACTTTATGCTTGATGAGTGGAAATCTCATGTAATTTAAAATACTCTTCCATTACCACTTTATTCTTACTTCGCCAGAAGTTGGAGAAGCCAATTATTGTTTATTATGTGTACCATAAGTGTGCCAAAAGCCACAATATAGGGGAGAGGGGCCAATAGGTATGTAACATGGCATACCAATAGTTGATGATGAATCTTGATCACACAATACCGAATAGGTATGATAAAGTAACATCTCATAGTTTTCATAGTGTTATCTAGTGGTTATTTATTTTTAACATAATAATTATGTAGAATAGCCAATCACATCAGTGATATGTAATACCTCTCACCCATGTACAAGCAGGGCATTAAAAATTCATTGTTCAAGCATCATCACCATGTTCAAGTATTGTTTCCACCACGGAGTTGTAGTGTAACTCAAATTTATTATTTTAAATCAATTCAAAAGTAGTTGACTTTGGTTCCATTTTTTTATACATTTTAATACTTTTAAATATATATCGGCATTTGAGACATAGGAACAATAGATTGGTGAGAAAATTAGTGATCCCACATGGGAAATGATTGATTTTGTAGATCTGTTAACGTTAAGTGTCTTGCTCACTAGGAACCCCTCAGTCCTGCATGTGGGTAAGCCCCTGATCCAGAACGTGTGAATTAATGCGGTGGTAATAATGAGTGAAATAACAAGTTTCTAACGTGCAATACACAAGTGTTATAGTAACGGTGAAGCTTGAAGAAATTATACGTTATATGGTGACGTGATGCATCTGACTGCGAGGGAATTCAGGTGCATCATATGCATCTAATGTGCGAGGGAATAAGACTTTATACACACCATATAAACGAAACAAATATCTATCTTTTTACATTCTAAGTTTTTGTGCCAATTTGATCTCTACTCGTTCTGAACTCGGTGTCATGGAATCCAAGATTGCAGCTCACGTAAAAATCCATTAATTAGATCCGTGGGTGGTTGAAATTCAGAAGGTCCTAGAAGAAGTAGAAAGAATAAAGAAGGGAGATTTATATATTTTTGTTCAACGTGCCCAAGAAATTGTTGGCAGCGAAGCACGAAGCATACATTCCATAGTGTATTTCCATTGGGCCGTATCACCGCTGGAGATCTAAGTTATAGGAAACGGAGAGATACAAAGTCGATGTTGCCCAAAGATTCCAGAAGAGGATCATCCTCGAAGGTCAGTACAGGTTCCAATCTGTGGTGGAAGAGGTGATGAATTACGAGTGGTCAATTTGGAGCCACTATCACAAACACCTCGACTACAACAAGGAGAAGCTGGCTTTGGATGCTACCTTTGTTCTCCGGTGCCTACATTCTACGCGAGAGATTCTTCAGAAGTGAAGCAAGTGGGGAAATTTCTTAATCCATAGGTAGAAGCGCTACCCACAATGCTGTAATGAGAGATCTCGATGTCTCATGATGCTGGAAAAACAGAGATCCTATGTTTCTTGTACGGAAACTGTTGGAGGAAAACTTGGGTTCTGATGTGAAGACTGAGGAGAGGCTCGGCGAGCTGATAACAAACACGCGCATGCAGAATTATCTCCAATATTTATGTTGAAGATGGCTGATAATTCAAGGTTGCATATAAAAGAGAGGGGTCACATACTTGAGGTGCTCTATAAATATCTTGCTCCCAGGATATATCCCATCGGTGATCTGATTTCAAAGGTGGAGGAAAACGAGCACGATATTTCATAGATACAAAGCCCACTGGTGGGATTAAATTAATTTTCTATGGAAAGCGGTGTCCTCGGTTAACCTTGTTCCCATTCGACGTCTCATGATGTTGGAAGTTTTGACCGTCGTGAAGAAAAGTGTTAAAGTTGTTGACAAACAATCTTCTACGGTTCCTACATGAGACGAGTTGGCCATTCTGTCCCTGTCAAAATTATCTTCACCGGGAGTGAAATTAACTCCCCTCCAAAGAAGTACCTTGTTCTACAATTCGCTTTGATATGAATATTGGAAAAATTTAGTGCCAAATGCAACCAGTAAGGGAAATACACAACCGGAACTACCTGCAAGGGCTGACACACATAAAATATATTATATTAATTTGAGAAAGTTTACAATCTTAGAGTTGTTACTCTATTTTTCAATTGTTTCTCGTCTTGTGTCCAAATGATTTCTTTATTTTTCTTACAAAATTTTCCTCTGTGCTATTGTAAGCATCTATTTACAAAATAATACCCTTTCTATTTTCTCCTCTCTGTATTCTACCTTTTCTTCTTTACTATGTTGCTGCACAAATTTCTCCCTCTTTATGTATTCTTCTTCTTTGTATTTTTCTCCTCCAAGAAAATACTGCTCTCTATTCTCTATTCCATCTCACATTATGTTGTTGCATATCTATTTAAATACATCCCTCTTACAATTTTACTGTTGCCATAAATATATAAAAATATATTTACTTTTCCTTTGCTCCAAATAAATCCCCAAAAAAATACAAATCCGAAACAATATATAATGCCACATATATATTTAGAATATATGTCTGGGACTTTACGAATATTTCTAGTGAAAACCTTTATAAATATTGGAAAACTCACACACAAATTGCTTCAAAATAGCCAAAATATTCCTTCAACCAGAAGGTGTGTATCAATGGAGGCCCAAAGATGTACGGTTTCACACACTCTTCGAGAATTCAACACAAAGGCTCATGTTAAAGACTCAATTAAACATTACAAATCCCTGGTTCGTCATGCCTAAGATACACTCATAGGATTACAAACAATCTTTATCAACATAGTCAAAGAAAAGTGATTTTAATTTTTTATTTCATTACCAGATGAAATCTCTTCTCATAATGAAATTGCAAATGCCACAATACTAACACACATATGAGATCTTGTATGACTCAGAGAGATATTTTAACATAAGAGTGCAACAGGAACAAGAAAAACCATCTGAAAACATTCTGAAATAAAAGTAGACACAATAATGCTCATGATCAACACAGATCCATTCAAGGTTCATTAGATTCATCAGCAAGGGAAAGTTTCCTCAATAGTCTCAAATCTTGTCAATGGTTGTACACTTGCAACCACCTTGACGCGATTGAATCCAAAAACACAGGAAAATAAACTAGTCTCTCAAGCGGTCTCTTGGGAAAATGGTTTTTCTCAAACTTTCTCAGAAAAATTAAACCCCCCTCCTATGTAAGAGTATTCTCATTGCATTTATACAATTTCACTCACTCACTCATCCCAAATTTCTCCCCCAAAAGAATAATATTAGAGGAATCATTTTTTTGTTACAAGTTTGTTCCAGAAAGTGATGTTTAACAAATTTACACTCAAAATATTCCAGATGAATAAATTATGATGTTATCACATTTCTCAGTCCCTCAACTATCTGGGATGCCATTTAATTTTGATTATTTTATTCTATCATGCAGGAAATCCTCCTTTTGATAATTCTCAGGTGGCTCCATATGGCTTGATCTAACAAACAATACTTTTCAACTTTGAGAATACACCTTGAGAAATGAGTACCTTCGCATGGATACCTACATTTGTGCCTATCGGAAATGAGTGCCCTCACATGGATCATATCATATATTTATGCTACAGGTCTGAGTCATCCAAGAGTAAAGAGGAGTCAGCGGAAGCTTCCACATGTCTCCTTGGCACAACTGCAAAGGTGAAGTCCAGAGGCAAGTTTCTAAATGAGTGTGGGACCTCCACGTGTTCAGAACCCTAGAGAGTTACACCAGTTGCTGTGAAGTCAGAGTATGGAAAGGTCCAGTAGAAGATTCCACGTGTTTGTTCGGCGCAACTTCAAAGATGAAGTCTAGAGGCAGGACCTCAAATGAGCACAGGCTCTCCAAGTTCCCTGGGCCCAAGAAAGTTACCTCGACCATTGAAAAAGTATTAGTATAAAGAGGAGCCAGCAAAAGCCTCCATGTGTCTCTTCGACACACTTTTGATATGGTACCTAAAAGTAGAGACCCCAAACAAGCGTGGGCTCTCCACGTGTCTCAGCTTGGAAAATTTGTTGAAAAAGCTTAAGGTCCAGCGGAAGATGCCACGTGCCTAGGGTTCGAGAAATTTTTCTCGACCATTGAAAAGTATGAATTATGGGCGGAGCCAGCAAAATCTTCCACGTGTCTCTTCGATGATTTTTTGGTAAAGCTCAAAAGAATGACTCCCAAACAAGCACGGGCTCTGCCACGTGTCTAGGGTCTAACAAAGTTGCACCAGACACTTGAAAAGTCTAAGTATGGGAAGATCCAGTGGAAACCTCCATGTGTCTCCTTAGCGCTCTTTCAAAAGTAAAATTCAAGGTAGATCCCTAAACCAGTGCGGGCCCTCCACATGTCCCGGGCATAAGAAATTTGCATCGGGTGCTTGCAAAGTATAAGTATAAAGAGGAGCCACCAGAAACCTCCACGTGTCTCCTTGGTGCCACTCCAAAGGTAAGATGTCAACGGAAGGCTTACTTTATTACTTTCATTATTTTTCAAAACAAATCTAAGAATCTCAAAATGCCCTGGTGACCCACCTCTTCGCTTCTAACTTTTGATATGGGCCCCAGTGGAGTCGCGACTCACTTTTATAATTTTTCTTCATTTCAAAAAAGAGCTTAAAAATTCCAAAGTGCTCCAGCAACCCACCTCCCCGCTTTAACTTTTCAATGCTGACTCAAACATGTGACATTAATTTTTCCCCCGCGGAGTCGTGGATCATTTTATAACTTTGCTCTTTTCACAAAAATTCAAAAATCTTCAAAATCCTCCAACGATCCACCTCTCCACCTTTGACCTTTCAAACCACCTCGTGTCCTTCTTCGGGGTCAAAGTAAGAAATTTTTCGTACGGCTTCATATTGTTGAATAGCCAATTATATACTATCGGGCCACGGGACCAATTTCACATTTTTACAAATCTAACAAAAGTGACAAGTTTCACCAAAATGACCTATCATGTCATGTCCAATCAGAAAGGACCACGTATCCATGAATGTTGGGATAGGATTTACAAAGGAGACATAGTCGTGGAAGACTCCCAACAACAAAAATTTTCCCTCGTTGAGAGAAGACTGTAAATAAAACCAAGACTCAATGTGATCCATGACCCAATGAATAGACCGATAATGGCAACCAAATAAAGGAGAAAGCTTTCATGCATCCATACAGGGAGATAGAGAACGCTTCAAACCATACTGACTAAGAAATTTGTAACAAATAGGGTGAGATTAAATTGAGCACCAATAGGCGGTCCTTCTATGATGCCCAAAATTTTCCTCAAATGCTCAAACCTTTCCTTTAATAGAGGTTTGGTAAAAATTTCATCTAGTTGCTCCTTTGATCTACAAACCTTTATCTCAATTTATCATTTCTCCACCAATTCATGAATGAAGTGATATCTAATGTTAATATGCTTGTTTCTACCATGAAAAATTGGATTCCTAGATTATGCAATCGAAGACATATTATCACAATAAATCAAAGAACCTCCTTGTTGCTTTTCCTGCAAATCTGAGAGGATTATTTTCAACCAAATCATTTGACAAGCTGCTGAGTTTTCTGCAATAGATTTTGTTTTAATAGTATAAAAAAAATTACTAATTGTTTCTTTGAAGCCCATGAGATGGATCATGATCCAAGATTAAACACATAGCCAGGTGTGCTCTTTCTATCATGCAAGCTACCTACCCAATCACTATCTCAATATTCATTTTCTTTCTTTCCAATGAGACTCTTTTGGTGTCTCCGTAAATATGGAAACCAAACTAGTTGCACATATTATTTCTGGTCTTATTGCAGTTAAATACATCAAGCTTCCTACCATGCTTTTGTATCTTGTAGGATCCACATTGTTATTGCAATCGTCTTTGGTCAATTTCAAACTTAATTGAGCCAGTGTAGATATTGGTTTGCAATCCAACATTCTGAATCTTTGTAAAAATTCTTTTGCATACTTTGAGTGACATATAAAAATGCCTTGATCTATTTTTTTACCTCAATGCCAAGAAAATACTTTAACAATCCCAAATCAGTCATCTCAAATCCTTCTTTATGGTTGATTTAAATGGATCAATTGCCTTGTCTGAATTTCTAGTAAAAATTAAGTCATCTATATGCAAAACAAAAATTAGAATATCATCATTATTTGATTTGATGTAGAGTTTGGGATCACTATTGATTTTTCTAAATTCATTACTAATCAGGTATGAATCAATCCTATTATACCAAGCTCTTGGTTATTGTCTCAAACCATACAAAGATCTTTTCAGCTTGTATACTTTTCTCTCTTGGACTAGGATTTCATAACTAGGTGGTTATCCCACACATACTTCTTCTTCCAACACTCCATTCAGAAAAGATGATTTAACGTCCATTTGATGGACTTTCCATTTATGATGAGCAACTATGGTAATAATTTTTCTTATAGTCTCTAATATTGCTATTGGAGAAAATGTCTCATTTTAATCAATTCCAGGCCTTTGTTTATAGCCTTTGACAACTAATTTTGCCTTATGTCTTTCAGTTTTTCCTTCGGGAGTAGTTCTGGTTTTATAAACCCATTTGACTTGAATGACTTGTTTTCCTTCACGAAGATCTACTAGCTCCCATGTATGATTGTTTTCTATTGCATGAATTTCTTCATCCATGGCCTCACACCATTTCTTATCTTTAAATTTTTCTTTAAAATAAATAGGATCAACTGCTTAAAATAAAGCAAAATTAATCATTTCATCTTCATTTTCTTCATACCTTAACTGACCATAGATCTCTTGACCATTCCTCATTCTTCCTTGCTATTGCAATCAGTCTGATGATGATGATGAAGCTTCATTCGCTTGTCCTTGTATGCTTTATTGGTTGTTTCCATTAGAAGATTCACTCCTTTGAGATATGAGTGTCTAAGTTGGTAAATTGTTTTTTCTTCCTTCTGCTTGTTCAGGCATAGTGATAGGTGTATTTACATTTTTTTGTGGATGTTCCACTATTTGTGCATCTTCCCAAGATATTTCATCAATGAATTGAACATCTCTACAGATAATAATTTCCTTTGTAACTGGATTAAACAATCTGTAAGCTTTTTATTTCTCACTATAACCAATAAAAATGCACTTCTATCCTCTGTTGTCCCACTTTGATCTTCTGATCTTCTTTGGCACATGCGCATATGAAACACATCCAAAAACTCTCAACCATTCAACACTTGGATTTCTTCCACTCCATGTTTCTTGAGGTATTTTATTCTCCACACTCTTCATAGGATATATATTTAGTAGATATAGTGTTGCCCCAACTTCTTCTGTCCAGAATTCATCAGACAATCCTCTTGCTTTCAACATACTTCTTGTCATTTCTTGAATGGTTCTATTCTTTCTCTCAGCTACACCATTCTTCTGAGGTGTATACCTTGTTGTGAACTGCTTCTTGATCTCGTGCTCTTTACAGAAGTTTAAATACACATTTTATATATACTCTCCCCCTCTATATCTTCTCAATATCTTTATATAATGGCCACTATGCTTCTCAACCATGGCCTTGAACTATTTGAATACCTCAAATGTTTCTGATTTATTTTTCAAGAAATAAACCCATGTCCTTTTTCTGAAGTCATCATTGAAATTAATGAAATATAAACTTTTATTCATGGAGGGAGATTTCATGGGACCACACAAATATGAATTTATAACCTCGAGAGGTGAGCTTTGTCTCCATCATTTACCTAAGGGAAAAGCATTTCTATGTTGCTTCCCCAATATACATGCCTCACAAACCTTATTTGGTTGTTTAATATGAGGAAATCCTTTAACCATTTTCTTATTATAAAGAACATGAAATCCACCATAGCTCAAATGCCCATACCTGAGATGTAAGAGTGTGGATTGATAAATGGTTATTTTCTTGAATGCTACTGTGCCTGTTACGTTTTGTATCCTCAAAGGGAACATTCTATTTTGTGTCATTTGCACTACTACAATCTTCCTATTTCTTAGATCTTTATCATATAGAAAACATTCTCCATTCTGAAACTTCACCTTATATCCATTTTGGACAAGGTGTCCAATACTGAGAATATTAAACTTCAATCCCATAACAGAGAAAACAATATGTATATGCTTCTTATCTCATTGCTTGGTGAGAATAGATATAATGTCTTTACCCATCACAAGAACTTTATGATTTGTTCCCGTATTCACTTCAAATATGATTAATTCATCTATATTACTAAACATCTCTTTATTTCCACACATATGATTACCACAAGCACTATCCAAGTACCATACTTTCTTGTTTTTTTTCTTAGATACATTGCAAGTTAAAAGGAAAGCTCCACCCATTTCCTTATTCTCAAGTTCAACTTATTTTTCATTAGAGAAGATTGCATTATAACTATGATTTATCATATCGTATTATTTCTTTTTACATTCGCTGGCATAATTTCCATACTTTTTACTGTAATAACATTGCACATTGGATTTATCATAACTTTGTGAAGAACCACCTCTCAAAGTTTTACTTCTCATTCCTCTTTTTCTGGATCTTGTCTGTGGCTCTTCATAGTGGTTGTGACTTCCACCTTACTTGTTGTTAAACCTTCCTCTTCCTCTGTTGTATGATCCTTTCCCCTTGGATCTAATTTTTGAATTTATTTTGATGGCTTTTTCATTGGAGGAGGTGGCTGACCTACTCACCCACTATTCATAGGTTTACAAATAACCCATCATCTCATCAACACTCATTTCTTTTAAGTCCTTAGTCTCCTGTTGACAATTTTTGCACTTCTGTAACAATGGAAAACTCGAAAATGTCGTTACGATGGATAACATTGGTGAAGTATACCTAAGCTAGGAGATTTTATTTAAGATATATTGTTACTGATGAATTAATTAAAGACTACATGAAATTTGTAGCTATGTTTACTGTTACAAAACGTAACAGATCACATAGCCTGCAATTTAATGCTATCTTCAGCAAAATAACACAAGGCACCGAAGGACATCGGTGTTATCTTGATGAAGACATCCAATTATAGAATAGATGAAATGCTAAGTTTTGGAACAATAGACATAAATGTAGATTGTAGAAATCAAAGTTCATTATTGGATGTTACAGGTTTTCTTTAATGTCCTTTCCTTCGTGATTAAGACATTCAATTATATTACTAAGTTATTTAGTTCATAATATAATTCATACAGAAAATTGAAATACAAAAAGAAATACACAACTCATTTAATAAATTCAATGTTTTATTCATAAGGAATTTCAAATGTGCACACACAAGCCATGGGATGTAATTGAAAAATAAAGTACAACTACTGAAAAAAGAGGTACACATGAATGTAAGAGAAAATAAAGGATTATGAGTGCACCCATCATTGCCTTGGGTCTTCTCATTTAGTTGATGCATTTTCATCTTCAGCTTAATCCTCACCACTGGAAGCACTGTACCTGAAAAGAAGAAAATAAAAAAATCATCAATTAACAGCTTAGGGTTAATCCATATTCCTACATTGTCCTAATTCGTGAATATGAATCTCTTAAACAAGGAGATATAAATTACTTGGATATCATACTGCATACATGATTTAATCACTCAGAAATAAGGAGGGAGAATAAAAGAAAAAAACCATGGACATAAGAGAGGCCAAAAAGCCTAAATATTTTCTAACTATTTTTGTAAGTGTGTAGGTACAGGTTGCAGCCAAGAAGAAATAAATAAAATCTTTCAACAAATATTGCAGAGTTCAATGACTTATATCCTATGGCATAAAGCATTTAAGTCATTAAGTACATGTTGGAATGAAGGAAGAATACAACTCAAGTTTTAGTAATCGTCATACAAATAGAAGAATTTACAGTGAAAAAGTGAGACTGACAAATAGAAGTACGTGTTTCAGATTGCAACTAAAGAAGAATAATAAGATTTCAAGAAGCTGAAGTTAACTAGAAAGAAAGGATTACAACTAAAACAAAATGAGAAAGAGGATTCTAGGAAAAATTTGACATAGCTTCGCCATGTAAAATGGACATTTACATCATTCCGTCATGTTGTTTTTAACTAATACATGCTTTTATTTATTTATGTAAATCAAGTAAGTGATGCAGAAAAGAAGAAAAGCATGCCATGATTAAGATAATAGTTATTATGTTTCAGTTTCCAACAACAAATCAGCTTTAACAGAAAAGTGTTACATTCTGTATTCTGAACCAGAAAATACAACTACTACAGTTGAAATAGGAAGAAAGAAAGAATTCTAGGAAAATTTTGCCAGGGCTTCGCCATGGAAAATCAACATTTCAAATTTTCCAGCATACCATAAATACTACTATCAAATAAATAAACATCTAAATAAAAGAAACAAGATTACAATATTTCAACAAAGCATCTGAATCAAGGCTTATGCCTGAGAATGGTATTACATGGATGAATAACTGCTTCTAATTTCCAGAAAAATCCTCATGAAAGGTACAAAGACCCCTTAAGATCAAGAATAGATTGCAGAATCGAATGAAGTAAAATAATTTCTAGTACCCATGGCAAGGGAAAGATACCCAAATTTGGGTTTTTACTATGTCGAACTTTAAATTGAAAAGTACAGATTAGGGTAAGGAAAAAAAATTTCACTGGTAAAATTGAAGTAGATTAAACCCTCAAGTAATCATCAACTTCAGAATCAAAGAGTGCAAATGCAACTACATGTTATAAGAGATCAATCCAAAAGGTGAACTGAAGAGAGAAAATGCATGATATGCTAAAAGATACATAAATGCTACAATACCAAAGGAGAACAACCAAGAAGGGTTTTGAGTACATATTAATGAGATTTTTGAAGTAAAATAACAAATGCAAACATAACCTCGAGCAAAGTGTCAGACATAAGAGTTCAAGCAAGGTGAAACTTCAGAGTTCTTTAAAAACGTCAAAGTATTCAAGTCTTAGGATGAAACAGAACTCGAATCAAGAACAAAATAGTTCAGACTTTGAATCAAGAACAGAAAAGCTACCAGAAACTTTTATGAAAAAATCAGAAGTAAAAAATTTAAAATAGAATACCTCTACATAATGATGGAATAAGGGCTTATTAGAAAGATGTAAAATTTGTAAACCCAATAGAAGTAGAGATGACAGATCCGTAATCAACTCACAATACTCTTAGAATTTTATAGTAAGGATTCAATACCCAATTCTTGCCCCAAGTCAGATAATGATGAAACAATAGAAAGGAAGCTAGCTCCCAGTTGGTGCAATGATAAGATTTTGCATAAAGGAGAAACCCAAACCCATTCCGCAAAAATGAAGAAATTCCCAGTTAAAATGTGCTTCAGATTTATAAATAGATCTGATATTGGATGAAGTTTTAGTTCTATGACAACCACCTTTTCAAATCAAAGTAAGATGCACTTTCTGAGGTAAAGTGAAACACAGGTACATGCCCTCAGCAAACTTTAGAAAAATCATGGCACTCATTGTACAATACAAAGTTTCAATGTATTACATTATCCGAAAGCAAACCCACTTCATATAAGAAAAATGGCATAATAGTTAACTCTAAGCTACTATGAAATCAAGAGAATCAGAGATTTACCTTAAAATTAGGGTTACAGGAACTCAAGAAATCCTTCATTAGGCCATCAGGTAACAGAAAATGGAATATTACTTCAGAATCTAGTACCACAGCATCCATCGAAGTAGTAAAATATTCAGCAGAGGAAAAACGAAGAGCTCGCAGAAGCCCAAAGAAAATATTCATGGCAGAAACAAAATTTTCAGAACTTAAGGCGAAGCAAAGAACCATAAAAAAAAGTGTTCACATTCGCAGAAACTCATAGAGGTCAAAGGAGAATATATTTATTATTTAAATTAATTATATAAAATGATGGTAAACATCCACAATCATCTCGTTCCAAAAGCTCCAACAGATAAAAAGACAAGTAAATACAGATGCTTGAAGGATAAGAAGACCGAAAAGGGGAGCATAGACAAGCTTCAAACATCTACAATGGCAGAACAAATTTTTTTTGTCAGGGCTTCACTCATAGACCCCAAAAACCAAAATGGAGTGATCGTTGAGGTTGAATGATCATGGAGTTGGGTTAATTTTGAACACAATTGTAGTCAAAGATCAACCACCACGAATCGAAAGGAAACAATATCAATGCTCTGAGATCGATACCATTTTTTAAAGCAAACCATCATGGTCAGTTGCCACTAACCACCTAAATATCCTGGTCAGAAACCCTAACCACAGGTCAAGAATCGACGGTTTGTAATCAAATAGTACAGAGATCGAAGGCCCGAGATCATCACTAATTTTCAATGGAAACCACCGGGGTTAAAGTGAACTCTACCTGAGTTAGCCATGTCAGCGACCAAATTTTGAAGGTGTGAGTCATTGTGTAAAGGGAGCGAGCCCCATGATTAAAACAAAATCATTGCCTTTGAAAAACAAAAGGATCAACTATAGTCCAACTTCAAATAATATAAAGTGCCGACCGAATCATGTTCACCAATGATCCCCCAAAAGGTAAGGGTTATAAAACCATAATCATGTGTTATTCAATTTTACAAAATCTGACCAATATACAAGGCATGAGATAATCAAAGGGTGGCAAAGAATATAGTATGACATGTATATTAATCAAAGGTGGCAGACCTCATAATTTTCTAAGTCCACAAGAGTGGTAAAACCCAACGAAGACAAGAGCTCACAACCAAGGTCGTCCCCACTAATGAATTATTTGGAGATGATTTATAGTATGACACCCATGTGACCACTAGAAGCCATAGGAATTTCAACATCAGAGCCTAAGCTTGGAGGTGGTCCCCATAGTGAGGTGAATATTTTGCTAAGTATTGGAGATAAAAAAATATTCATTTTCTTGCACAGGAATATATTGCATGCCTTTAGCAAAAGGACAAATCAGCAAGAAGACAAATTTACATGCTCAAGAAAGGAGACTTTCCCAGCAAACAAGATTTATTATTAGCATTATTCACCCGACTCTATTAAAAATAGAACAGTCAACTTCAGTTGCCTGAGATGTAACCAAAGGCTATTAAAGCCTCTTTGTACTAGTTTGTTTTATTTTATTCCTTTATTCATTGTTAAATAAAGGATAAAAATAGGATACATGGGTGAGTACAACCTTAGTCTTTTTTTAGGAAGGGTGGGTGAATCAATTTTTCTATATATTGTGTGCCTTGGAAAAAACACAGGAGGAAATTTTAGAGACATGAGTGTTGAAGCAATTATTTTGCTAGTTTTTCCCTCTCAATGTGAAGTATTTTCTACCTTTCCAATTATTTACACTCTTGTGTATGTTTTTTTATTAATCTTGTGAATGCAAATTCCTTGGTTAATCATCTTACCCCGTTGCAAATTTAGTAATTTCCGCATGATATTAATGTGCTTGTTTATCTTGGTAGTATTGTTGTGATACTTTCCCTCAATACCTCAAAGTGTTTTGCCCTTAAGATTATGCAGAAAACTATTGGTTCGTGCATCAAGAATCATTTCATATATTAGTTGTGCATATACTCAATCAAAATCCCTTATATAAATTTGGTGTATCACCTCATTTTTAATCATTTTACAATCATCTTTTACCCTTAACCTCAGAAAAATCAGTCTAGGATACATCAATAAGAAATTGGCCTTGATACCAAAGACTCACCTCAAAATAGGTATATCCATAGACTTGAGGTGTTTCCATTGTATCTATGAAAGAGAGAGATAAAATTTGCAAGCTTAGAACACCTACAACCATCTCTCTACATGGTGCAATTTTGAGAGATAACATTTTTTGGCATGCCTGGTGGGACACGAATCAAATCTACATGCAAGTTACAGATATTTAAAACATATCTATTACAGATCTTACATCAGATAAATGGGACTACTTGAAGATCTTTTTTGCAACTTTGTATGGCTGATTTCAGACCAATATTGTAGCATGTTCCATGCCTAAAGTGACTACAAGATTGTCGGTAAGAGAAATTCCTCCTGAGTTTGTTTGTTTACCTTTAAATTCTACAAGAAGGAGAAGAGTTTTTAATACTTTACCTTATAATAGGCCTGGTTTTGATAACCCTCCTCCTAATATTCTTCACTGCATGTCAATATTTTTGTTCAAATCCCAGTTTTTCAAATGGATATTCAACCACCAAGGAATTTTGTGACCTTTACTAATGGTAGCCCATTAGTAATCCTAATTTACCATGACATCCCTAATGCTGCCATGAAAATTTTACCATCATTCACTAGTGAAAAGCATGTTACACCTACAGAGCACATTAAAGATGTCACAGACTTATGTGTAATTCATAATATTACTCATGAGGATGTAGCTTTGAGACTTTTAGCTACATCTCTTAAAGGACAAGCCTTACAATGGTATAGAAATCTAGAGATTGGATGCATAAGAACTTGGGATGACTTAGTTGATAAATTGTTGAAACAATTTCAAGATAATTCAGATATTTATCTCTTATAGAATAGTTGTCTACCATTAAAATAACTCCCAACGAAATTATGTCAATTTTCAACATCCATTTTTCCATAACTTGGGAAAGAATTCCAGCAACTGTCAAGCCTCAAGTTGATCACGCTTTTCTTTATTATCTTAGGGCATTAAACATTGATATTTCAACTATGATTTAGTCTATGGGAGGAGAGACACTCCTAGCAGCCTATGATATCACCATCTGAGCTGAAAAATAGTCTTATTCAAGATGGAAAATTAGCACCAAGGCCTTCAATGCCTTTTTTTGTAGATTTAGCACCTATTCCTCAGCCTATCACAATTATAGAACCTGTTGTTTCTGCCCAATCAGATGATGTATTTAAATCTTTACATACTATGGGGAACAAGATGACTTCAATTGAGAATAGGCTTGCATTACCTAGCAGACCTTATTAGGCTCCTTAACAACAAAATCAGCAAAGTAGGAAGTCTTACGAACAAAATCAAAATTATAGACAATATTATCAGTAAAGGTAATTTGACCCAAAGGCTCCTAGTTCATCTAATGCTTTAGTTTGAGTTAATATGGCTAGAGAAGAGTGGTGTCAACCTTGTAGTCAACCCCATTTAGCTACAAGTTGCCCAAATACTTTTCTGAACATAAATCTTGTTGCACAACCTCAATCTGAGACATTGTTCATGCCTCGAATGGAGGTTAGGAAGAAAGATACTCAGGCTCTGAAGGCCCCTGAACAAAATTTAGTTAGTTTCAGTGAATATGATTTTATTGCAGTTACTACTAGGGCTCAGGAAAAGGCTAGAGAGAGTAAAAAACAATAGAATAGGCCTGTTCCACCTACAATCACTGATAAAACAACAAGCATAAGCCAAAAACTAGCTAACAGTGCATCTGTTTCTAAAAAAAAAACAGGTGTTACAGCTGGTAAAGAACAACAAAAACAACTACAACATGATCTAAGAAGGGTATTTATATCTCAGATATAAAAAGTATTTGAAGCAGAATCAGTTTTTGCTAAAGCCTAAGCTAAAACACTAGAATTTGTTTCTAAAACCATTGTTTCTTTTAACATTGTTGATGTAATGAAAAATCATAATGTTAACATCTCAATGTGGGATGCTCTAAGTATTCCAAGACAACAAAATTTACTTTCTCATGAACTAGTTAAGCTGCAAATTTATTCTAAAACAACATAAAATGAAGTCCAAAAGGAAGACATGGTCCTTGGAAAAATGGAACAAGACTGCATCAAAGAAGTTAAATAGATGGTTCAGAAATTATTAAATACTCATGACTTCAAGAAGACACCACTGTTTTATCTATCACTTATTATTGGAGAACATCTTGTTCATAATTGTATGGTGGACAGTGGTGCAAGTAGCACAGTTATGCCGAAACTAATTGCAAAAAAATTGGGTCTGCACTATGAACCTACAAAAATGAGTGTCTTACAGCTTTGTGGAACTACAACTAATATAGTTGGTGTAATAAGGAACTTAGAGGTAACATTGCATGCTTTCCCAAATGTTTCTATTCTGCAAGATGTCACTATTATAGATTTACCTCCTTACTTTGCATTATGCTTATCTAGATATTTCACAGCAAAGATGGGACGTTATCTCTCTTCAGATTGGTCTTTCTTATTTTTCACTACTCGTTACGAGACCAAGGTTACTATCAATTCAGAACCGTTGGCCAGATTTCACATTGAGCCTCATGCTTCTAATGCAATAACTAATTATTCAGCTTTAGACCAGTCTAATTTTGATAATGTAGCTCATGTTTCATCATTAGATGCTGTTTCTAACATGTTTATGGATGAAAAGACACATGAAGAACATGCTCATGATCCTATCAAAGAAGTTTAAGAACACATGTTTGGCGTGTATTGCTTGCATAAAGAAAATACACCAATTCCCTTGCTATCCAAAATAGGAAATGCAATGGAAAGGATTTGGAAGCTTCATTTTGATGGGGCTAAAAATAAGAAAGGACAATGAGTAGGTTTGATGCTCACTTCCCCAACAAACGAAAGGTACTTCTCAGCTGTGAGTCTCCAATTTTCATGCACTTGCAACATAACTAAATACGAAGCATTAATTCATGGTTTACTTTGGGCCAGAAAGAGAGGTATTGACATGCTACAGATTTTTGGTGATTCTGAGTTGGTTATTAATCAAGTAAGAAGTTTCAATGTTTGTAATAATTTTTTGATGAATTCTTACAGACATAGAGTTTCATACTTAATGGAAGATTTCAAAGATATTAACATCCAATCTGTTCCTAGAACAGAAAATAAGCATGCAGATAGACTTGCAATAGTTGATGCTAGTTTTGAAGTGCTAGAATAGATAGAGAACAACAGAATTCAGCCTCATATTAAGCTAATTGTCAGGCCTTCAATACCTGATAATGATTTGAACTGGAAGGTTTTTGAAAATGATGATCAAATTTATAGATTTTTGCAGCAAGAAGCTGAATTTTCTGCAATAAATCAAGATAAATTACAACACTTATATGGTGACCAAATTGTTCAACTAAAGACAAATAAGATGCCTCGAGGTCTTATCACATTAGAAGACATCTTTAACACTGATGATTAGTTAAGAAAAGAAAAAACTAAGATATCAACACATGCTGATAACTATGAGATCTCAGTTGATGAAGGGAAAGATTTGTTTCTTGGAAAGGTATGTTCCTTATCTAAAAAATATTCATTTATTGATCTTTGCAAAGAATTTAAAGATGTTTTCACTTGGAGATACCAAGACTTGAAAGTATTTTATCCCATTTTAGCACAGCATACTATCAAATTACACCCAAATTCTAAACTAGTTAGGCAAAAACAGAGGCCTGTGAATCCTAAAATAGAGCCTCTAATGAGGAAAGAATTATTTAAGTTAATTGAATCAAGTATTATCTTTCCAGTTAAGCATTCAAGTTGGGTAGCAAATCTTGTTCCTGTTAGGAAGAAGAATGGAGAAATTAGATTATGTGTGGATTTCAGATATCTTAGTAAAGATTCATTAAAAGGTCATTACCCACTTCCAAATATGGATTGGATTTTAAGAACAGTTTCTGGTTCAGATAGACTATCTCTTTTAGACGGTTATATTGGATACCATAAAATTCTAGTTCAAGAAGAAGATAGGTACAAAACAGCTTTTACCACCAAGTGGGGTACTTATGATTTCAAAAGAATACTTTTTGGCCTTTCAAATGCTGGTGAAACGTTTCAATGTGCAATGGACATGGATTTTCACAGCTTGTTAAATAGATGGATCCTTGTTTATTTAGATGATGTTATTGTATTTTCAAAATATTATGATGAACATCTAATGCTTCTAAGGTAGATTTTTCAATTCTGCAGGCATTTTGAAATATCTTTGAATCCGAAAAAGTCTATCTTTTCAATACGTCAAGGTAAACTACTTGGTCATATTGTTTCTAAGAAAGGATTAGCAATTGATCCTTTCAGAATTGGAGCCATATCCCAGCTATCATTTCCTCATCATAAGAAGGAATTATAGAGGTTTCTAGGAAAAATCAACTTTGTCAGAAGATTTTTTCCATATTTTACAGCATTGGTTAAACCATTAAAATCTATGTTAAAGAAAGGTAAAAATTTCTCTTGGACTAACGAAGGGAGAGAAGGGTTTGAAGCAATAAAAACATCCATCTCTCAGGTGCCTACTCTTGTAAATCTAAATTTTGATAAATATTTTACAATGTATGCACTTGCAAGAGCTTAAACAATCTCAACTGTATTAACTCAGGTTAATGATGAAAATATTCAGCAATCTATTTCTTTCTTTGGACATAGCTTGCATGATTACAAAACAAGGTACACATTTCTTGAAAAACAAGTACTTTCGGTAGTCAGAAGGCTAAAGAATTTCAAGTACATGCTTTCAAAAAATAAAATTCATGTTCTTGTTTCTCATCCAAGTGTGAAAGATTTCTTGTTAAATAAATAATTGAATGAGAAAAGAGCAGGCTGGACAACGAAAGTTGTGGAATATGATGTGGATATCCATGTTACTAACACAGTTTGAGGAAAAAGTTTATGTGAGCACCTAATTGTTGATATGGAAAAATGACAAACTACAGAACTTGAAGATTCAAAACATCATGCTGAAATTATGTATCAACAATCAGACATTATGGTTCAGCTAGAAAATCAACAACCTAAACTTACTCAAGAAATCCAGGAATCAAGATGGATGACTGATTTAGTTAACTATCTACAACATGGCATCTATCTAGAAGGTATGGACAAGAATAAATGAAGGTATTTCACATTACAAGTTGTACCCTATGTTTTCATTAATAGCTTATTGTTAAAAAGGAATATAAATGGAATATTACTATTATGTGTTAACTATGACAAAATTAAGCAATTATTATCAGAATTCCATGAAGGACCTGTAGGAGGTCATTTCTTAGCACGTACCACAACCTTAAAATTTATGAAAGCTACTTACTATTGGCCCAACATATTCAAGGACTATTTTGAATGGATCAGAAAGTGTAAGAAATGTGCCTTCTTTGTTGAAAAAGAATGTTTAGCTTTGCTTCCTTTACAACCTATTTCAGTTGATCATCCTTTTATGCAGTGGGGCCTTGATTTTATTGGCATGATAAACCCACCTTCATCATTAGGACACAAATGGATTTTTGCTGCTACAAATTACTTTACATGCTAGACTGAAGCAATAGCCTTGAAAGATGTCAATGAAACTTTGATACTATCCTTTTATAAAGATATAGTTTGCAGATTTGGTGTTCCAACAACTATCATAGAAGATAATGCTTTAGCATTTCTCGGTGCAAAGGTAATAGATTGGGCTATTAATCATGGAATTTATCTAAGTTCTTCACCTAACTATTACCCACAAAGTAATGCGTTATCTAAAAGTAATAATAAGAATCTTTTGAGGATCATCAGAAGAACACTCAAAGATAACCAGAGAGCTTGACAACTAATGTTGAATTCAACACTTTGGGCTGATAGAGTGACTCCTAAAAGATTAGTTGGCAATTCACCATACAAGCTTTTTTACATAAGAGAAGCAAGAATGCATATTTCAGTTGAGTTACCCGCATTAGATTTTCCATATCAAATGGAGCTACTTGAGAAAGAACCATTGTAGGTTCATTATGCATAACTAATGGAGTTACAAGAGTTAAGAGATGAAGCTCTTTTAAACATGGAGAAGAATAAAAAACATATGAAGAAGAATTTTGATAAGAAATCGAAATTCAGAATCTTCAATGAAAGAGATATTGTGTTAGAGTGGGATGTTGATCATGCAAAGCCAGGAAAACACATAAAGTTTGATACAATCTGCAGTGGTCCTTACATGATTTCAACTTGTAAAGAACACAATGTTTTTCATCTCTCGAGGTTGAATGGAGAGGAACTTCCCATTCCTTTGAATGGTATGTTTCTCAAACACTGTTATTGAAAATCCTATAGTGTCTGTTTAGAGTAGGATTTCCTTTTAATAAGTGCAGTTCCTCCACATTGTAATGTTTTTAATTCAATAAGTGCATTTCTGCAGTTGATCTGGTTTACTAGATCCTTTCCTAGTTTTAGTTCATTTTGGAAGGGTTGGACCTTTAGGAAGGAAGATTTCGGTTACATGCTTTAGATTCCATGCCCAATGGACAAGAGCAAGGCACTGGACTTTAAGCTAGCAGGTAGCTTTCCTTGCAGGATCACCAGAAATGTTGAAAAAAATTGCACTTGTGTAAAAATGGGTAACTTGAAAATTTCGTTATGATGGATAGCATTGGTGAAGTATACATAAGCTAGGGGATTTTCTTTCATATATATTACTACTGGTGAATTAATTAATGATTACATGAAATCTACAGCTATGTTTGATGTTACAAAACGTAATAGATCACATAGCCTACAATTTCATGCTATCTTCAGCAAAATAACAAAAGGCCCCAAAGTATAGCTGTGTTGTCTTGATGAAGACATCTAATTATAGAATAGATTAAATGCTATGTTTTGGAACATCAGACATAAATACAGATTGTAGAAATCAGAGTTTATTACTAGATGTTAGAGGTTTTCTTTAATGTCTTTTCCTTCATGATTAAGACATTCAAATATATTACCGATCTGTTTAGTTCATCATACAATCCATACATAAAGGTAAAATGCATAAACAAATACACAACTCATTTTCAGAATTCAATGTTTTATTCATAAGGAATTTCAAATGTGCCCTCATAAGCCATGGGATGTAACTGAAAAGTAAAGTACAACTACTAAAATAAGAGGTACACATGCATGAAAGAGAAAATAAAGGAGTATGAGTGAACCCATCATTTCCTTAGATCTTCTCCTTTGGTTGATGCATCTTCATCTTCATCTTAATCCTCACCACTGGAAGCATTGTACCTAAAAAGAAGAAAAGAAAAAAATCATCAGTTAAGATCTTAGGGTTAATCCATATTCCTACATTGTCCTAATTCATCCATATGAATCTCTTATAGTAGGATATACAAATTACTTGGAGATTATATTGCATACATGATTTAATCACTAAGAAAGAAGGAGGGAGGAGAAAAGAAAAAAAACCATGGACATAACAGAGGAAAAACAGGCTAAATATTCTCTAACTATTTTCTTAAGTGTGGAGGTACACATTGCAGCCAAGAAGAAATAAATAAAGTTCTTCAACAAAGATGTTAGGAAATATATCTTAGTGCTCCATTTGTATGTACGGGTGAATAATAATTACATGTGTAATTATTATTATGGTAAATTAGTGAAAGTACATTTACTATGTAAATAAAAATAGTAAATGTAAAATGTGGTAAGTTAATAAGTTAGAATAATAAAACAATTAGTATTGTTTTATTATTATATTGGTGAGAGGTTGAAACCATATGGGTGTATGGTTGTACATGAAGACAAATGTTGTTGTAAGGATTGTTATTTTGCATCTCCTATATAATGGAGTGTAATGAAATAGTGAATATATAATAAAAATACAATATAGAGTTGTTGATTTCAATTATTTTCTGTGTAGCTATTTCATGGATTCTTTGTATTAGATCAGATTAATTTCTACATTTGGTACCAAAGTAGGTTAAATCTGTCTCGAAGATGATCTTATAACTTTTGTTTTGCGATCTGTGTTTCTCCAAAAAAAATTTGTGCATAGAACGATTTATTATATTGGAAGCTACAAGAGAAAATTTCAGCATAACCCAGTTTGTAGTTTGGAAGAAACGTGCAATTTACTATACAGCACATTGATCACTGCTGTTTTTTTGAAGAAATCAGAGAATCAAAGGTAATTCAAATCTACATTCAATTTTTTTGGATATTTAGATTCAATAAAATGGATACACCATTATATAAATTTAATGGGCTGAAATTTCATACATGGAGAGTAAAAATTTAGATGCAGTTAATGAATAAAAATCTATGGAGGATAGTAGATGGAAACAAAAAAGCACCTACAAATGTAAGCAAAATTGTAGAATGGGAAGCTAGAGATGAACAAATAACAGATGAAATTGACTATAACTATGAATAATTTCTATACTAAGTGAATTTCTTGGAGAAATGAGGCACAGGAGGTTGGAGGTCATTCAGCGACCTCTCGTCAGTCACCAACGACGGGGCCGTATCAGCTATGGTGATTATTTTTTTATACAGTACGTTCTTGTTGTTTTTTTGTATTTCTGGCAGAGTGTTTGGTTGCAATGTTCCTATTGTGGTTTACAGAATAAAGGAAATTTTACATTGAGGGGGGAACATGATCTCAATGTTCCATTTATAGTTTTCTACATTTATGGTATTTTCTATATATGAGCAGTATAATTTCCTATGTTATTCCCTGCAGTGAGATGTGATGAGGGCTAAGAATAATACTTGGCATATCATGATGTGGTTGTAGGTAAACCACTTGAAAACCTTCATTTTTGGTTTGTGGTACACCACTTGTAAAACCACCATTTTCGGTTGTTGGTAAACCCTATGCAAAACCAGTACCCTTTTAGTTTGTGGTACACCACTTGTAAAACCACCATTTTCAGTTGTTGATAAACCCTATGCAAAACCATCACCCTTTTTGGTTTATGGTAAACCAATTGCAAAACCATCATTTTTGGTTTATGGTCAACCCTATGAAAAACCATCCATTAGGTTTATGATCATCCTGTAAAATCATCAGATCATGAGCAGGTGCAAGTATAAGGCAAGTTTTCCCCGCGTTTGCACTAAGGGGGGGAATGTTAGGAAATATATCTTAGTGCTCCATTTGTATGTACGGGTGAATAATAATTACATGTGTAATTATTATTATGGTAAATTAGTGAAAGTACATTTACTATGTAAATGTAAATAGTAAATGTAAAATGTGGTTAGTATGTGGTAAGTTAGTAAGTTAGAATAATAAAACAATTAGTATTGTTTTATTATTATATTGGTGAGAGGTTGAAACCATATGGTTGAAACCATATGGGTGTATGGTTGTACATGAAGACAAATGTTGTTGTAAGGATTGTTATTTTACATCTCCTATATAATGGAGTGTAATGAAATAGTGAATATATAATAAAAATACAATATAGAGTTGTTGATTTCAATTATTTTCTGTGTAGCTATTTCATGGATTCTTTGTATTAGATCAGATTAATTTAATCACTCAGAAAGAAGGAGGGAGGAGAAAAGAAAAAAAACCATGGACATAAGAGAGGAAAAACAGGCTAAATATTTTCTAACTATTTTCTTAAGTGTGGAGGTACACGTTGGAGCCAAGAGGAAATAAATAAAGTCTTTCAACAAAGATTGCAGAGTTCAATGACTTCTATCCTATGGGATAAAGCATTTAAGTCATTAAGTACATGTTGGAATGAAGGAAGAATACAACTCAAGTTTCAGTAACTGTCGTACAAATAGAAGAATTTACAATGAAAAAGAGAGACTAACAAATAGAAGTACGTGTTTCATATTGCAACTAATGAAGAAGAATCAGATTTCAAGAAGTTGAAGTTAACTTGAAGGAAAGGATTACAGCTGAAACAAAATGAGAAAGACGATTCTGGGAAAATTTGACAGAGCTTCACCATGTAAAATGGACATTTACATCTTTCCATCATGTTTTTTTCAACTAATACATGCTTTAAAATATTTATGTAAATCAAGTAAGTGATACAGAAATGTAGAAAATCATGCCATGATCAAGATAACTGTTATTATGTTTCAGTTTCCAACAACAAATCAGCTTCAACAGAAAAGGGTTACATTCTGTATTCTGAATCAGAAAATATAACTACTACAACTGAAAAAGGAAGGAAGAGAGAATTCTGGAAAAATTTTTGCCAGGGCTTCACCATGGAAAATCAACATTTCAAATTTTCTAGCATGCTATCAAAGAAATAAAGCATCTAAATAAAAGAAACAATATTACAATATTTCAACAAAGCATCTAAATCAAGGCTTATGCTTGAGAATGACATTACAAGGATGAATAACTGCTTATAATTTCTAGAAAAAGCCACATGCAAGGTACAAAGACCCCTTAAGATCAAGAACAAATTTCATAATCGAATGAAGTAAGTAATTTCTAGTACCCATGCTAAGGGAAAGATACCTAAATTTGGGTTTTTACTATCTCAAACTTTAAATTGAAAAGTACAGATCAGGGTAAGGAAAACAATTTTCCACTGGTAAAATTGAAGAAGAGAAAACCCTCAAGCAATCATCAATTTCATAATCAAAGAGTGCAAGTGTAACTACATGTTACAAGAAATCAATCCAAAAGGTAAACTAAAGAGAGAAAATCCATGGTATGCTAAAAGATATAGAAATGCTACAATACCAATGGTGAACAACCAAGAAGGGTTTCAAATACATATTAATGATATTTTTGAAGCAAAATAAAAAATGCAAACATAACCTCAAGTAAGGTGTCACAGCATAAGATTTTGAGCAAGGTGAGACTTCAGAGTTCTTCAAAAGCATCAAAGTATTCAAGTATTAGGATGAAACAAAACTCGAATCAAGAACAGAATAGTTTGGAGTTTGAATCAATAACATAAAATTTACCAGCAAATTTTATGAAAAACTCAAAAGTACAAAATTAAAAATAAAAGAGCTCTACATAATGATGGAATAAGGTTTTAGTAAAAATATGCAAAATTTACAGACCCAATATAAGTAGAGATGATAGATCCGTAATAAACTCACAATGAGCTCACAATTTCAGAGTAAGGATTCAATACCCAATTCTCACCCAAAGTCATATAATGATGACAACACAGAAAGGAATATAGCTCCTAGTTGGTGCGATGATAATATTTTGAATAAATGAGAAACCCAAACCCATTCCATAGAAATGAAGAAATTCCCAGTTAAAATGTGCTTTAGATTTATAAATAGACCTAATATTGGACAAAGTTTTACTTCTATGGAAACCACCTTTTCAAATTAAAGTAAGAAGCACTTTCAAATTTAAAGTCAAACACAAGTACGTGACCTCAGGGAACTTTAGAAAAATCATGGCATTCATTGTACAATATGAAGTTTCAATGCAATACATTATTAGAAAGAAAACCTACTTCGTATAAGAAAAATGGCAGAACAGTTAACTCTAAGCTACTATGAAATCAAGGGAATAAGAGATTTACCTTAAAAGTAGGGTTACATGAACTCAAGAAATCCTTCATCACGCCACCAGGTAACAGAAAATGGAATAGTACTTCAGAATACACTGCAACGGGATCTATCGAAGAAGTATAATATTGAGCAGAGGAAAAATTAGAGCTCATAGAAGCCCAAATAAAATATTCATGGCGACAATAGAATTTTCAGAACTCAAGGCAAAGCAAAGAACCATAAAACAAATTGTTCACAATCGCAGAAACTCACAGAGGTCAAAGGATAATATATTTCTGAGCTTGAAGTCTATAAAATTATGGTAAACTTCCACAATCATCCCATTCAGAAAGCTCCAACAGAGCAAAAGACAAGAAAATACAAATGCTCGAAGGATCAAAAGACCAAAAAGAGGAACAGAGCCGAGCTTTAAACATCCATATCGGTGGAACAAAAAAATTTCACCAGGGCTTCTACCGTAGAACCCAAATACCATAATGGAGTGATCATTGAGGTCGAAGTACCTTTACCACCGAGCTCAAGAGTTGGGTTAATTTCAAACACAATCGTAGTCAAAGATCAACAACCACAAATCAAAAGGAAACAAGATCAACACTCTGAGATCGATACCATCTTTCAAATCAAACTATCATGGTCAGTTTCTACCAACCACCTTAATTTCAAGGTCAAAAACCTTAACCATAGGTCAAGAATCGACGGTTTGTAATCAAATAGTACAGAGATTGACGGACCGTGATCATCACCAATTTTTAGTGTAAACCACCAGGGTTAAAGCAAACTCTACCTGAGTTAGCCATGTCATTGACCAAATATTGAAGGGCTGAGTCATCATGCAAATGGGGCTAGCCCCATGATTAAAAAAAAATCATTTCCTTCGAAAAAACAAAAGGATCAACTATAGCCCAACTTCAAATAATATAAAGTGTTGACCAAATCATGTTCACCAATGATCACCAAAAAGGTAAGAGTTATAAAACCATAATCATGTGTTATTCACATTTGCAAAAGCCGACTGATATACAAGGCATGTGATAATCAAAGGGTGGCAGAGACTATAATATGGTATGTATATTAATCAAAGGTGGCAGACCTCATAATTTTCTAAGTCCACAAGAGTGGCCAAACGCAACAAAGACAAGAGCTCACAACCAAGGTGGTCCCCACTATTAAAAGAGTTGGAGATGATTTATAGTATGTCACCCATGTGACCACTAAAAATGAAAGGAATCTCAACATCATAGCCTAAGCTTGGAGTTGGTCCCCATAGTGAGGTGAATATTTTGCTATGTATTAGAGATCAAAAATATTCATTTTCTTGCACAGGAGTATATTGCATGCCTTTAGAAAAAGGATAGATCAGCAAAAAGACAAATTTACATGCTCAAAGAAGGAGACTTGCCCAGCAAGCAAGATTTATTATTAGCATTATTCACCCAGCTTTATTAAAAATAGAACAGTCAACTTTAGTTGACTAAGATGTAACCAAAGGCTATTAATGCCTCTTTTTACTGGTTTGTTTTATTTTACTCCTTTATTCATTATTAAATAAAGGATAAAAATAGGATGCATGGGCAAGTACAGCGTTAATCTATTTTTAGGAAGGGTGGATGAATCAATTTTTCTATATATTATGTGTCTTGTTAAAGCACAAGGGAGGAATTTTTAGATACAAGAGTGCTAAATCAATTATTTTGCCATTTTTTCCCTCTCAATGTGAAGGATTTTCTGCCTTTCCAATTATTTGCATTCTTGTGTATGTTTTTTCATTATTCTTGTAAATGAAAATTCCCTGGTTAATCATCTTACCCCGTTGCAAATTTAGTAATTTCCGCATGATATTAATGTCCATGTTTATCTTGGTAGTATTGTTGTGATACTTTCCCTCAATACCTCAAAGTGTTTTCCCCTTAACATTCTATAGAAAACTATTGGTTCATGCATCAAGAATATTTTCATTTATTAGTTGTGCATATACTCAGTCAAAATCCCTTATATAAATTTGGTGTATCAACTTAGTTTTAATCATTTTACAGTCATCTTTTACCCTTAACCTTATAAAAATCTGTCTAGGATACATCAATAAGGAACCGACCTTGATACCAGAGACTCACCTCAAAATAGGTATACCCATAGGCCTGAGGTGTTTCTATTGTATATACAAAAGAGATAGTTACAATTTTCAAGCTTAGTACACTTGCAACCATCTCTCTACAGGGTGCACTTTCGAGAGATAACAACTCCTCTATTGCAACCACAACTAGGTCAAATCTGAACAGAAGGCTTTTCAATACCTTCTCTATGATTTTTTTTTCCTCTACCACATATCCATTTGTCCTCGTTTGATTGAAAATGATTATAGTCCTTGTGAAGAATTCATTTCTAGACCATGAGTCTTTCATGAGAAGAGTTTCAAAATCTCTCATTAGCATCTGTAATTTGACAAACTTTCACCTTGTCACTTTCTTAATAAGCATTTTGCAGGGTATCCCAAGATTTCTTGGAGTTAGTAGTTATTCATATCCTTAGAAATAATAAATCTGTGACTACATTATTGATGTAGCTCAAATATTTTTGCAGCATTTCTTCTATTACCCTTCAAAGCATTCTTCTGTGCTTGTGTCAGTGCATTGAAAGAAGCCTAGTCTGCTACCTCAATATAGCCTCCTTCAACCACTTCCCAAATCTCTTTATAAGAGAACAATGTCTTCATTTTAATACACAAGATGTCATAATTTTCCCCATCAAATATTGGGGGTTGTTGTTAGGAGTTGTTGTTGGAAGCCATTACAACTCAACCCAGAAATATAAACCACAAACCCACAAAATATTGAGCTCTTGTTCACTCTCATAGCAAACTATTGGTAAAATTTAGTGCCAAATGAAACCAATAAGGGAAAGACACATCCAGAAATATAAATAAACCACACAGACACAGATATATTATATTAATTTTAGAAATCTTACAATCTTAGAGCTTTTTCTCTATTTTTCGATTGTTTCTTTTCTTGTGTCCAAATCTTTCTTTCTTTTTCTTACAAAAATTTCCTATGTGATGTTGCACACATTTATTTGCAAAATAATCCCCTTTGTATTTTCTCCTCTCTGTATTCTCCCTTTTCTTCTTTACTATGTTGATGCATGAATTTCTCCCTCTTTCTGTATTCTTCTTCTCTATATTTTTCTCCTCAAAGCTGATGCTCATTATTATCTATTCCACCTCACATTATGTTGTTACATAGCTATTTATATTCATTCCTATTAAAATTTTACCGTTGCCTTAAATCTATAAAAATATATTTACTTTTCCTTTGCAGCAAATAAATCCCCAAAAAAATACAAACCTCAAACAATATATAATGCCACATATAAATTAAAATATACTCCTAGGCCTTTACTAATATTCCACAATCAAATATTAATGTCGGACCCAAAATAACAATAAACCCAAAAATTTAGGGACTTTAAAGTCCACTGGGAGGAGAGAAGAAAACACCACCCAGAATAGGGGCCACATGGAATGTAATGTGGGCGGAGGATATAAATTCTAATGGAAATAATACAATGAATCACTAAATTAATTCAACAACCAAAATAATTTAATGCCAAAACATTAAATCAGAGCCCAAAATATTAAATAATCTGACAGTGGTGGTTGGCAGAGTTGTTAATCAATAGATTTGAAATTTTAAGGGGCTCGAGATTACATAAATGCCCACATTTTTATTTGGCACCAAAGACAGAAACACTCTACCTTCCCAAAGTGAATCTCAATGCCAACATATAGGTTATTCTATGGAATCTGGTGGTGTATGAAGTTGCAACAAACCCTGGGGCATTTTTATTTACTCGCTACATGGATTTCATGAATGGGATTATCCAGATCGATGAAGGTGTTCAGATGCTCATAAAAATCAATATTATTTACAAATTACCTAAAAAGCGACAAGATGGTTGCAAACATGTGAAACGACATGGGTTAATGCATCAAATTGACCAAATTTGACCAATTGGATGTGGTTATAAGAGAGTTCAATAAGTACTTGCAAGAGGACATGGAGCACAGATTACATTAAGAAATATGTTTTTGGTTCATCGGAAATTCAGGTAATCACCTCCTAACTCCTCCATGAAATTGGTGTTGTCAAGCCACTACTAGGTGTGTGCTTACTACATATCCTCCTAACTCCTCCATGAAATTGGTGGAATATGTTAAGAAATACGTAATAGGTGTGATCTTACTACATATCCATGTTTGATAAAAGATCAATACTTATTCCTAGTACATTGGTAGCTTTGTGTACAAGGGAAATCCATGGTTATAAATAAATTTTTCCTTCAAAAATGATTATTATATTTTGATTTATTTTTGGTCAATTTTTTTTATTTTTTTCTGGGAACTTGTCCATGTTACGAGAATATATAACTAATTACAATTTAATGAGTAATCACTCACCTATTTCAAAGCCTTCATTTTGTTCCCGGATATATATATATATATATATATATATATACAGAGAGAGAGAGACAAACACATATGCATATATACATATATACACATACACATATACATATATATGTGCACACACACATGCATGCATACATACATATCACTTCCCATGTTACAGAAAACATATAGCTTAGTTCAATGTCATGAGTAATCATACACTTATATCAAATCTATCATTTAGCTAAGTAACCACTGTTGGTGCTCAAATTAGTCTAGCCCCATTTGTCATTAAAATCCCTCAGTTTGTGACCTATGTCACATTTTTTATCTCCCTGTGTTGGTGCTTTAAGAATCTATCCTCCATTTGGTCACCATGATTAGTCCCTTCCTTGGTTGAAGATCACTTAAAGATCTAGAATTTGTTTTTTCATTTCCCTGTCCATCTGAAGGTGTCTATAAATTGGGTGTAAAACTCTAGGTTGTTCCTTTCCTTCTATTTCCCGCCGTCATGTGTTGTTGTCCCTATCACTTTTTGTCCCCAAATACCTGAAGAAACATGAATGGATGTAGCTTAAAGGATCATGTTTGAACCTTACAACATTTCTAAATTCTCTGTCCTTGAAGGAAATTTTCATATCTGGGCTCAAACGGTGGTTTCCCTGCATTTTTATGGTTTGATGGGTGTGTTTTTCCCATCAAATTTACATCTCTACATCAGTGGCAATGTGGCCCTTTTTGGTTAGATGTGGCTCAGTAGGGCACTCTAAAAAACTCTATGGATCATTTCAACCCAAAACTTATCCACGTGGAGGAACGAAACTCATTTGAAGACTCACCTTTTAGTTTGGCCTTGGATTTGCGCTGAGGGTGACACGTGGAGGATTCCGCTGCTTTTCTCATACTTAGAAAAAAGTTTCATGCAGCCGATACAGTTTTGGTTGGCCTGTGGACACATGGTGGGCTAGCGTTCTCATTTGAGGATCTACCTTAGGGTACTCACCTTAAAAATTGTGACAGAGGGATAGGTGGAGGCTTCCGCTCAGCTCCACTCTTTTCTTCAAACTTTTTCAAGAAATTTTCTAAGGCCTGGGACATGTGGTGGGACAAGTGCATCATTTAAGGATCTAGCCCCTAGGGTCCCAACTTGAACAATTGCAACAGGAGGGACACTATGGAGGCTTCCGCTGGCTTTGCACTATGTACCTGGAACCTTTTAAACGTCCGAAGGAGATTGTCTCGAAGGCTCTGGGACAGGTTGTGAGCTTTCCACTGAACCTTCAAATTTTTAACAGGGTCTGCTAGCTCTCAGGGACACGTTTTGAAGCCTGCACTTTTTTGGAGGACTCTACTTTTGGGGACCATCTGCTCACTGCTGCCTTTGAGACACGTGGACTTTTCAATGGCCGAAAGGAGGGGAGGCTGTCCATCAGAGGCAACTAGGACACATTGGCACCTTATTATCAATGAACCTTCAACTTTTTAATATGACTCACAAGCCGAACTAGAGACACGGTCATTAAGACCGCGCTTGAAAAGTCAATGGAGGAGTCTGCTAAATTTTGGGGGACCATCTTGGATATTTTTCCATTGATGAAAAAAGGGGTTAAAGCATAAAAAGGTAGCATGGTTCTGCTAGGACCCACATCCGTAACTAAAGGTGGGAAAGACAGGCCCTCAGAGGTAACTTTGGAAATTTTTGCCTCTTATTGTCAAAAATGAGGTTAAATAGCATCATCAAGCCATGGTTCCTCGCAAGCCCGACATTGAGAATACGTCAGAAATTTTCATTTAGTCAATGGCGGAGGTGTAAACTTCTGGGCAAAAATTTGGAATTTATTATTCCTTTTATCCCAAAAGGGGTTAAATGGTTAAAAAGGAACCCCTAGTGCCCGTCTCTAACTGGGACCTCACATATGGGACACATGGTCTAAGCCCATTTTTGAAAGGCAGAGGGGTGAAGACTTTGTATCTAGTATCTAATGTTCTGCCATTTTTTCTCCAAAGCTCCTGGGGATGTGAATTTTTATGTTTTTTAATCATTTCTTGGTGTCTCGTAGATTCCAAATGAAGAGGAGAATTAATTTGATATATTATTTTGGTGGGGAAGATCTGAAAACATGTTTTACCATTAAGATGTGATTTGACTATTAGATTCGATATGATTTTCTAATATTTCCTTCCTTGCCATGCAAGAAACCAGATTCGACAGATTAGAGAAGGAAGTAGTTGGCACGTGAGAGTGAAGAGTGATTTACCAGGTGAAAGAATTGAATGCTGGAAATATTTTGAAGAGATTTTCCTGCTGAGCACCTGACACCTTTTTTGCAAATCTGATTCTGGTAATCACAATCAAAATCGTAACAAGACAATGGTGCTTTGAATGTTTCTTGGTTTTGGGGGGAAAAATTTGTTGTAGATTAAATATTTTAAATTGCATAAATTTTTCATGCAAATGGTTGGAGTGTTGGAGGTCAGGAGTTAATTCCTAAGAGAAAAGTATGACATAGCCCATCTTTCTGTGAAATCATCTGAGGAACCTGTTTATTTCTTTTGTGTTAAATTTGATCGTGTTAAGATGGTTGCAAGTGTATAGCCACTGCCAAGCTCTGAGATTGTTCTATAAACTTTCCCCTACTAATGCATTTAATCAAATTTGAGTTAATTTTTGTTTGATTTTGAGAAAAATTGTGTCTGTTTCATTTCTTGAATTTCTACAAATCAGTTTTACTTGTTCCCATTACAATATTACATTGAAATCTTTGTGAATCACAAAATATCTTATCCTTGTGATAGTTTGGTGGCATTTGTAATTTCATTTCTCAGAAGAGGTTTCATTTGATAGTGAAATGAACAAATTTATAATTACTTTACTCCTAGCATGATGATAAGATTGTTTGTTATCCTTTGAGGGTATCTTAGGCGTGATAAAACAAAGGTTGACAATGTTCAATTAAGTTTTTCAATTTCAGTCTTCATTTTGGATTCTTAAAGTTTGTGTGAAAATGTGTTGATCTAGGCCTCCAATGAAGCACACCTTCTAGTTAAAGGAACATTTTAGCTATTTTGAACCATTCTATTGATCAAGCCTTCCACTTTTTGTAAAATCTCTCAAAGATATGGCGAATCAAAGTCCATATCTGCCTCACCTCCCACCAAAATTCATTTAAAAACAACCAATCCTACCCATAGTACCCCTGTTTGTCTTGTGTGTGTAAAAATGCATAATTTATATTACTAAAACATGTAGAAGAAATCAAGTTTTCATTGTCTTTAGTAGCCTGAACCTTACTTAGAAAATATCTCCATTATCTAGGGTGACAAGTCATGAGAGTTAGATTTTTGTTCTATTGATCATGTTTTCTTTAAGGTCTTCCTAATAACTTTGCAAAGAAGGACATATCCATCTCCTCCATAAAAAACAGGCTACACAAGGGTCCTCTCACCTTGGTTGAAAGGTACAACCATAAAGTAGTGAGGATAGATCAAATCCTCTTAAGGGTACTACCCATTTCTCCACATCTGAGTGACAAAGAGCAAGCTGCATTTCTTCCCTGGCAACTATTAAATGACACACAAAATGATCTATTTGTATCTTAGATTCTTATCAAAATTGTGATGCTTCTGAGATTTTGAGGGATAATTTATTTATGTACCAACAGTGATCTGACACCATTGTCGGGGACTCATTTACGTTGCTGGGAATTGATTTGTGCTACCAAAACTGATTTGTTGATTTGTTGTCAGTTCGTATCCATTTGGCCCATCAACACCATTATGGCACCATTTTTCAGGGATTGATTTGCATTGCTGGGGACTAATTTTTTTTTATGGGAACTTATTTTCATTGCTGGGAACTTATTTGTGCTGCTGGGAATTGATTTGTGCTGTCAAGACTGATTTGTTGATTTATTTCCAGTTCGTATCCATTTGGCACGTCAACAACACCATTTATAGTGCACCGTTACAAGGGACATTATGATTACAATTCATATTCAGACCCTGATAAACCTTTCTTACATGCTCTAAGTGCTAGTACATTGTTTCAACATCATCCTGTGTTCAAGCCTGTAAGAAGTGTTCAAAGTTACAAGTGTTGTGTGCAATATTTCCAGTTTATATACTTATTGCACTAAGTTTCATTGATAAATCTAGGTAAAGGAATGTTAGATCATTTCCATTTCCAATTTCTAGTGTTGATAGACATTTCACATATCATATTTTTTAGTGCATTTACACAACTAAGGTGGAAATTCTTAGTGGCGACTCCATGTTGATCTGATTTTTTTTATACATACTAGTGTCTTAGCCTCTTTCAATTGATATTTGTTACTAATCTTTACAAGGCTAGAAGGAAGAAGATCTTTCCTCACTAAGGATCCTACTAGGAAATTATTTCCAGAGCTAGGAAAAACAAAGTCAGAAGGAAGAAGAGCCTGGAGAGTTGTTGGAGATCAGCAGTCAAGAAAAGAGATCTCCATTACTGAAAGTGATCAGCCTATCATTGAAGATTGCCATTCAAGTGATTCTGAATCAAGGTAGTATTTTTTGTGGAATTAAATTCTTCATCTAGAGAGAGGTCCTTCATTTGAATTTGAAAAGTTTGCTTCTCATTTTACCCCTGTGTTTTCCAAAGTTGATAGGGTTTTCCAAGAAAAAAATCCTTTAGGGGATATCCATTTTTAAATTTATACTCCTGTGTTTCAAATACCCCTTGTCCCTTATCAATTTGATTCTCCTCCAAGGTCACCTCCTCAAAACAACATGGCCCATCCACCACCTAGAACCTCCATTTATTGTAAATAGATTTGGTCCTATAAATTTTAGAGGGATGGCCATGGTTATCCAAATGTAGTTCCCCAAGATGTAAGAAATAGACTACCAAAGTTCTAAGAAAATAATGCTATAACTGGTAATCGACACTTAAAGCTTTTTATCAACATGATGGAATACTTTGAGATTCAGATTTGTAAGATGTATATATAAAATTGTTTATCCATACTTTGGAAGAAGATGCAAGGGAATGGTATAAATCTTTTCCCAGATAATTCCATTGATTCTTGGATAGAAATGAATAATGCATTTATATTGTAGTACGGTGAGTAAAACGGACCCTAGGTTTCTTTTTTCATAATTTGAAAATATTAAAAAAAAATCCTAATGAATCATTGCATGACTTCAACACTATATTTAATAAGACATTGAGGAGATTTCCTATAATTTTAAGGCCATATGATGAATCTTTTCTTATAAAGTATTCATATGCATTTGATAAGAAATTTTCTTACTATTTGAGAGACAAAAACCCTACCAATTTGAGGCAGGCCTTTACCATGGCTCTGCAAATTGAGAATAACATTAAAGCAATTGGAAAACCTCCTAAGAGGGAGGGTGTGAAACTGGTTAACCTAGAAAAACCTCAAGCAAGTAAGGCTGCTGATTTGGAGGAAGTTCTGAAAACTTTGGCAGGGGCTGTCAAAGAAATCTCATACAAACTAGCCCAGGCAGAGAAAAGAATTGGGCAGAGTTCACAATTCAGCACAAGAAACAAGGCCAAGACATATTTGCAAATCATCCTAGAAATGAGTAGAGGTCTGATGATAGAGGCAAGGGACCTATTGGATTTGGAAATAGATATCCCTAGGCTAGGGAAAACATAGAATGGTGCATGATCCTTTGGATACTAGAGTTGTTATTGTTAAAGAAATAGATGTAATTGATTGGCGTGACAAATGTTTCAAGCCCCATGCTCCATGTGAATTGGATCAAAAAGTATAAGAAGTAGTTGATGATGATAACACTGATGATGATGCATGCATGATGGAGTGCTCTTCAAGCTCATAGGAAGGAGAAACTTCAATTGAGGTAATAAGTGCTAGAACTACTCCTGATATTTGGGTTTACATTCACCCGGTACCCCTTCTTCCCTCCTCTCATAATTTAGAAATATATATTGTACAAGATTTGGAATTACCCAATAAAGAATTTGAATATTTAAGAGGTTTAATGATAAAGAAGTATGATGGAGGAATCCCATCTGAGGAGGATAGGCAGTTATTGATGAATAATGTTGTTGCTCAAGAAAAGAATTATAATACTAGGAGTAGAGTTTTCAAAGGAGTAGGGCCTCAAGCCAAACCTAAAACTCCATTTCTTACTAGTATTCCTAAAGAGGTTCCTAAGAAAGATACACCTTCCAAAGGCTTTGCTTTCCCAAACAAGATTCATACTTCTCCTCATGCCCAAACTGTCAAAATTCCCATGCCATCTGATGAGTTTGTCAATCTCCCTTCTAATGTTGCCTTGCCAAAGGGTGTTCTATATGACATTTCCTGAGTTTTGAGTCAAATAAAAGTTAGTGTTCCAATTATTGAGCTGTTTAGGATTCCTAAGCACAAGAAGAGGATATTTGAATATTTGCGATTGAAAGAAGAGAAGAATACCCCAGGCAGAAATGTAAACATTGTGGAGACTCTTCTAATCATTGAAGACCTAGAAACATCACCAACATTGGAATAACTAGGTGAAACACCTGAGGTTTATTAAGGAACATCCTTGGTAGAGTCTCAGCTAAATGTAGATCCATTCTTCACTACTCTTATCATTAAGGACAAATTGCTACACAACTATATGTTTGATTTAGGAGCATCATGCAATGTCATGCCTCTTGAGGTCATGATTGAACTAGATATCAAAGTAACAACAGCATATGGGAAGTGCACTTCCATGGATTCTAGAGAGGTGTGAGTAGAGGGATGTGTGAAAGGTTTGGTGGTACAACTTGTAGCTTATCCAGGTAGGAACTTGAAACTTGATGTTGTTATTATTGATTGCCCAGCCAACTGGGGTATGTTGTTGTCTAGAAAATGGGCTGCAAGTGTTAGTGGGAGTGTTCAAATGGATATGTCCTATGCCACCATCCTAATTGATGCCATCCTTATCAAGTTGTATTTAGAAAAGAAGATGTTACACCTCATTGAAGATCCCAACAATGCATCTTATGAAGTGTTGTACACAAGTGTTGATGCTGATAACTTTGTTGGATTTACTGATGGGAAAGAGAACAAAATGGATCAATGTAAGAGTCTTGAACAAGTAGGATCTCCATGGACTTTGTTGTTTGATGGAGCTTGCTCCAAATTTGGAAATGGTGCTGGTGTAGTTCTTATTTCTCCAAGCTTGGAAGAGTTTATTTTGTCTTTCAAACTTAACTTTGAGTGTACTAATAATATTGCTGAGTATGAAGCATTGTTGTTAGGTTTAATAATTTATTGGAAATACTATGTTAAAGGCATCATTATTAAGGGAGATCCAAAACTAATTGTCAAACAAATCAAAAAACCGTATGCTACTAAAAATCAGAGAATGAAACAGTATAAGCATGTAGTCTGGGACTTGATTGAGATGTTTAATTCATTTAATATTGTGCATCATGATAGGAAGTTCAATGTTATGGTAAACAATCTTACAGTATCGGGATCATGGTTTGATAATTGTGTAATGTCCCCATATTGTGAATGTGATGTTGAAGTGTTAACAAGGCCATCTATCCCTGACAACATTAAACATTGGCAAATTTTTTATGATGATGCTCGAGTCAAAATATTTCTACAGAATGAAGGGCATTTTGCTGATTAATGTATTGATTAGGAGCCAATGGTGTGTGCAGTAAAGGGTAAAGAAACTTTGTTTAGAAAAGACATCGTCCAAGTGAAAACTAATACCATTCCTAGAAGACTAGTTGCTCTTGAATCAAACTTTTATAATGTTGATTGCATTATTAATAGACATATAGAAGCCTCAAGGGATGTTGATGAACATGACCTAGGTATAAAGGAGAAACCAAGGAAGATCTGGTTAGGAAGCAATCTGAACAAGGAGGAAAAATAGTCCTATGTCGAATTGTTGAAGAAATAACAAGACTGCTTGGCTTGGTATTATTCTGAGTTGAAGGCATACAAAGAGGATTTGTTTTAGCATGAAATTCCTTTGGAATCTAATGCAAAACCATTCAGACAAAAGCAGAGGCTGATTAATCCACTCCTCTCTGTGAAGATGCAAAATGAATTAAAAAAGCTAAGAGATGGAGGGATCATTTAGCCAACAAGGTATTCTTCTTGGGTTACAAACTTAGTGCCAATTAGAAAAAAGAATGGTGATATCAGGTTGTGCGTGGATTTTAGAAATCTGAACAAAGCATCAATGAAGGATAATTATCCTTTACCAAAAATGGAGAACATGTTGCAATCAGTTACTGGATCTGAGTTGTTATCTAATTTGGATGGTTTCTCTGGGTATAACTAGGTAGTTGTGAAGCAATTAGAGAGAATCAAAACTACTTTCACTACTCCATGGGATACCTATGTGTATGTGATGATGTCATTTGGCCTAATGAATTTTGGAGCTACTTTTCAAAGAGTAATGGATGTAGCATTCTCAGGATATATAAATGACTTCACTGATGTGTATCAGGATGATGTGACAGTTTTCTCTAGGAGAAGAGGTGATCACCTGCAACATTTAGAAAACATGTTGATAAGGTGCAGGGAATATGGTATCTCACTGAACCCTAAGAAATGTCATTTTGGGGTTCAAAAGGCCAAGTTACTTGGTCACATTGTATCAAAGGATGGTGTCATGATTGGTCCGGAGAGGGTAGAGGCCATCAACAAGGTCTCAATTCCAAGAACCAAGAAGGTAATTCAGTCCTTCTTTGGGAAAATAAAATTTATCAAAAGATTCATATCAAACTTTGCTGAGTTGACCATTCCAATTACTTGCATGCTAAAGAAGGACCAAGCTATCAAATGGGAAGAGGCTGCCATTCAGGCTTTTAATGGGATCAAAGAAGCATTAAATCATGCCCTTGTTTTAGCATCTCTAGATTATAAGAAGCCTTTTCAAATGTTTTATTTTGCTTCAGAGAACATTATTGCGTATGTCTTGTTGTAGAAGGATGATGAAGGGGTTGAAAAGCCAATTTCCTTTTTCAGCAAGGCATTACAAGGGGATAAGTTGAAGCACACCATTATGGAGAAGAAAGCATTTTCCTTGGCAAAATCAACAAAGGTTTTCAGACCTTACATTTTGAGCTCTAAAGTTGTTACTTATGTTCCCCACACCATGGTGAAAGATGTCTTATCAGAGATGGAGGTCTCAAGCAAAATATTCAGATGGGTGAACAAGTTATAGGAGCATGACATGGATATCCAAACCACAAAATTGTTAAGAGGTTTGGGATTAGCTAAGCTTATGGCTGAGAGAAACATGCAAACTATTGAGGTGAATGAAGTAGAAGAAGGAGGGGTGGATGTCCTTGAAAATTTGATGAGTTCTGAATGGTACAAAGATATAACTTTTTATCTCAAACATCTATACTACCCTGAGTATTTGAGTAAAAATCAGAAATGAGCTCTTAAGTTGGATTTCCTGAAATATGTCATTACTGATTTCGGGTTAGCTTTGAAGAACCCTGAGGGAGTTATCTTAAGGTGCATTACTGAAGATGAAGCCCCAAGATAATTATTGATCTCAATGGAGGAGTTTGTGGGGAGAATTTCACTGGAAGAGTCACAACACACAAGATCTTGAGGGGTGGTTATTGGTGGCCAAATCTTTTTTAAGATACAACTTTGTTGGTTAGAAGATGTGAGAGTCATCAACATATTTCTAGAAGATTGAAAGCTTCAGGCTCCCTTCCTTTACAACTTGTATCAATTGAAACCTCATTCAAGCAATGGGGAATGGATTTCATTGGTGAGATTTCAGACCCTTCAAGTGCTGGCCATAAGTGGATTCTTGTAGCCACTGATTACTTCACCAAGTGGGTGGAGGCAATCCCCACTAAGAGAGCAACACACCAAATTATCATGAAATTCATGTTGAACCATATCATCTATAGGTTTGGAGTGCTAGTTAAAATTGTTGCTGACAATGCCATGAGCTTCAGAACTAAACATTTGGTGGCAATGTGTAAAGAATATGGGATCAATTTGATGTATGCCTCCATCTATAACCCCCAAGGCAATGGACAAGAAAATTCCAACAATAAAAATCTATTAAAGATTATTAGGAGAACCTTGGAGCTAAACAAAAGGAAATGCGGTGAGCAGTTGAAGTTTGTTGTTTGGGATGATAGAATTACTTTTAAAAGAGCTACTAGAAAAAGTCCATTTGAATTGGTGTATGGAACTCAAGCTCTGCTACCCCTGCATATGTAATTGTCCTCATATCAGTTCATTCAACAACTGGAAGATCAAGAAGTTAGTCCATATGATGCTCGCATTAACCAGATTATTGAGTTAGATGAAGAGAGAAGGGCATCCCATCAATGGCATGTGAATTTTAGAGAAAAATTGAAGAAGCTATTTGACAAAAAGGTGACACCCAGAGCTTTTAGCATTGGATATCTTGTGTTGTTATGGGATAGCAGGAATGAAGATAAGGGAAAGCATGGTAAGTTTGATGTATTATGTATGGGCCCTTACTCCATTGACATTCAAATTGGTGAACATACCTTCTTCTTGAAATAATTGGATGGGGAGTTGCTTGAATTACTTGTTAATGACAGGAATTTGAAATATTTCCTTTATTGATTCCTGAGAATCAAGGTGAGCATCATTTATATAGTGTATAGATCATTGGTTGCTTTCTATCTTTTTGTGTTTTTTCTCATTTTGGTCCTTGGCGACCTTGTTTTGATATTTTCTTGATCCATTTTTTAGGAGATGGTTTTGGTTTTATGCTCTGTAAGATGACTCCTTTTCCCAATGGATGCTTTTGGCACTTGGTCTTTTTTTTTGTTCTTGAGGCACTCACAGGGAGTGCCCATCCCCGAGTCAAAGCCGATGTTGGTGCTCAAATTAGTCTTGCCCCATTTTTCATTAAAATTCCTCAATTTTCGGCCTCTGTCACCTTTCTTATCTCCCCATTTTGGTTCTTGATGAATCTGTCCTTCATTTTGTTTCCATGATCAGTCCTTTCCTTGGTCGAAGATCACTTAAAGATCTAGAATTTGTTTTTCATTTCTCTTTCCATCTGAAGGTGTTTGTAAATTGGGCGTAAGACTCAGGCTGTTTCTTTCCTTTAATTTTCCACAGTCATGTGTTGTTGTCCCTGTCACTTTTTGTCCCAAGTACCTAAATAAATGTGAATGTATGCAGCTCAAAGGATCATGTTTGAAACATATAACATTTCCAAATTCTCTATCCTAGAAAAAAATTTCATTTCCGGGCTCAAATGGTGGTTTCCCTTCATTTTTATGGTTTGACGGGTGTGTTTTTCTTATCAAATTTACATCTCTACATCAATGGAAAGGTGACCCTTTTTGGTTGGGTGTGGCTCAATGGGGCACTCTAAAAACTCTATGGATTGTTTCAACCGAAAAATTGTCCATGTGGAGGAATGGCGCTCATTTGAAGACTTGCCTTTTGGTTTGGCCTTGGAGTTACACTAGGGGGACACGTGGAGGATTACACTACTTTTCCCAGACTTAGAAAAAAAATTCATGCAGCCGGTATGGTTTTTGTGGGCCGTGGACACATGATAGGCTGGCGCTCATTTGAGGATTTACCTCAGGGTCCCACCTTAACAATTACGAGAGAGAGACAGGTGGAGGCTTCCGCTAGCTCCGCTCTATACTTAAAATTTTAAATAAAATTTCTAAGGCCTAGGACATGTGGAGGGACTGCACATGTTTAGGGACCAGCCCCTAAGTTTTATTTTGAAGAAGCACCAGGAAGACACTTGGAGGCTTCCGCTCACTCTTCCCTTGTTTGCTTAGACTTTTCAATGGCCGAAGGAAACTGTCTCAGACTCTAGACACATGGCACTTTCCACTGAACCTTCAAATTTTTAACAAACTCTACTAGACTGAGACATGTGTTGAGCCCATGCTTATTTGGGGTCTCTAATTTTGGTGACAATCTCAAAATGTGCTATTGAGACACGTGGTAGTTTGAAAAATCAAAAGGCAGAGAGGCGGGCCATCAGAGGAAACTTGGATTTTTTGCCCCTTATTATCAAAAAGATTAAAGTCATCAAAATGACCAGCAAGCCTAAAAGAGAATGGTAAAATTTTTTTTTTGAAAATTCAATGGCGGAGGTGTAGACTTTCGGGGGAAATTTGGAAAACTTTCCTTTTATGAAAAAAGTGGTTAAAGTATAAAAAGGAAGCGCGGTTCCACTGGGACCCACATCAGAAACTAAAGGCGGAAGGGCAGAGCTACGGGAAAAATTTGGAAAATTTTCCTTTTTCCAAAAATGAGGTAAAATAGTAGAATCAAGCCACAGTTCCTCTGGGACCTACTTTGGGACACGTGTGAAGCCCGTTTTTCAAAGGCGGAGGGGCGGAGAAAAATGAAAAATTTTGAATTTTTTCCCAAAAATTGTAAAAGGTAAAAAATAATCCCCATGACTATCTTAACTTGGATCTCCCACGTGGACAGTCCAAATTCAAAAGGGAAATCGACGGCGGCTATGCATCTTTATCTGATTTTCTACCATTTTTTCTCCAAAGCTCCTACGGATGCGAATTTGTATGGTTTTTTATCATTTCTTCGTGTCTCCTACATGCCAAATGAAGAGGATAATTAATTTGATATCTTATTTTGTTGGGGAAGATATGAAAATGTCTTTTACCACTAAGATGTGATTTGACTATCGAGTTCGATCTGATTTTCTAGTCTTTCCTTCCTTGGCACGCAAAAAACAATATATGACATATTAGAGGAGGACGTAGTTGGTGTGTAAGATGAAGAGTGACTTATCAAATGAAAGAATTGAATGCTGGAAATATTTTGAAGATATTTTCCCTTTGGGCACTGTCGACACTAAAATTTTCCTCCAAAATTTCTATTTCATTAATGTATGTATTAGGAATAGGAGGTTGTTAACTGTAATTAGTAGTAGCGTCCGATAGAAGATAACGGTGCCGCTAATAATGTGGAGTACGGTAACAATCAAAGTACAATAGGAATGTTGTAAAAAGTAAATATTTGTCGTAAGTGGTTCGGTAATGTTAAAATGTCAAAGTTTGGGTAATTAGAGAAGTAGGGTCTACATGATTAGGAATTAGAAATATTATATTGGTAATAAGGACAAGGAGTGAGGTCATAAATATTTTGTGTATTTTATTTGTAAAAAGTCTAAAAATGTGGAACCCATGTAAAATGATAAGGTTTATCTTATCTTAACAGATAAGCTTACATGTACAGATAAGAGTTAAGGTATGGAATATGATTCGTCAAAGTGGATTTCTTATCCTATCTTAGAGATAAGATGGATAAGCCTGGGAGTTCTATAAATAGAGAGGCCACCCCCCTCATTTAGCATAGAAAGAAGTAGTGAGAAATATTGTAGGAAGTGTGTGAAGGAAGCCATCAGTTAAAGGTGTGTTGAAGAAGCCATCAAGAGGTGTAATTGTAAAGTTTCTCCCATAGTCTTGTTGAAGTATCTCATGGGTGAGATTGTAACAGTTTCATGTTAATATTATAATTTATTTTGATATTTCAAATTTTCCGTCATTCTGTCTTATCATAGTCAATGGTATTCTTGTGTTTGGTTGTTGTTTTGTTTCCAGATTACATCCACCAAACTAAAGGCTGTGCATTAGTAAATAATCATAGCACGAGGAGTTCCCGGTGAAGAATTATCATAGTGCCGGATTGGTGATGCAATTTTGGTTCCGTTGACGGGACCATTCCTCGTTGGTGGATTTTCTGGAGAGATATTCCCACTTAGGCAAAAATTAATTGGAGGGTAACCTTTTTTTTACTGTGCATAGTAGTTACCATGGTAAATTCATTTTTACCGTGAATAGTAGTTACCATGTTAAAGTCATTTTTGCCATGAATAGTAGTTACCCTGGTAAAGTCCTTTTTGCTGGGAATAGTAATTACCGCAATAAAGTCACTTTTTACCGTGAATAGTATTTACCGCAGTTACTTCACTTTTTACCGTGAATAGTGTTTACCACATTAAAGTCAGTTTTTACCGTAGTAAGTCAAGTTTTACCATAGTTTACCGTGGTCATTTCTATTTTACTGTAGAAAGGTGTAAAGTCACTTTCTAGTATAGTGATTCCAATATTTGTGCACATAAGTCTTGTTAATTGTACTTGTGGGTTGGTATTTCACGGAGGTTACTTTTGAAAATGGGAAAGATTCTTGTTTTTTCAGCTCAATCTAATGAAGATGCTTCTTCTTTCATTCAAGAGTTTAAACGATCTTGTATTTGTAATGGCCTTATAAGAAGGGAACAATGGACTGAATTTTTTCCTACCTTTTTGGATGGTTCAGCACTTAGGTGGTTTGAAACACTAGGTGATAATGTGAAAAATTCATGGGATTTATTAACTGAAAGTTTTCTTGAAGAATTTGGTGAACAACAGAAATATGCAGATCTAATGATCGAGATCACAAAGCTATCCCAAGGAGAGAAGAAGAAGATAAGGGATTATCATGCTCGTGTTCTAGAGCTAAGGAGGAAGCTCGATGCCCAGATCCGAAAGGAAGGACTAGCGGATGGGTTGATGAATGGCGTGGATAATCTCCTCTGTAAGCACTTCATTCTTGGGATGAAGCCGGAGATCAGACAATGAGTGAAGTATGACCGCCCAGCTACCATTGAACAAGCAAAGGAGATTGTAAGAAGGCAAGAAGAAAGCATGGAAGAGGAGCCCAAAGAAATTGTTGCTAAAGTAGAGCCTACACCAACACCTTTGGTTCTGAATCCACAACCACTCCCGGTGAGCACAAATATTTCTCCTAATACATCTACTGAGTATGAAGATCTGCTCAAAAAGATGGGTCAGTTAACTATTAATCTTCTTCAAGGAAAGGAATTTAGTTCTCAAGGAGGAGATAGAGGTCCAAAGAGAAATATTTCTGAAGTTGTTTGTTATGGTTGTTATAAAAAGGGTCATTATAAGTATAATTGTCCAGATAGAGCTTCTACATCTGGTAAGGGAGATAATGATAAAGGAAAAGCACCTGTGAATTCTTTTGATGTAGTAGATAAGAGCAAAAATAATGAAGTAGATGTATTTGTAACAAAAAGAAAGAAAGAAAAAGATAATCAAGATGGAAATGATCCTAAGAAGATGAAAGAAGAAACTAGTAAGAAACATAGGAGAGAAAGTTGGGTGTGCAGGATTTTCTGATTTCACAGGGGCAAGGACCATACTCCATCTTGGAAGATCTGTCCAAAAGGCCTGCAAATATTACATATGGTCAACTCTTGGCTATGTCTTCTGAGAAGAGGCGGGAGTTGCGAGGTGGACTCAATGCTCGAAGAAGGAAGGAGGTTGAGGTCCCTGTTTTGGAGGCAGAGGCAGATCCCTATGCTCCACAAGCTGAGGTATTATGTAATGGTATTTCAATTCATGATGTCTTAGTTGATGGAGGTGCTGCAGTTAATGTAATGACCGAGTCTGTAATGAATATGTTGGGTTTAAAAATTGATCGCCCTTCAACACTTATGTTAATATCATTAAATAAGGGAAAAACTAAACCAGAAGGTGTAATTTCAAATGTGGAAATATCTGTTATGGGTGTTGTATGTGTGGTAGACTTTTAAGTGATGAAAAATAGCACTGTTGCATACCCAATGCTGCTGGGAAGACCATGGCTAAGGAGATTTCATGCAAGAAACTACTGGAATGAAGTTTTCATGACACTTGGACGTGGTAGAGAGAGGGTGAAGATAAATGTGATCCCTCGACATCATAAGGCAGACCCTGTGGATTCAAGTGATGAAACTGATGATTGGACATCCTCTGATTACTCTAGTACCAGTGAAGTGGACACTGAAGATGAAGAAAGTGAGGTGGATGTTTCAGTCATGGATATCTTGCAAGTCACACCAACTCATGACCCCATAAAATTATCTGAAGAAGAAGTTAATGATCGTCTCCAACAAATAAAGATTGGTGATGCTGTGATGGAGAGTGAGAAGGAATCCTACCTCCAGCTCTTTCGAAGGTACATACACCTATTCACTTTTGATTACAAGGAACTCCGCCAAGTAAGTTGGGTAGAACATTGTATTGAGATGGTAGATGGTGCTAAGCCCATAAAGAAAATGCCATATAGAATGAATCCTAATTTTTCAAGACTGTAAAAGAAGAAATAGATAAGTTACTTGATGCAGGATTCATATTTGCTGTGGAGAATTCAGAATGGGTTTCTCCCATTGTGATCTCAATAAAAAAGAATGGGAAGCTACGCATTTGTGTTGATTATAGGAAGCTCAATAAGGCAACAAAGAAGGATCATTACCCTCTTCCATTTTTAGATCAGATCTTGGACGAAGTAGCTGGCCAGGAGTGCTATAGTTTTGCTGATGGATATAGCGGCTACAACCAAGTTCGTATAGCAGAGAAAGATCAGCTGAAGACCACGTTCACCACTCCTTGGGGAACGTTTGCTTATAGAGTTATGCCTTTTGGGTTGTGTAATGCTCCAGCAACATTCCAGCATTTGATGAATAGGGTGTTCGAACCCTACATTGGGACCTTCATCAGAGTATTTCTGGATGATTTTTACATCTATGGGAGCAAGTTGGACCACCTACACTAGATGGAGACAACATTTCAAAGGTTAGATGAAGCACAAGCCTCACTAAACCCTACAAAGTGTGTCTTTGGATGTTCTAAAGGCGTTTTGTTAGGGCATGTTGTATCCAGAGATGGTATTGGTACTGATCCTGATAAAGTTTCAAAAATCAAAGATTTACCATTTCTTATAATAGAAGTAAATTGAGATCATTTTTAGGCCATGTGGGTTACTATAGAAGGTTCATCAAGAATTTCTCAAAGATTGCACAGCCACTAACCCAGTTCTTGAAGAAGGATGTTTCTTATGAACCAGGAAACAAGGCGCATGAAGCTTTTGGACAACTGAAGGAAGCCCTGGTGTCTTCACCTGTTTTGAAGAATCCAGATTGGAGCAAGCCATTCATTGTGTACACTGATGCCTTAGATGCAGCACTAGGTAGTACTTTGAGCCAAAAGGATGAAAATGGGAATGAACATCCAATTTACTTTGGGAGCAAACAAATGAGTAGTGCTGAGGTAAACTATACTGTAATTGAAAAAGAGGCTCTGGCTATCATTTTTGCTGTAAAGAAGTTTAGAAATTACTTGCTAGGGCAGAAATTTATAGTTGTAACGGATCATCAGGCTCTGAAATAGATTGTCAATAAGCCTAACCCATCAGGGAGGATAGCAAGATGGATAATTTTGCTACAAGAATTTGAATTTGATATTATAGATAGGCCAGGAAAGAAGCATGTCAATGCAGATGCAGTCTCTCAAGCCTATGATGGTTTAGGATCATCTTGTGATGATGATGATTTTCCCGATGCAACATTATTCTCCCTTGACACAATCCCTAGTGAATACATAGATATTTGGAATTATCTTAATGAATTCAAGTTTCCTGATGGTGCCAATGCAAAGACTAAGAGAAAGATTACTCAAGCCAGTCGTCCATATTCTATTCTACATGGAGCATTATTTCGAATAGGACCTAATGGACAGTATAAGAGGGCAGTTGGACGTGATCAAGGAAAGGAGCTGCTAGAAGACTTCCACAATGGTACATGTGGAGGGCACTTCTCTGGACAACTTACAACAAGAAGGATCTTGGATGCAGGTTATCACTGGCCCACTCTTTTTAAAGATTGTTATAATTATTGTAAGACATGTGATATTTGTCAAACACATGGTAACCGTAAGACTTCATCAGCTCCATTATGTCCTATTCTTCCCCTTGGTCCCTTTGAAAAATGGGGAATAGACATTGTAGGTCCACTTCCAACTACATCACGTCAAAATAAGTATATTGTAGTTGCCACAGATTATTTAACCAAGTGGGTTAAAGCTAGGCCATTGAAAATAGCTTCCATGGATGAAGTGGCAAGGTTCATATATGAACGCATTGTCACCAGATTTGGTTGTCCATTAGAAATTGTAACAAATCAAGGAAGCCACTTCATTAATGAGGTGGTAGAAGCCCTAGTCAATAAGCTTTCTATCAAGCACAAGAAGGCAACAACATACAAGCTAAGCACAAATGGACAGGTGGAACGAACAAATTTTGTGCTGTGTCAAATTCTAGCAAAAGATGCAGCCTTGCAGGTACATAAATGGGATAAAAGGATTCATGCAGCATTGTGGGCATATAGGGCAACATCAAAGTCAGCAACAAGATACTCCCCATTTCAGTTGGCCTGTGGCATTGATCCAGTTCTTCCTATTGAGTTTGATATTCCCACTGTGAGAGTTATGAAAAATGAAAGGATGGATGAAAGTGATTCAGTAAAAGAAAGGTTGGTACATCTTCATTTGCTAGAGGAAATGAGGGAAATAGCAAAGGATACAAGCCATAAGAAGAAAATGAAGCAGAAGGAGTACTTTGATCAAAAGATCCAGTGGTCTCCATTTCAAGTAAATGACTTGGTTCTAGTATATGATTCCAGATACAAAAAAAGAAGACAGAAAATTTATTCCAAAATGGATGGGGCCCTACAAAATAGCAGCTGTGCATGAAAATGGTACGTACCAACTGGAGGAATTGGATGGAACTCCCATTACGAAATGGGTCAACCACGACAAGTTGAAGATTTTCCAAGCACCAGAATAGTCTACTCCGAGGACGGAGTAGAAGCTAGGAAGGGGGAAGATATCGACACTAAAATTTTCCTCCAAAATTTCTATTTCATTAATGTATGTATTAGGAATAGGAGGTTGTTAAGTGTAATTAGTAGTAGCGTCCGATAGAAGATAACGGCGCCATCAGTACGGTGCCGCCAATAATGTGGAGTACGGTAACAGTCAAAGTACAATAGGAATGTTGTAAAAAGTAAATATTTGTCGTAAGTGGTCCGGTAATGTTAAAATGTCAAAGTTTAGGTAATTAGAGAAGTAGGGTCTACATGATTAGGAATTAGAAATATTATATTGGTAATAAGGACAAGGAGTGAGGTCATAAATATTTTGTGTATTTTATTTGTAAAAAGTCTAAAAAAGTGGAACCCATGTAAAATGATAAGGTTTATCTTATCTTAACAGATAAGCTTACATGTACAGATAAGAGTTAAGGTATGGAATATGATTCGTCAAAGTGGATTTCTTATCCTATCTTAGAGATAGGATGGATAAGCTTGGGAGTTCTATAAATAGAGAGGCCACCCCCCTCATTTAGCATAGAAAGAAGTAGTGAGAAATATTGTAGGAAGTGTGCGAAGGAAGCCATCAGTTAAAGGTGTGCTGAAGAAGCCATCAAGAGGTGTAATTGTAAAGTTTCTCCCATAGTCTTGTTGAAGTATCTCATGGGTGAGATTGTAATAGTTTCATGTTAATATTATAATTTATTTTGATATTTCAGATTTTCCATCATTCTGTGTTATCATAGTCAATGGTATTCTTGTGTTTGGTTGTTGTTTTGTTTCCAGATTACATCCACCAAACTAAAGGATGTGCATTAGTAAATAATCATAGCACGAGGAGTTCCCGATGAAGAATTATCATAGTGCCAGATTGGTGATGACAGCACCTGACAATTTTTTTGCAAATTTAATTCTGGAAACCATGATCAAAATCGTAACAAACAATGGTGCTTTGAATGTTTCTTGTTTTGGGGGGAAAAATCTGTTATAGATTAACTGTTATAAATGGCATGAATTTTTCATGCAAATGGTTGGAGTGTTAGATGTTAGGAGTTAATTCCTAAGAGAAAATTTTGACAGAGCCCATCTTTTTGAGAAATCATTTAAGGAATGTGTTTATTTCTTTTGTGTAAAATTCTATCATGTCAAGGTGGTTACAAGTGTACATCCATTGACAAGCTCTGAGATTGTTCTAGAAACTTTCCCCTAATGATGTATGTAATCAAATTTGAGTTAATCTATGTTTTATTTTGAGCAAAATTGTGTCTGCTTCATTTATGAATGTCTGCAAATAGTTTTTCTTGTTCCCATTGCAATCTTACATTGAAATCTTTGTGAATCACACAAGATATTATCCTTGTGATAGTTTGGTGGCATTTACAATTTCATTTATAAGAATATCTTTCATTTGATAGTGAAATAAACAAATTTAAAATCACTCTACTCTTAGGATGATGATAAGAATGTTTGTTATCCTTTAAGGGTATCTTAGGTGTGATAAAACAAAGGTTGATAATGTTCAATTAATTTTTTCAATTTGAGCCTTCATTTTGGATTCTTAAATTTTTTGTGAAAACGTGTTGATCTAGGCCTCCATTGAAGCACACCTGGTTAAAGGAACATTTTATATTATCTGAAGCATTATGTTGATCAAGCCTTCCATTTTTTGTAGAAGCTCTCAAATATCTGGCAAATGAAGTTCATTCTGCCTCACCTCCCTGTAGATTGAGCAACAGGGGTGAAAGCCTAATAATATTTTATTAAACTCAATCAACCAACATTACAAATAATGGGCTGTAATATTTATAAATATTGCACAGCCAAATACAAACAAGAAACTAAGTTGCATAGGTGCAACCATATTCCAAATTACATTAGCTTCCAATAACATCCGGGAAGTACAAATGAATAAAAACAAATATATTGTTAAAACAATATAACAACATCTGTGAAAGACAAATATGGTTTAGAAACCATATAACAATACACAACAAAAATATGGTTTATATTATAACCATTATTATTTAATTAATAAAATTAATTAAGTAATTATACTATGCATTATTAACCTAACATTCCCCCCTTAATTGTGAATTGTCTGAAGAGATGAGGAGAGGAACTCTCTGAACAACTCGAACTTGTCACGTGCAAGTTACTTTGTGAAAATATCTTCTCGTTGTTCAGAAACTGGACAAAATTGAAGCTGGATGTTGTGCTTCAACACATGTTCACATATCAAATGAACTTGTACCTCAATGTGCTTTGTTATCTCGTGAAAAAATGGATTGCGAACAAGTTTGAGAACACCTTCATTGTCAACATATATGGTGGTCGGTTTGTCCTATGGTATTCCAAGTCCTTCTAGTATGTGACGTAGCCAAATATCTTAACAGACAGCTTCCCCTGCAGAACGATACTTGGCTTCTATGGAAGAGTGAGAAACGAAGTGTTGTTTCTTACTTCCCCATGATATTGGTCCAGATCCCATAAAGAATACAAATCCAAAAGTGGATTTTCTATCATCAATGTTACCTGCATGATCTGAATTTGAATATCCAGTCAAGAAGAAGTTGTCGTTCTTCTTGTATTCTAGACCAAGATCCACTGATCCTTTAAGATATCTCAAAATGTGCCTTACTGCTTTCCAATGACACACTTTGGGTTGCTGCATGAACCTGGATAGATAACTTACTGCAAAGCTAATATCTGGTCTAGTGTAGGTTAGGTAAATGAGACTCCCGATCAGCTATCGATAAAGAGTGACACTTACCTCAGGAGATGGATCTGAATGAGATAGATGCAATTTGTTATCCATGGGTGTAGCAATCAATGTGCAATCCATCATCCTAAACTTCTCGAGTGTAGTCTTGGTATATTTCATTTGAGAAACAAAAATGTGTTTCTCTTTCTCCCATACTTCTAGTCCAAGATAGTAATGCATCAGCCTAAGATCAGTCATGTCGAACAATCGATTAAGATCTTTCTTTGTTGCATCAATCATCCTCATTGAACTGCTAGTGATGAATAGATCGTCGACATAGACAACAACAATCACCATCTCCCCCCTTGCTTTTTGAGGTAGATATTGGGATCGTATGGATTTCTAATGAATCCATGTTGTACGAGATGCTCATCAATCTTGATGTACCATGCCCGGGTGCCTGTTTGAGGCCATACAAAGATTTCCTGAGTCTGCATACCTTTGCTTCTTGACCAGGTACTACATATCCCTCAGGTTGAGTCATGTAGACTTATTCTTGTAAATCTCTGTTTAGGAAGGCACTTTTTACATCCATTTGGTGAACTTTCCATCCAAACTGAGTAGCTAGAGAAAAAATCATCTTGATTGTTTTGGTCTTAGCTATGGGAGAAAATGTCTCCTCATAGTCAATGCCTTCTTTTTGTGCATACCCCTTTGCTACAAGTCTTTCTTTATACTTGTCCACTATCCCATTTGCTTTGTACTTTATTTTAAATATCCATCTGCATCCAATGGGTTTCTTCCCTGGTGGAATATCAACAAGCTGCCAAGTGTTGTTCTTCATCACTGATTGATATTCAGAATCCATGGCATCTTTCCAAGCTTTTGACTGTAGGGCTTCCTAGACTGTAGAAAGTTCATCTAATTCAATAACTCTACTCATCAAAGAAAAATTGACTTCTTCCCTTGCTTTACTGCGAGTCCATGGTCCAAGGGTGGATGTATCTAGTGGAGCATCCATTTTTACATCTCGTAATGTGCTAGTACACCACTTGGGCATACATTGAACTATTCCCATGGGTTGTGGTTCTATCCGATCAACACCATAATCCCCATCATTGCTTTCATCTTCTGAGGGAACATCAGCTTCAATTTTTACAACAGGTGAAAAATCTACATCTTGTGAGTTTGGAGGAGGAGTCTCTGCTTCCTTCTTCTTGAAAAACTCAACATCTCTGTTGGTGTATACTTTTCTAGTCTTAGGATCCATCAGTCTATACCCAAGAGTCTCTTCATTGTACCTAATGAATATGAGTTTTTGTGACTTCATGTCTAATTTCTTTCTTTTTTGTTTGGGTATGTGCATGCTTGCTTTGCACCCAAATACTCTGAGTTGTGCAATAGACGGTTTCCTTTTTGACCATGCTTCTTGTGGCATTATTCCATCAAGAGAAGTTGTGGGTGCTCTGTTCAACAAATATACAACTATCTTTACTACTTCTTCCCAGAATGTCTTTACAAGTTTGGAATCATCAATCATGCATTGCACCATTTCCATGACAATGCGATTTCTTCTCTCAACAACACCATTTTTCTGCGGTGTGTGTGGAGGAGGCATTTGTCAAAGAATCCTGTGAGTTTGTAGGTAGTCTCTGAAACTCATCACTGGTGAATTCCTCCCCTCGATCTGAGTAAAGAGTTTTGATGTGACGACCAGTTTCTTTCTCAACTGCTACTTTGAAATTTTTGAAGGTTTCAAACACTTCACTTTTCTTGTGAAGACAGAAAATTCACATTTTTCTCGAATAGTCGTCAACACAAAGCATGAAGTAATGGAACCCAGAATGACTTGGCTGCGTTGGACCGCAAAGATCGGTGTGAACCAGGTAAATTTTACCATGAGCTTGAAATGTACTCCTCTAGAATGAAGCTCTGTGTTTTTTACCTGCTAGGCAATGAGGACATTTGTCTATATCCTTCTGAAGAGATGGTAGCCCATGTACCATATTACACTGGTAAAGTATTTCGAGATATTTAAAAATTACATGACCAAATCTTTGATGCCGCAACTGTGCTGAGGTGGAGTTCTTAGCCACAAGTGCTTGATCATCTCTTTGAACAAAATCAAGTTGGAACATGCATCCCACATTGGAGGATTTCGAAATTATTTTCGAGCCTCTTGATTTATAACGAATCAAGCATGTTTTCTTGCCGGATTGACTATCAGAGTCAATTTTTAGGTTGTGATCTAGGAGTTGACTGACTGAAAGTAGATTATTTTTCAACCTAGGGACATATAGGAAATATGATAGTCTGTATTTGCGTGAACCAAGAGGTAGAGAAATGTTTCCAATCCCCTGAACTATAGATGAAGAATCATCTCCCAACAAAACATGATTTTTTGATGGTGTTTCCCTCATTGAAATAAACCAGTCTCTGTGGCCAATCATGATTCGATTGGCTCCCTAATCAACATACCAAACATCACTAGATGACGTGGATGGTTCACTTGATCGAGTAGTGAACAAGAAGTCTTCATTGTCTGACTGTTCTTGTTGCTCAGCAATAGCACCTTGTTGGCGGGGTATTCTTTTCCAGTTCCCCTTTTTCTACCCGTGATTTTTGTTAGAATGTCCCTTGTAAGATTTTTTTTGTTTTGGTCCAGAGTTGTTGGATGAACCTTTCTTGTAAGTATTGTACCAACAATCTTGTAGGTTATGTCCTCTTTTACAAATTGGACATTGCTTCTTCTATTGTATGTCCCCTTGATACTGATTTTGATTTTGGGACTTTTGATAGGAATTAGGTTTTCCTTTACCTTTTCCTTTCCATTTTTGATGTGAAGACAGTTCCTTCTCCTCTTCATCATCCTTATTGTGCAATGCTTCCTCTTATTACAGTAGGTTTACCAGTTTGTCAAAACCAATTGTTGTATCTGACACGTTTAGTGTTGTGACAAAAATTTTGTAAGAATATGGGAGTGCTCTCAGAACAATGGGAATGATAGCATCATCTGTGGCTGGTTCTCCCAGGGCTAAAAGTGAAGCCCTCAATTTTTCAACTCTCCTTAAGAAAGCTTCAATTTTCTCATTCTCCTTGAACTTCAGTGTATGTAACTGACTCTGCAAATTGAGTATAACAATCTTGTTCTTGGCCTCGTATACTATAGTCTATGCTCAATTTATCCCATGCTTCTTTTGATGTTTTGGCATCTCAAATTTGGGGTTGCACATCATCAGACACTCCAAACAAGATGATGAGTTTGGCCTTCTGATCTACTTTATCAAACTGCCGCTATTGTGTTGTATATGTGGTTGATCTGGTCAGAGTACCATTCATAGCAAGCCATATTTCTTCAAACTCAAGATGTGTCTTGATTTTAGTCTTCCATGCGGCATAGTAATTTCCTCTGAGCAATTGTGAATCTAGAAGAAACAATTTGGGGGCACTAGTGCACATTTTGCAAAGATCACTGACAGGGTTTGGCTCTTATCACTCTAGGTATTAGGTCTCCTAATCTATATACCATCAATCCAATATACTTAACCTTTCTATATACGTGCCCTTCTGATATACCCAGTGGTACGTGGAAGAAGCTCGCCCTTTCTATATACTTGGAGGTATGTGAAAGAGGTGTTAACGTACGTGAAATAATTCAATAGGTGGTACCAAGAAAGTACTGATGGGGTCTGTGTGATTATTGACATCGGCTCAAAGAAATATCCTCATACATGCGCATAACTTCACTATATACTTGGATAATTTCTCAGTCTGGATTTATGTCGTGCAATCGTTCACAGACGGATGGGATGGTTTATAGTGTGTGCACTGTGACCTTATTACTCCCCATCGGTTTATAGGGAAAATGCCCAGATGAGGTTGTTGCAGCTATATTAGGTGTTAAGTGCAGTAGTAGTCGCGATGGCTTTACCCGTCAGCGCTTCCCAGAGGCACCGTATATACCGAATGCTACAAATGAGATCTAGGATCTCGTGAGTGTTATCAGAACCAATTTTTTATTGTTTTTTATTACAATTCTACTAATTTATGAGTAGTTAAAAAGTTTTTAGTTGACTATGGCAACCTACAAATTAGTAAAATATTTTGAAGTATACAAATTACATTCAAAAAATTGGAAAAATTTGAATGGTAGGCAAAAAAAATTGTTTTACGGGCCCTGATGGCCTCTTGAGCCCAATACAGCTTGTTGAGTAAACAACCATAGAAAAATATCTCAAAATTAAGTTTTTAAGTAGCCATCCTTTGGAAAAAAGTGCTCAGAATGCAAAAATATGTAGAGTGGAGGAAAAAAATTATTTTTCCCTAAAATAGGGTTTTTCTCGCTAAATTTAGTAGTTTGTTTAGTTATGACTAAACTGTTTAGAGATACGTTTTCGGATAAATATGCCTCTAAATGTGGTGGTTTCACTATTATGCCACTAAAAATCAAAACAAATTTCTTTATTAGGATTTGACCCATGCACCTTCCGCTTCTAAAGCTTATGCGCTATCTACTAAGGCACATAGAGTTGTTTGAACATAAAATGCAGCATATGTTATTTAAACAAATATAAATTTGACTAACCTTTTGAAAAATGTGACCTGACAGAGGCTCCACTTGTCTGCAAAAGAGAGGAAGTCGATTTAGGGTTTCTCTTGCTTGAAAAATGGATCTGAAACTTCTACGCTGCTTTGTTTTTGCTCTTCATTGCTTTGATAAAATCCATTTACTTCTACCGCCATTTTTGGATTTGATCTTGTTAGCTATTTTTTTTTGTGTAGGTCTGCATTGGCAGTGGAATTATGGATGGAAGGACCATGGAGGAGGCTTTCCTTTGAAAGTGGCCTTTGTTTTGTGCGTTGCAGGTCATGGAGGAGTGTAGCTTGCTGTGTATGGAGGGACTAATTTTGTGCAGGTCGTGTGGAGCACCTAAAACAATGCAACCACCATTTGTATTTGATTTAGCCATCTATGTTTTGGTTTATTCCTTCCTTTTACTGTTGCCACCTGTGCTCAGATTTTGATTTCAATTTACAAATGACCTGATTGAACCACTTTAAATTGTATTCTCCACCGTTTTAAATGACTTGATTGCAGGCTCGGAGTGCAAGCCGTGAATTTTCAAAGAGTACAGGTGCAATGGAGGACTGCTTGTGGGTTGTGTGGTATTGCTCCACTGATTTTATTCAACCCGTTGTATTTCTCCAACTTGTTTGCCTGATTTAACTCTATTTTTATCAATAAAAAAAAGTCTACAGAGCTACCAAATGTAGCAGTATTTTTTTTTAAATATGTTGAAAATGAACAACTTTAAGATAGCAAATTTTCCTTGTGCAGAGGGCACCAAGGCAAAAAAAAAATTTGCTTTATGTTTACCTGGAAAACACATAGGAGATTGTGAGTCTGTAGGGGGATGTGGGAAGTTGCTGGAGGCAGCATTGGCTCTCCATTGTTGCAAATTTCTTCTCCACGAATCCTTCTTCCTCTACAACCTTCTCTAACCTTGTCAGGAGCTTGATTCACTCTGGTACCAAATGTATATTGAGCAATAGGGACGGAATCCTGATAATATTTTATTAAGCTCAATCAACCAACATTACAAATAATGGGCTGCAATATTTATAGATATTGCACAGCCAAATACAAATAGGAAACTAAGTTGCACAAGTGCAACCATATTCCAAATTACATTAGCTTCCAATAACATCCGGGAAGCATAAATGAATAAAAACAAATATACTGTTAAAACAATATAACAACATCCGTGAAAGATAAATATGGTTTAGAAACCATATAGCAATACACAACAAAAATATGGTTTATATTATAACCATTATTATTTAATTAATAAAATTAATTAAATAATTATACTATCCATAATTAACCTAACACTCCCACCAAAATTCATTTAAAAACAACCAATCCTACCCACACTACCCCCGTTTTTCCTGTGTGGGTACAAATGCATAATTTCTATTACCAAAACATGTAGAAGAAATCAGTTTTTCATTTTCTTTAGTACCCTCAACCTTTCTTAGAAAATATCTCCATTATCTAGGGTGAGAACTCGTGAGAGTTAGATTTTTGTTGTATTGATCATGTTTTTTTCAAGGTCTTCTTAATAACTTTGCAAAGAAGGACATCTTAATTTACTCCACAAACAACAGGTAACAAAAGGGTCCTCTCGCCCTAGTTGAAAGGCACAACCATAAAGTAGTGAGGATAGATCAATTCCTCTAAAGGGTGCTAGCCATTTCTCCAAATTTGAGTGACAAAGAGAAAGATGCATTTCTTCCCCAGATACAAAATGACACACAACATGGTCTGCTTGTCTCTAAGCTTCCTGTCAAAACTGTGATGTTGCTAGATTCTGAGGGAGAATCAATTTGGGTAATAACAACCACAATTGGAGAAAATATAATATGTAAAAATCACTCATAAAATACCCTGGTGGATGGCTATGCAACACCTTTCACACCATTTTCCTCACCGATTGGACTATAACCCTTTCAGTATTTTTTCTTTTCTTTTCACATTTCTAAAGAAAGTGGGATTCGGAATTTAAATGTCTTTAAATGATATATATGTATTTAATGCATTTTAATTTTAAAGTGCCAAAGTAAGATTCATGTAATATCTTCTTGAGTCCTATCGATC